>CM055898.1:35273454-35873454 GCA_029582155.1 Panopea generosa | reverse complement strand
TACGACCTTAGCGGTGAAAGGTAAGAGATCTTGAGATGGTGCCTTGGGCCTCTCGGCCACGGAGGACCCATAAGAGATGGATAAATCCATGCATGTGTAGTAAATTCAAGTCCCATACTTGGGTATAAAATATTACAGTAACTTGTGCAATCTCATACTCATTTCATAAATAAAAAAAAATGCATATAATTAGTAACTATGTATTGAACTGGTACACGGACGTTATTGTGCAAATTCAGCACTTACAAAAGTGTCCTAATTATTTTAATTTAGAAATTACGTAATTTGGTCGCTCCATTAACAAGAATGTTACTGTTTCTTGTCACACAACTTGATGTCAAAATTGGGAGTCAAAATCTCAAAATGTTTAATGAAGAATAACAATTTTGTAACAAATAAATTTAATGTTATAATTTCTTGGAGAAATATTGAAGTTGCTATGTAAGTAGATGTAACAGAAATATCAATGCTTCATATTTAATTTGTAACACAGTAGAACTTTGTTGGCTCAAACATGGATGGCTGGAATACCACAGATGGCTTGAACCACTTATCTGGTCCTGGCTAAATTAAATTAAATTCAATTTAATTTCTATTATTCTACCTCCAATAGCTTGAATCCTGATGACTGGAACATTCGAACTAGAAATGAGGTCACGTCATTACACGACTTTGATATTGGTGCAACAAAATGTTTTACAAAACTTGTAATTTTATGAACTTTAAAACGAGCAGCAAAAATGAATCAACAACGACAATGCAAACAAAGCGCAATTTTGAGTTTTCATCAGAAGAAAGCAAACATAGATGAACCATTCAAAATGTTGGTTCCAACCCCTAATACTGTCAAGACTGGCTTAACAACCACCTTCATCTTTATAATAAAGTCGCTTATCTTATTTTATATGACAACCCCTGTTTCTTTGGGAACGTTTTACCTGTGTATTTAATTATGCACAAATTATGAGGTGAAGCGCATGGGTCCGGGGTTAGAGCATCAGACCCGAGATTGGTGGGTCTTGGGTTCAATACCCCTACCAAGGTTATGTATCGTGTCCATAAGCAAGACACTTTATTTGCTTATGCTTAATACTGGTTCTACCCAGGAACCCTGGGATAGTGATTTGTCTCTAAGTAATTGTAAGAACTTGTCTCACAATCGATGTAAAGTAAATAAGTTTAGAGGATATTTTCATGAAATGAGGTCACAGATTAAAGGTTCTCTAATATTGTTAGATCTCCAACAACGCAGTGCAAAATATAGTTTCATGTAATGAGACTATTTTAACTGCATAGATTATATTACAAATTGCCGTATAAGAAAAGAAAATGCCATAACCCATTATTTTCCATTGTAGAAGAAGTTTCTTGTTGGCTATAATCAGACATCTGTAATACACTGTTATTTATTTAAGAAGAATGTCATCTTTCATTGATATTTAGCAAAAACTATTGAAAGTGGAGATATATGTGGGCGCAGTCCATTCATCAGACTATTGTTAAAAAAAAGGTGTTTTCTGTTTCCAAAAAAGGATATGTGGGTGGTAGGGTGGTTAAGTATGTTTTGGGTTGGTTGGCATGCCGGTGGGTGTTAGGGTGGTAAAGTAGGTTTTGGGTTGGTGAGTATGCATGTGGGTGGTTAAGTAGGGTTACGGTTGGTGGGCTTGCAGGTGGGTGGTTAAGTAGGTTTTGGGTTGGCGGACATGCAGGTAGGTGGTAGGGTGGTTAAGTAGGTTTTGGGTTGGTGGGCATGCAGGTGGGTGGTAGGGTGGTTTGTAGGTTTTGGGTTGGTGGACATGCAGGTGGGTAGTAGGGTGGTTAAGTCAGTTTTGGGTTGGTGGGCTTGCAGGTGGGTGGTAGGGTGGTTAAGTTGGTTTTGGATTGTTTGGCATGCAGGTGGGTGGTAGGGTGGTTAAGTAGGTTTTAGGTTGGTGAGCATGCAGGTGGGTGGTAGGGTGGTTAAATTGGTTTTGGGTTGTTTAGCAAGCAGGTTGGTGGTTAAGTAGGTTTTAGGTTGATGAGCATTCAGTGGGTGGTAGGGTGGTTAAGTAGGCTTTAAGTTGGTGGGGATGCAGGTGGGTATGGGTATTTAGTTTTTTTAATTCAAATTCAAGATGGCCATTGTGTTTAAAAAAAAAAGCCCTTTAAAAATCTTCTTATCAAGGGTTGCTCTACAGATTAAGGTTTGTGCAAATAAAGGGGAAGGGTAAATAGAGATACTATAAAAAAAATAAAACAATTTTTCATCCATTTGTGCAAAAATGTTACTCTATTGGAGATCTAGTGCATCTAGTCACAGCAAATAAGATTTGGCTCAATTGGAATTCACATTTTCTCATCTATTTGTGAAAAATAATGCTCAATTTTAGATTTAAAGCATTATCTAGTAATATCAAATTAAATTGATTGGATAAGAGGGATTGAATTTCCACAAGGGGTCACTCATTTAGGGGTCCCAAATGGTTTGAAATTGGGTTATTTGAAAAGTGTTTTTCTCAACCACCAGTCTTAGTCAGTTATGTTTATAACTGATACAGAATATGTGTTATTAGCTAGGGTTTGAAGTTTTACAGGTGAAGAAGCCAGCTAATATAGAATTCATATTCTGAACCGGGCCTGGTGAGCTCAGTTGGTAGTGCGTCTGACTATCAATCCAGGGGTCGTGGGTTTGAATCCCTGCCCAGCCGCAGTCTCCATGATAATTGATATACAACATTGCATCTCAGTGTCATTGATCTCTCACCGCTGATTCAAGTGGAAATGTAACCAGTCCTTGCAGAGATGGATGTGCTTGAGATTGGAATATGTAGGAATGGAACAGGAGAAACTGAAAAAAAATCAATTTAAAACATTTCCTTTTTACAGTAAATAGATTTTTGTCCAGTAAGAGTATTTTTCCTTAAAAGGCCAAGATGGCCCTCAAAAAGGGTGTTACATTTTGAAATTCAAAAAAATGTACTGTAAGCCAATCTAACATATTCAGGCTCTCATGGGTCTTGTGTTTTAATTAATTATGTTTATTATTTTAGAGCTGCAAGCTGGGAGGGTGGTTCCCAGCACATATTGTTGCCAAATCCGCCTGAAAGAAGAGAAAATCCAGAGCCTGGGTACCAGGTATACCGAAAATCAGAGTCGGAAATTTCACCTGCAGGATACCAGCAAACTTATAGGTATAACATAAAAATTCTATGCAATGTTTGATAACCACCATAATAATCAGTTACTCTGGAGTTATGGCCTTTGGATTTTTTCTCAATTGGATACCTGTCCCATTTTTTGTGTGTTTTTAAAATAATATAATTTGATTCTTCCTAGAGTATGATAGTGGAATATTAGTGCATCTGCGTCTGGAATTTTATATAGGGGCTGCTACTTTTGCACGGTGGTCTTTAAGAAATGGATTAGTTTCATAAATATCTCTAAATACTGCTTAGTTGTTGATTCAAAATTAAAATATGTCTACTACCGATGTAATAGAATTAAATATACAGAACGGAACAGCTAACCCGCCACCCGACATTTCACGCACCCAGCATTTTATGTATTTTCTCAAAAAGTATCAAAGCAATTCCTTGAAATTTTGACATGGGACTAGAATTGATTGATTGATTGATTGAATATTTAGTGTCATTTTTATGCCATTAAGCGCTAACAGATGATCAGTTAACTTAACCACTGTTTCCTGGGATTAACCAGTACTCGAGCACACCCCATCTCAGCAGGTAACTGATAACTTTCCCACTTGAATCAGTGGTGAGAGACGAATGATAATGAGACACAATGTCGTATATCAGTCATCACGGAGACTGTTGCCGGGCAGGGGTGTCGAACTCATGACCCCTGGATTGATAGACAGACGCGTAACCGACTGAGCTAATCGAGCCCGGCGACATGGACTAGAAAGAACATAATTTTTTTTTTTTTTTATAGGCTATGTAAAAAATATGCAGCTGTCTGTTAATGTCATATAAAAACTTTATTAGTATTGATCCATATTTTTACAAAGATAATAGAAATGCAAAAGTGGCAGGTTACCTGGTCCGTTCAGTGTAATACGTCTTGATGAGTGTGTACTAATGAGAGGTGTACAATATAGTTGTCATCCTCCTGCAAAATACTGTCACCTCAAACTGCATCTCAGTTGCATCTCTGCTTCCCTCAGGTGTGCAGTATTTATGTTGTCCACAACAGAATGTGATATTTCTATAATGCATCATTATTCTCGTCAGATGTAATATTCTATTTGAGTATTAAAATAAATCTTCTTTCATTTTGTCGATGTAAATATATCCGTTGTTCTCCCATTAACCTTTTTTTGTAGACGCAATAGCACCACCATTTTTCATTGAATCTTAACCACAAGATCTCAGAAGAATTTTTGAACCAGCATGATTTTACCATAAATACTCCCGCCACATTTTAAGTGAAACTTTAAAAAAACATTTTCTCTGAAAATTAGATATTTTACATGTAGTATTGCATTGAGGTCCCCTAAAAGGTTTGTTGAGTCTGGTCCCTTGGGTCAAATTCAGGGCTACCACATGGGTCACTGTTTTACATAGAGTGATTAGGGAAAATATTGTAGATGCGATATCACCCTTATTTTTCATTGAATCTCAATCAAACTTGCACATCAGTTATATAACCACAAGATCTCAGACAAATACTTGAACCAGCATGACTCGACCACACATACCCCCGCCACATGGCTTATAAGTACATTTTATGTTTAACTTTAAAAACATTCTCTCTGAATGTTTAAGGTCCAGACCTTAGATTTTTACATATAGCATTGCATGGAGGTCTTCTTAAAGGTTCGTTAAGTCGGGGGTCCCTCAGGACAAATTTAGGGCCGCCACAGGGGTCATTGGTTATACATAAGAGTTTTATAGGGAAAAGGTTGTAGACACAAGGTACCCCCATTTTTCATTGAATCTTTACTAAACTTGTACAGCAGTTAAATAACCACAAGATCTTGGACAAGTTTTTAAACCAGTGTGATTTGACCAGAAATGACCCTACCAGGGGCCTTATAATCATGTTTTAAGGGAAACTTGAAAAGTTTGTTCAAGCCATGTCCAGGGTCATCACAGGAGTCACAGTTTTATATTATGTTAAAACATAAATAAAACAACTTTGCTTGGGAATAGTAGCAACCCCACAATTTTAGAAGAACTTACAAAAAAGAGAAATCCTGAAATGTTCATTTGTCCATTTGTTGCATGTAGAGTAATTCAGAACCTCTTGGATCTCTTGTTTTTTTTCAACTCTCCTGTTCAGGACCACAAGAATATTAATTGTTGTGTTCAGTATTAAAGTAAAAACTCACAGAGTGCCATACAAGTGCTGTAACCTTTTCTTAAATTTGTTAGATTTATATTCCTTTTTATATTAGGTTAGATTTTCATAACATACACTATATTATTTTGTCCAGTTTCAGTCATCTGATAGCTAATGTTTTGAGACAAGTCAAAGGCTGAGTGTGCTGTCCTTTAATAGCTCTTGTTTGGCCAGGGTTGATCTATTATAATAGAACATTTTATCAAATTGTTTAATCTCCTTCCATTTTGATGCAACTTTGAAGGCCATCTATGTATACAGCAGCATATAGTTGTGCCTTTCAGGTCTGGTGGTTCTACTCAGATTCATTCTGAAGTCTTTCTCCACCAATAAAACTGGATATGCCATATAAAACTTGCCATGTGTTCAAAATGGTGCTAAACCCATTCAATGCCTATAATAGCAGTTGTGGTCTCTTGGTAATTTTCTGTTAGGTCACTCTATTAAATTTTTAACTTGGTTATTTCTACAAAGGGTCATTCTGGATTTAAACCAAAAGTTACACAGACTGGGTGGGGTTCTTCTGCTTAAAGAAAAAGAGTGTTTACCACAGCTTCTAATCGTTTATTTTTAGGGATACCGGCCAGGAGGGTCCCCAGGAGAGAGGTGATCCTGGCCAACACAGCAGTCAGCATACTGGCAGGGGATTCCAGTACAATGATGAGGAAAAGAAGAATGTAGAAACTGGTGGGTGTGCTCAGTTACCTTAATTATCACATAATCACATACAGTCAAACATATCTTAAGCAACCAATCAAGGGATGGGGCAAAAGTGACCTTTTAAGACAGGTTGTTGCTTAATACAGGTTACTGAAAGCATAGAAATGGAAAATAGCAAAAGTGGCTGCTTAAGACAGGTAGCTGCTTAATACACTCGGGTCCCATTATAACGCGGATCTTGGGGTCCACAAAACAAAACCACGTTATAAGCGGACCGCGTTATAGCGATAATTACCTCGCGTGTCAGCATTTATTGAAGCACTCGGGATTATTACAAACTGTTAATTGTCAATGCTGGCATGAATCAATCCCTTAAACAATCCTTTAAACCACCATGAGGTAATGGTTATAACAGTTTGTTATAATCAAGGCTAATTGGTGAGTAGAAGATGAGCGATTATCAAATCAAAACATGGGGACGATCTATTGTTTGGTTGTCATTTGGTCATTCGCGCATATTTTCATGTTTTGTATCA
This sequence comes from Panopea generosa, assembly GCA_029582155.1. Taxonomy (NCBI): domain Eukaryota; kingdom Metazoa; phylum Mollusca; class Bivalvia; order Adapedonta; family Hiatellidae; genus Panopea; species Panopea generosa. The sequence continues at coordinate 35,866,918 of CM055898.1, read as the reverse complement.
CGACCTTTCCCCCCCCCCCCCCCCCCCCCCCGCCGAAATATTGGGAGCCAAGCAAAAACCGCGTTGTAACGGAATTCGCGTTATATCGGACCGCGTTATAACGGGACTGCAGTGTAGATGTGGCCGTATCATAGGTTAGACTGTATATCAAAAGGGTACATTTCCTTTTTATTTTCAAAAATTTAATATAACACTTTTTCTTAAGAATGGGAGTCACATAACCAATTTTCATAACCAAATTTCTTAGAATATCTTTCTTGAAAATTGTGACAAATATATAGATTTTATCCACATGTAAGGTGGATGCTCTACCCATAAACCACCGCTAAGGTGATGTGATGCGACTGGGGATTGGTGAAGTCTAGTGGCAGATCATTGTGCTCAGGATCTGAGGGTTGTGGTTTCAATCCCCCACCACACCCCTTCAGCAAGACATCTTACCATTATAATAATGCTTAGTACTGGTTTTACCCAAAAAGTGTGATTTGTATAAGGATTCAAAACTGGTTTCAGAACAAAAACTCCATTTTAGGTGTAAACCCACCATTGATTTTTGTTCTTTATTCTATAGTAAATAATAAAAGTTTGAAGGCTTGTCATTCATAGAGAAACCCAAATGAAAGAAGTGAAACCTACATTTTACTGTTTGTAAACCTCTGCTGGTGACAAAGTGAAAGTAGACTTCGTAATCATGAATTCATACCCCAATTTCCATGCATCAATTTTTTTTTCTAAATTCACAATTCAAACATGACAATGCTATCAAAATGTTCAAAATACATCAGTAATGCTATTCAAATAAAAAAAAAATGAGCATTAAAATAAGGAAAATGCATTTTTAAAGAAGAAGGAATGAGGATTATTTATAACCACCATTATGCGACTACCCCACGGAAGCACTTCCTTTTTGCAATGGTGGTACTATGCCTTTAGGAAAGCAAACATGTCTTACTAATCATACCAAGGATGTGACGGGTGTCATCAAGAAATTGAACAGCTCTGATGATTACATCAAAGAATTTTTTTAATTAAAAATCATCGTCTCGTATATCCGAATTGTGATCAGTACATTTGAAAGTGCCGATGAAAATGGCAGTAATGTTCGTTCTTGACAATCATTTTCATGATAGGTAGGTAAGTAGGTAAATTATTATATTATATTTTACATTTTGCATTTTGATATAACGATTTTGAAACGTTTTCTTGTAGGAAGCATTTTGCAGGCAAAACAGAAGTGTTTAGATATTGTCCATAGTTTAGAAGTGAGGGACATCAAGACCTTCATCAACTGGATGAAAACTTTCGAGGTTAAACATGGACCAGCAGGTGACTTTGTTTGTTATCTAGTACAGAAAGTGCTTTGTAAAAATTCACGGTCCTTCATGGCCAGGTGGTCTGAGGCAATGTCTCAAGATCATTTATGTTTCACCATCCATGTTTAGGATTTGAGTCCAGCTTGATCCAAACACTTTATGTGTGGAGGGATGGTGGTTCCACCTTGATTCGTGAATACACATCTGAGGTATTCTTCAACCAATGTATCTGTATGACATATAGAATTGCAATCTTCAATGAGCTCAAAATGACATTAAATCCTTTTGAGCTTGCAGGGACGAAGTCCAAGAGAGCTATTGCCATGACCCTGGCATCTGCGTTGGCATCGTCGTCGTCTGTAGACACCCAGGTTAAACTTTTGTGTTTAAGTTTAAGATAGCTATGCAACCACTTATTGGATGTGAATGAAACTTCGCATGTGTGTTCACCATCATCAATGGAAAACATACAGATAAGACCCATAGCTCTGGATTGCATTTTGGCACAGTTATGGCCCTTTTTGGACTAAGACACCCTGGGGCGAGCTTTGTTGTTTTCTGACAACTCTTGTTCATTTCATGATGCACTAAAATCTGATTCATTTCATGATGCACTAAAATCTGATTCATTTCATGATATGCTAAAATCCTATTCATTTCATGATGTGCTGAAAAAATTCTATTCATGTCACGATGTGACGAAATCATATTAATTTCATGATGTGCTGAAATCCTATTCATGTCATGATGTGACGAAATCCTATTAATTTCATGATGTGCTGAAATCCTATTCATTTCATGATATGCTGAAAATCTATTCATGTCATGATATGATGAAATCCTATTAATTTCATGATGTGCTGAAATCCTATTCATTTCATGATGTGCTGAAATCCTATCCATTGTACGATGTGCTGAAATCCTATTCATTTCATGATGTGCTAATATTACATTTAGTTCATGATGTGCTGAGACCTTATTTATTTTATGATTTGCTGAAAAATTCTATTCATTTCATGATGTGCTGAAACCTTATTAATTTTATGATGTGTTGAAATCTTATTGATTTCATGATGTACTGAAAAAATTCTATTCATTTCATGTACTGAAATCCTATTTATTATATTATGTGCTGAAATCCTATTCAGTTCATGATGTGCTGAAATCCAAGTCATTTTCATGATGTACTGAAATTTTTTTATTCATTTCATGTGCTGAAATGCTATTCATTTCATGATGCGCTGAAATACTTTTCATTTAATGATGTGCTGAAATCTTATTCATTTTATGATTTGCTGAAATCCTTTTCATTTAATGATGTGCTGAAATCTAATTCATTTCATGATTTGCTTGCTGAAATCCTTGTCATTTAATGATGTGTTGTTGTTGTGCATTGAAGGGTGCAAACATTATTGGGGAAAGAAGGTATATACCACAGTTATATATAAACAAAGAGGAAACTTGCATCTCCAGCCTAAATGTCAATATAATATCAAGAATAATAAGAAAATCTTTGGCAAACTATTCATGCAGAATTCACTGGTAATTGATTCTCATTGTATTTAAAATGTTCAGTGGCAGTATACAAATTTCAATAATTAATAAAATTCAACAATTGCTACACTGTTTATGATATTGTTTTGTTGAGGAATTTCATTATGCAAGGTGACTGTTATGCAAGGTGACTGATAAAGTACATACAATTACATAATGTATTTGAGACAATTGAAAATGTGATTTCTTTAGATTTTGTTTGAATAAATGTTCTTGCACTTTCCAAAGTCAGTCGCACATCCATCTATGATATAAAAAACCTTGTATTATACTGCACACTTACTGGTATATATGCTACAATCAGTCTATAGCAAAACTATGCTGCTTTGCTCTGTTTATATCTGGCACTTTTGGGGTGGCATATAAAAATCGCAGCGTCCTTCCGTCCAGTATTTTGTGTCTGACCTGTAACTTTCTCATGCATAAATGGATTTTATAAATACTTGCTACAAATGATTAACATAACATGACTTGTCACTAGTAAGACCCATACCTCAAAGATCAAGGTCACACTTTGAGTTTGTTTAACAACACTATGAGTCTGTGTGAGATTTTGTGTCCCGCCTGTAACTTTGTCATGCATAATGGATTTTGTTAATACTTGCTACAAATGATCAACATAACATGACACTTTGAGTCTGTGTGAGATTTCATGTCTGGCCTGTAATTTTGTCATGCATAAATGGATTTAATAAGTATTTGCTACAAATTATCAACATAACATGATGACATGTTGCACTTAAACCCAGACTCCCACTTCAAAGGTCAAGGTCTCAATTTAATTTTGTTTGACATCACTTTCAGTTCATTTCAGATTTAGTGTCCAGTCTGTAACTTTGTCACCTATGGATACATTTTAAAAACACTTGGCTCAGTTGATCAACATGACATAATTAAGTGTCGCATGTAAGACCAAGAACCTATCCTCAAAGGTCAAGGTCACACTTTCAATTTGTTTGATATTGCATGTCTGTAACTTTGTCTAAAAGTTAACTTGGCTCAATTTATCAAAATGACATGACAACATGCCACATGTAAGACCTTGACCCGTACCTCAAAGGTCAAGGCCACGCTTTGAGTTTGTGATTAGCTCTACTGGCCAAAGGTCAGAAGTGCTTATGTGATGGCGCTTTGTCTGGTGTCCGTCGTCTGTCGTCTGTCATCTGACGTCTGTCGTCTGTTAGCAGCACTTTCTCTGAAACTACTAGGCCAATTAAACTGAAACTTCACATGGGTGTTTCTATTGCATAGAAGACTATACAGAAGATTTTTTTTTTTTTCGATCTGAAATTCAAGATGGCCGCTGTTACTAAAAATAATCCAAAAATTAAAAAATCTTCTTCTCATGAACGGCCCAACAGATTTTCAAAATGTATATGTAGTAATGATGACCAACTATAGTTTTGTTAGATTTGTTCAAATGGTGTCCCTAGGGTTAAATATGACCCCGCCCCAAGGGTTCAATTAGGGGACACATGTCATTATAATGTTTTTTTATTTTATTTTTTTTTAAATTGAAATGATTTTGCCTATATCTTCACAGAAGCATTGTTTGGTGAAAAGGTTCAGATTTGTAAAAATGACTGGGTTCCACTGTCTTAAGGGGTCAGAAGGGGCCCCAAAAGGGTAAAAATTGGGAATAACTTAATTCGTTTTCTTAAGAACCGGTATGTCAGATTTGTTCATATTTTGCATAAATTTCCTATGTGTAGGGGTTTGATTGCAGATAAGAATTTAGGGGCTAAAATTTATAGGGGCCCTGTAAGGGGACTTAGAATTTTACATAGGGATACTATTGGAAAACAGAAAATTCTCTTTTTCTTTCATTTGTTCTGTAACCACAGGCCAGTTAAACTGAAACTTCACATGGGTGTTTCTATTGCATAGGAGATTATTCCTAAGATTTTTTTTTTTCAATCTGAAATTCAAGATGGCCGCCATTACTAAAAATAGTCCAAAACTTAAAAAATCTTCTTCTCATGAACGGCCCAACAGATTTTCAAAATGTTTATGTAGTTATGATGTCCAGCTATAGTTTTGTTAGATTTGTTCAAATGGTGTCCCTAGGGTTAAATATGACCCCGCCCCAAGGGTTCAATTAGCGGACACATGTCATTATAATATTTTTTTATATATTTTTTTTAAAATGGAAATGATTTTGCATATATCTTCACAGAAGCATTGTTTGGTGAAGGAGGTTCAGATTTGTAAAAATGACTGGGTTCCACTGTCTTAAGGGGTCAGGAGGGGCCCCAAAAGGATACAAATTGGGAATTACTAAATTCGTTTTCTTAAGAACCTGTATGTCAAATTTGTTCATATTTTGCATAAATTATCCCTATGTGTAGGGGTTTGATTGCAGATAAGAATTTAGGGGCTAAAATTTATAGGGGCCCTCTTAGGGGACTTAGAATTTTACATAGGGATACTATTGGAAAACAGAAAATTCTCTTTTTCTTTCATTTGTTCTGTAACCACAGGCCAGTTAAACTGAAACTTCACATGGGTGTTTCTATTGCATAGGAGATTATACTGAAGATTTTTTTTTTTCGATCTGAAATTCAAGATGGCCACCATTACTAAAAATAGTCCAAAACTTAAAAAAATATTCTTCTCATGAACGGCCCAACAGATTTTCAAAATGTTTATGTAGTAGTGATGACCAGCTATAGTTCTGTTAGATTTGTTCAAATAGTGTCCCTGGGGTTAAAAATGACCCTGCCCTGAGAGTTCAATTAGGGGACACATGTCAATATAATATAATATATATTTTTTTCTTAAATGGAAATGATTTTGCCTATATTTTCACTAAAGCATTGTTAGGTGAAGGAGGTTAAGATTTGTAAAAATGACTCGGTTCCTATGTCATTAGAGCGTCCTCAGGCCCTCTTGGGCCTCTTGTTGAGATTTCAAGTCTGTCCTGTATCTTTATGATACATTGATGGATTTCAAAGACACTGGGCTCAATTTATCAATTGATTAACATGACATGATGACGTGGTTCACGATAAGACCCCAACATTACTTCAAGGTCACACTTTCAGTTTGTTTGATATTTCATGTCTGATCTGTAACTTTGTCTTACATGGAAGGATTTTAAAATAGCTTGACACAAGTGATCAGCATTTCATAATGATGTGTCACCTTACATTTACCTGTTGGAATACCCAAACCATTACATCAGATGTCAAGGTCAAGTTTACACAAAGGTCAAGTTCATGCTTTTATGTAAAAAAACAAAAAAATTGCATGTGTAGTCTGAAATGTCAGTCCATTACTCTTTAAATTCAAGGATACATTGCTACCTATTATAACATATATTGTTATTTTCACAGACCATTTGTGGGGGGGGGGGGGGGGGGGGGGGGGGGCATGCAACACTTAACAGTAACATTTCTTGTTTTTTTTTAATGGAGACTATCGCCATTTTCAACACATTTCAGGTTATACATGGCATATCCAGTTTTACTGGTGGAGAAAGACCTCAGACTGATTCAGACTGAGTAGAACCACCATCCTTCTGCAAGTAACTGGAAACTTTCTCACATAAAAGTTTTGGAACCAACATGACTCAAACATACAACCTTAGTGATGAGAGGTAGGTGATCTTGAGCTGGCGCCTTAAACCACTCGGCCATGGAGGACCCTCTATATCTGGTACTTAAATTTCATTTAAACTGGGACAGTCTTTTCCTCAGAAAGAGATTCGAAAGTGACTCATATAACCTCTAAGCTTACGTCTCAATCAAACTGTAATAAATTAGACCGCGACGTGGTCTAGTGGTAGAGCATCGGTCTCGCATGTGGAAGGTTGTGGGTTCAATCCCCGGCTGGGTCATACTAAAGACTTTAAAAATGGTACTAGTAGCTTCCTCGCTTGACGGTCAGCATTAAGAGGAAAGTTTTAGGTCTGGTCGGCCCAATGTCAGTATAATGTGACTGAGTGGGGTATCATACCATGTGTCTCCAGCATGATACCCCAGTGTGACAGCACTTGGAATACTGTCTCAAGTAGACATAGTCGCGATATGACTGAAAAATTGTTGAAAGTGACGCTAAACACCTTGCAACAACAACAACAACAACTGTAATAAATTAGTATCAACGTACTCTGTCCACAACCCTGAAACTGGAGATTTGAAGCTTGTTTGCATTGTTAAGCAAACATGCACACTACTTAGTGAGTAAAACAGCCAGCTAAGTTTGTATATTTTAATGGTTATCACGGTAATTGGATTTTAAAGAATTAAAAAGAGGAAGTAACCTGTATTTATACAATCATGTCTTCATTGTTTGATATCAAATTTTCCTATTTAAGGTTTAATGGTGACTTGCCAGCCTGTAAATGCCGGGGAAGCTGAGCAACAGCAGGTTAACAGATCTCTTGATCAGAATGGAGGAACAACACACTACTCGGAAGTTGTGAAGAAAGAACAAAACAACTACATGCAGCGTCAGGACAGCTTAAAAGAACGAGATAGATGTGAACTGGAAGCTAAACAGTTGGAGTTTAATTGTATTGGGGAAACATATTGCTGCACATCAGATTTGTCTCCCCTTAAAGTCACTCTCCCTACACAGGAAACAGTATTATTGACTGGTTTAAAGACTGATACCCAAATTCTTATCCACAACAAGAGAGAGGATGAGAACAAGTCTACAGAAAGGTGCTCTCCTTTACAGACAAGAATCTTCACATCGAATGACAGTTTTGACCTGGAACAAATAGAGACAGTTATTTTTAAGCCAAATGCCCCAAATGGTGTTAAGCACCAGGAGCAAAACTATTTGTTTGAATCATCCAGATCTAATTGTTTCAAAGAGGAAAAATCGATCCCGATGAAAAAGCGAATAGTTATTGACCAATCAGATCATAGCCCTGCTCAATCCTGCTCACAGTCTCCGCCTACATCATTCTCACAATCAAGATCTCCACCGCAGTCATTCCCCCAGCATTCATCTCCCCAGAGATTTATACCCCATCAAGGGTACCCACCACATCAGTCCCCAGGGCCTCCCCACACAATGCCCAAGTACAGGGAGAGATTTCCAGATGGTTGGGGTTATATTCCGCTACAGAAAAGACAGAAATTTGGAGTTCTCGGTACTGTGAACAAGGAGGATGTCCCTCTAGATTTGATAAAACAGTCATAATTAATGAAGCTCTATCTACACTGTTTTGTGTGTTTTAACTTGGGGATGTGGCAGAGGTAATTTCTATAAATGATATGCAGAACTGATCTGTCCATGTATTCCCACGCAGGTACAAACATGATGGGTCATTTTGCTTATTGGAAAAGACTTGTGCAGAAAATAAACTGTATTTTCAAAGCCCATCGTGTCGAAGTCATAACTGTAAAAGCTGTTTATCTCAATCTAATTATGGGGGAAGCCCAATATGACAATGCTATTCACATGTTTTGGAAAGCATTTTTTGTCATAACATTACTGGTGCACAAACACTAAAACTTTGTCACCGGCAAAGTAGGGCATATGGCTAACAGGTGCATAAAATACTGAATCTGGCCTCTCCTTAGATATTTGTTGGAAGGAGGAGTGGGGGAGGGAGGGGGGTCCTAGCATCAGGAAAATTGTTTTTCAAGGTCAGGGAAAAGTCAGGGAATTGTTTTTTAAAAGGTCAGTGATATTTGAGATTTTTGCTTCAATTTAGCAGATGAACAGAGTGGGAATTTTAAATGCTTTGCAGTTGTTTCCTTACAGTGTCCATGACCCTTGAGAAAGTTACATTGCGTTGAGAAGACTGGTGTAACAATATACTTTATATAAAATGTAGAATTTGAATATATATATATAAATGTATTCTTCTTTTTAAATAATGTTTACAAATTTAATTCTAGAATATTTTAATGTTATGTGAGACTATTTAAGTATTGACATTTTGCAGATAAGATTAACCAACAGTTGTTGAATGTGCCATAAAGAATGTTGAATGTTTAACACAAAATACAGATTGGTTTAAAAACAATATAGACCCGCCAGACGGTTTGGTTTGAAAACAATTTAGACTTACCAGACAGATTGGTTTGAAAATAATTTAGACCCGCCAGACAGATTGGTTTGAAAACTAATTAGACCTGCCAGACTGTTTGGTTTGAAAACAGTTTAGACTTACCAGACAGATTGGTTTGAAAATAGTATAGACCAGCCATATGGTTTGGTTTTTAACAATTTAGACCTGACAGACAAATTGGTTTGAAAACAATTTAGACCCGCCAGACAGATTGGTTTGAAAACAATTTAGACCCGCCAGACAGATTGGTTTGAAAACAATTTAGATCTGCCAGACGGTTTGATTTGAAAACAATTTAGACTTACCAGACAGATTGGTTTGAAAACAATAAAGACACACCAGACAGTTCGGTTTGAAAACAATTAAGACCTGCCAAACTGATTGGTTTAAAAACAGTTTAGACCCAACAAACACGTTGGTTTAAAAACAGTTTAGACCTACCAAACAGATTGGTTTGAAAACAGTATAGACCCGCCAGACTGATTGGTTTAAAAATAGTGAAGACCCACCAAACAGATTGTTTGAAAACAGTTTAGACCCAACAAACAGATTGGTTTTAAAACAGTTTAGACCCACCAAACAGATTGGTTTGAAAACAGTTTAGACCCAACAAACATGTTGGTTTAAAAACAGTTTAGACCCACCAAACAGATCCGTTTAAAAACAGTTTAGACCCACCAAACAGATTGGTTTGAAAACAGTTTAGACCAACCAAACAGATTGCTTTGAAAACAGTCTAGACCCACCAAACAGATTGGTTTGAAAAAACTTTATTAGACCCACCAAACTGATTGGTTGAAAACAGTCTAGACCCACCAAACAGATTGGTGTAAAAACAGTTTATACCCACCAAACAGATTGGTTTAAAAACAGTTTAGACCCACCAAACAGATTGGTTTGAAAACAAAAATGGATGGGTATTATATAAATTTACCAAATAAACCAGTTAATTCATTCAGCATTCTTGACACATGCATGCCAGCCAGAAACTTGATTTGATATGTAATGAAACTGTGACATGCATTATTTAAACTGACAAGCATTATTTAAACTGTGACATGCATTAATGCAGCACAATGTTCAGTTGTTTAATTACAGTTGAATAATGAAATGAGTCAAACCTGTCTTCAGCAGTTAATCAAGGGAAGGAGCAAAAGTGGCCTTTCAAGACAGGCTGTTGTTTATTTCAGGTTAATTTGCTCTGAAAGCAGGTAAATGGAAAATAACAAATGTACCGTATATTCCCTAATTAACGCCCCCGGGGGCGTTACATTTTACAAGGTGGGGGCATTTATAAAAGATAAAAAAAGCAAACTTAACAACAGTTAAAAATACAATAAAACCTGTAAAACCATGGAAAAAACCTTAAATCCGGTTTAAATCCCCGAAAAAGTGGTTCATAATTATTTTGGAGTGAATGAAATAATCAACATAGGATGAAAAAAAGCTGAAAATCTGTATGAAATTACTAGTCTGCGTACTGGAATATCCGATTTATGGTCAGTGTACTCTTCACTTTAAATCACATGGACGCATGCTCTTATCAACGTGAAACAATGAGCTTTCAGCGTACACAGACTAACCACATTTTCCGACGTTTTGTAATGTTTTAATCGGCAGACGGTATTTTTACTAGTATTAAACAGCAAATATGGGGAAGTATTTGTTAAACCAAAAGTGGTTAAGTGGTCACCCAAGATAAAAACAAAGGGTTAAAGAGTTCAAAGGTAATAAACACTTCGCTAATTGTTGTCTGTGTAACAAAATAATCGATCAGGGAAAGATGTGCGAATACGCACTCAAATTGCATATACGTTTTATTTTTTAATTTTCCAGAAAAATAGGCGGGGGGCGTTTATTAGAGTGGGGGCGTTTATAAGGTAATATATGTTACATGCTTAATATAGAGTTGACCACTTATATAGGTTTGATTGTACATGATAAGCATTGTAAGAAAGTTTCGGCTATAATTGTAGTATTTTTTGTATAATATGCATTTCTATGTATTCCTTTTATATTTCAAATGATTGACATTTCATTAATTGTTACTTGTTTGTATGTGCTGGTGAAAATGTGCAATGGGTTAATTAAGATGGCTCACGAGAGAAAAGGTTGGTCACTGAAATAACAGTTGTCAGTGTTCTTTTCATGCAAAACTTTTTGTATTACATCCTGTTTTAATGTATTTTTGCAATTTTCTAACTATTTTGTTCCACTTGACCATCTTATGTCGGGGATTACTTTTGCAAATTGTTTTTAAATGCAAAGAAAACAAAACTCGGTAGCTGTATTCGGTGACATTAAATATTTAAGTAATATTCACTGACATATTTAAGTGCAACATTCAGTGACATTAGATATTTAATGTGTACCATAAGTGACATTAAATATTTAAGTGTAACATTCAGTGACATAATTTATAAAAGTGTAACATTCAGTGACTTTAAATATTTATGTGTAACATTCAGTGACATATTTAAGTGTAATATTTGGCGACATTGAATTTTTAAATGTAACATTCAGTGACATTAAGTATTTAATGTGTAACATCAGTGACATTAAATATTTCAGAAACATTAGATATTTAATGGTGTAACATTCAGTGTCATGACATATTTAAATGTGTCACATAATATGTTACATTTGATAACACAAGTAATTGGACAATATCTTCGCTGTAAACATTTGCTAACATGAGCAAACACTGTTGAGAGCTGTTTGCTTACGTTTAATCATGTGACTTAAAAAGTGAAATGGTTAGACATAGTTTGGTTTCCATTTAATATTCTTGAAATGAGAAACATTCTTGTTTATTTATAATACATTAAACATATTTAAAATTTACTGAATTCCACCCCTTTCTTCAATATTTAAAGTAACTCCTAACTGAGCAGTATATTTTTTTTACCCTTCAATCGTAGATTGTAAATCATTATATATCATGTGACGTCACGTTCATTAATGCAAGTGTTGTGTTTTCTCAGATGCAAAATAAAATCAAATATCCCACACCTTTTAACTACATTCATAACTATGTTCATCCTTAATTCACGTAAAAAGAGATTTTTTATAAAAAAAAATATTTGTATATAAAATGTGCTATAAAGTGTTACGTTGTGGTGATGTGGCAACCACAGCAGTGCTGCCTAATGGTCTCTTTATATGTTGTTTTTGTTGTTGTTTTTGTTGTTATTAGGTGTTCCATTTACAGAATGCTGTACATAAAAAAATTTGCACCAATTACACCATTGTGGTGTTCTCTATGGCTCCCAAATTTAAACTAAATTGTATACTTAGACAGCTCCAATCAAGATGGCAGAAGCTCTTTCTCTCGATTTCAGTTTCCAAATTATCAAAGCCGACCTATTAATTTAGAAAAAATATGTACTAGTTTACAAAGCAGACTCAGTTGCGTTAAAATTGGAGCACAGTGCGACAAAAATACAAGAGAAAGCCAAGCCTTTTTTTATCATTTGATCATTAAACCAATCCTTTTGTCAGATTGCCATTACAAACAGTATAGACTTCAATCAACCTGGTAATAAGTCCATATTGGCCTGCCAGTAAATCTCGTGTTTTATCTCAACAAGGACTTAAATAGAAGGATGGGAAACTTGCATCTCTACTAAATGTTGATAAAAGGGCATGGGGAGAATTAATAATTTGACAAAATAATCATTCAAATATCACAGGGAGCTGACTTCTTTGACATAAAATATAAGGTGTATGTAACCTTTGATATTTTACAAAATAATCCTGAATTTAAAATATTGCAGTTTTAAGTAGAATTTCAAGTACTTCCCTTGATTTTTTCGTTGCAGTACACTAAGTTTGTAATCATAAGTTTTGCAGCAATTTTAAACACAACTTGCTGGGAATGGTCTCATTTTGTAGAGAATTGCATTGTGCAAAGAAAGAATATTGATATGTATTTCTGAGATAATGTAATTTAGGATATTTAAAAAAACGAGATTTCGCGAGATTTTGCGTGAATACTTGAGTGTTCGTAACATGTAAATCAGTTGCTTTTCCTTCTCTATGTAAGTCCTTTGTTTCATAATTCAAAATGAGAGAAAATATACAAATTAGACAGTTAAAGATTTTAAAGAAAATGCATGTTTGTAGGATATCATTTCAGAATTCCAAGTTGCTGGGGGCATTTCATTTCTGATATTGAAGTGTGGTGTGCGTCTGTGTTTAAATGGCATGTGGAGAAATCTGTTTATTAATAATGTTTGTTACTACTCTTAAAGTGTTTTTATGTATTAAATCCACTTCAGTTTATAATAAATGTTAGATGGTACTTTTCAAACTTTCATAATGTACATAGCTGTAAGACGGCTGTGCCTAGTTTTGTGCAGTTGTCAAGTTGACTGTTCGGTTTGTACCAGTGTTCTGTAAATTGTACTTTTGTTAGTTTTAACTGTTCACTTCAAATTGTATATCTCTGTAAAATCATGAATTTTTTATGTGCTTTCTTGTTACATTCTCTATTTTTGTATGCAAAGAATTGTTATTCTTACAGTATTATTAGAAGCTAAACAGCTTTAGTTGTGTACCATCTTTATGTATAAAGATGTATGTGTGCGTGTGTGTATAGATGTGTATATATATATATATGCATTGCATTACTTTGTATATATTTACAAATACTTTTTGTGCTTTGTAATGATAAGTCTTTTTCAATTTCTGTAAAATAATTATCAGGTTCTATTTGCGTGTGAAAAAAGTTCAGTGCTGGTATTACTAATGATCGCAGAGAGAGCTCATAATTATTTTGACAAATATAATATTGTTTTAAAATTTTAAGCTCAGGGAGTGAATTTATGTTGATCAAAGCTTCGATTGAATAAACCTTGTGGGGCACGTGAGCATCAGATCCTAGATCGGAGGATGGAGACTTCAATCTTCCATCATGGCTATGTATGTGTCCTTGAGCATATGCCTATTACTAGTTCTATCCAGGAAGACATTGATCATGATTTGTATAAGTTGTAAGAATTTGTTTCACAATCGATGTAAAATAGATAAGTTAAAAACAGAAAAATAATATGAGGATGCCCATTTCTATATACATGTATTTCACTAGTGCATTAAAATGCATAAAAACTATGACTTTAATGACGTTTGACTTAATCTGAATATCTCATAACAGGAGTGAGCCAGTATGCACTTTATCGCACCCATAAAAATATCGTACACGCTTTTCTGCATCTGTGCACCACCTTTTGGTGAAATGTATACAGAAGAACCTTGTTGGCTTGAACATGGATGGCAGGAAAAAGCACATAGCTCAAACTACTTATCTGGTCCCAGTCAGTTCCTAGTTTTATGAATGTACATGTATGGTATAGTGTTGAAAAATACTTGGCTCAAATAACCGTTAAGTCGAACTATTTCGTCCAATCCCGTCAGGTTCGGCCCATCGAAGTTCTGCTGTATTTTATTTTCTTCTTTTCTGGGTATGAATATTCATGTTTCCAGCTGTAGTAGTATGCTTGCTCACAGACGGTTTTATTTTTACTCCGGGCCATATATATTTATACCTCATACTTGCTTAGAGCTACTGTGACTTAATTCTACTCAAAAGTCACGATTATTCATTTCTCTGACTCCAAATATTGTAATGTGACATTCTTGTACCTCAAATACTGGTCCTAGCCAGTAATATCATAATAGACAGTATGCCTACTCAGAGATAACATATCCTATTTAGTCATGAATATTCATAGAAATAGATTGAAAACCCAGCTTTGTTCCATGAATATTCACGCTTCAGCTTGTAGGGATAGCTTCCTCAAAGATGATATGATATTCTACTACTTGTGGTTCGGAATAATCAAGCCTTTATTGTAGTGATCAAGGATTTACATACGATAATTTCTGTTTACTACTTCAGCAGATGTTTTATTACAGCTTCAGAAATAAGTGTTGATTTTTTTAAGAAGCATCTAGTCTAGCCAGGGATCAAATTGCAGCTGTCATTTGTTTTGTATTATTGAATTGATTTTAAAAGCTACACAGTGATGAACATGTTATTATTTTAGGGTCCTTCTTTTTGCAGCTACTGTTGAATTTATGTTTTACTTTTGAAATCACAAATTGTGAATTTTTTTTTATTACAATTGTTATGAATAGAAATCCATTGCAAATAGGGCAAATGATGCCTGGTGTAAGGTCATTTTGACACTTGTTCATTCTGTTTGATGGACCAAAATGTAAATATGTTTTATGCACCCACCGTTTAAAGACTGGTGGAGAGGCAGTTAGTGTTACCCCTGTTCATCTGTCATGTTCGTTTCCTATGAATAACATCTGAAAGAGTCTGTGTATTTAATTAATGTTTTTTAAAAAAAAATATTTAACATAATTGCGTTAACCCCTGTGCGGTTCCAGGGAGTCTTATGAGTGACGGAAAGAAAAGGATCACTGTGGCTGATGCATGTCGTAAGAAGTGACAAATTAAGTAATACGATAGAATTTGCTAAAAACTCTGCAGTTTTACAGGTATCAAGGTATATGTGTTGTTGCTTTTTTATCCGTATGTTAATTTGTTGTTTTTTTACATGTATAGTGAACCTGGAATCTTCTTTCCTGTTGGCATCAAATAACCTATTATGTGTTGGTATGCCATTAAACCCCATTCATTCATTTAACATAGTGCTGGCCATCCGTGTCCTATGGACACATTTCTAGTTTGTATATTGGCACCTCAGAGCGTCAGGGTGCCATGTGTATATAAATAATGAAGGCACGTATCACCTTGATGCACTAAGAGGTTGACATATGTTTTTTTTATTTGAATATACACATCTTTATGTACATGATCGTGTTTACACATGTATATGTACACGCTCCTGTAAACACATGTATATGTACACGATCATTGGTTCTCCAATAGTTGTTTGACAAGCAATACTTTTATTATGAGGCGATACAATTTTCACCTTATTTTTCAACGTATAACGCTATCGTACGTCTTACAGATTTAAACGGATTATATTGGCAAGTAACACAAACACGCTGTTAATCCAGACTTTTCCTGTATGCAGTATGCACAAAATAATGCTTATGTATTGACGTATAACCTTTATTTACTTGAAAGTTATCAAATTAACAGTTATTGAATATTGGCCAAAACTTTAATACGTCCCGCAATAAAGTATTGCACAATGTTTACATTGAACTCAGTAAACTTCTCGAACATAGCCTCGAAAACGAGATCGGGAACGAGTCTTCGCGATGTTTTCCGATGATTGATCGGAAACCCGAAAGTGGTTCGTTGAAAATAGCAATGTAAACAAAAACAAAAAAGTGGCTTTAGAAACCCAATGTTTGTAATAAAGAGGTTATGCAATTAGACACTTTAGACGTGTATATCTCTAAGTTATAAGTGTATCTTCGTACTGGGCGTGTGTATTTAGGACAGGGAATTACGGTAATATGCCAATATCATCCCTTTAAAACATTTGGAAAACCAAGATTTTACTGATGAAACTATATTATAGCACAATTTCATGTTTTTCAATATCAAGACTTTGTTAATGTAGAGGGAGCGGAGGGGTAAATCACATGTTACATTACCAGTAATTTTGTGTATTTTCAGTGTTCAGGGACAGACAAAAGACAACTCACAAAATTAAAGCATATTGAGATCTGACATTCCTCACATACTGTATTAGTATTTGGTACTATGATTTTAAAAATGGTGCTAGTGCTACCATTATGTTTTTTTTAATAATTAATATTTCCTTGGATTTCTCTTTTCTATAATACAGATAAAAAATGGTAAAATTGAAACGCATTGTACACATTTTGTAAGCAAAAATCAAAAAATGTGTGAAACTGGGATGGTGACTTTTTTTATCCACGCTCCTTTCTTGTCCAGATACTAAAAACACTTGAATGTACTGATAGCCACGTAGTTGGGGCTTGTCCAGTACTCTTTAATAAATATTCACACACCTTCCTAATTTGATATCATTGTAGCTTTTGGTATATTTTATGCAACATTTTTTAAAAATGACGTAATACAATGTCCACCATATTTTTTTATTGTTTGCTTTCTTTCTGCTGGCATATATAAAATACATGAAAAGAAATGAAATTCCGGGAATAAAAAGTAGTCCCTGTCACGTTACGTACAAGTGTGATAATTTTGGCAGTGATGAACGCAGCACAGCTTGATCACGACACTTAAGTAGGGCGATGCTATTGGCATAAAGCCTGTCTAATCGAAGGGCTGCATGAATTAATTTGAATTTCTTTTTTATTGTTAACATCATGTTATGATATGGGTCCCCCCTTGTTACATGTAAGATCCATATTCGATGCAGTGGTGTTGCTAAGCAATGGCTATCAATTTATATTTTATATCAAATGCTCAGCCAGCTCATCATGTTGCATTGTGTCGTACTATCACAAAAATGTATTTTAATGTATTCTGATATTTTAATGTATTTTTATTGACTCTGCCTTGGCTATTTCATATACGAATTTTGTAATACTATTCAATATTCTAAATTTTCTTATTTGTTGTTTACCTACGAGGTCATTCAGACATGTTGAATAATATTTTTTTTTATATTTAACTTACGGTGTAAATGTTCTGGACTGGTTCATCTTTCAATTATCGTTATGTATATGATGGAAGGAATATATATCATTCATTTGGTCTCTGGATATATTTTACTATTTGATGAACTTCAAATAATATGCACCCATGTGATATACAAACAAATATATAAACTTGTTTACTGTTATAAAAATCTTTATTTAAGACTCAATGCAGCGTGCCAACGTATCAAATATATTCTCTCTAGTTTGTCATCTGTGACTTCCATGAAAAATTAAAATGTTTTCTTAGTCTATCCCTGTTCCTGATGTCTCGTGAATCTTCTTTAAAAATGCATTTTGTTTATGTTAATGCTATTTTCTTTATTTGAATGGCATTATTGATGTTTTTTGAAAGCATTGTCATGTTTGAATTGTGAATTTAGAAAAAAAATTGATGCTTGGAAATTGGGGTATGAATACATGTACATGATTTCCGTAGTCTACTTTCACTTTGTCAACGGTATACACATTGAGAAGAAAAAAAATCTCTTATATAACACATGACCCCTACTTTTCTCATCATATTTTGGTAATGCAGAGGTTGACAAACAGTAAAATGTAAGTTTTACTTTCTTCATTTGGAGTGTTCAAGTTTTAATTATTAATTATAGAATAAAGAACAAAAATCAATAGTGGGGTTACACCTAAAAGAAAAACTTATGATATTAATGGTAGTTAAAAAGAGTTTATTTTTTTAAAATTAATTATTAAATGGAATAACTTTTTCCAGAATGGTTTGTTTTTCTAAACTTTCTATATAACATTCATTAATATAATTTGCATGGATGCATGTAGAAAATTTTATAAACCCAGATTTCTTTTGATAGAATCTATTGTTTTATTTTTGGTGGAACGTATCTGTGCAGTGAAACCAATCAAATCATCAATCTGTTTGACCTTGTGTAAAAGAAAATAAGTTTTTTTAGAATATAATCGGTATGTGTTTATTGAAAGTTTTATTTGTTCCATTTTAACATATAATAATTGAAAATTGTACATATGTGTATATAATTTTTATTTGTCTGTTTTAAGGCAAGATGACGACTTAAAATGTTAATATTGATTGTTATACGGGTGGTAACGAAGAAGTCGAATTGTTAATTCATAGTTAAAAGTTTGTTAAAACGACAGCCATGTTGAGTGAAAAGGAGCCAAAATTAGTCAAAAGGACTGGATTAAATTTGTGTTTATTTCCTAAATTTTATAAAAACAACTTTGATAAGGGAGAAGTTTGTAATGAGAACCGGTGAAAGAAATGTGTAAATACATGTAGTTAAAATACTGTTATGCTTAAAATTTTATTTATATATATTTTATATATTTGGTGTCATTGTTTGTAATTTGTTACATTTTTTTTCATTGTTGTTTTTTAAGAGCAGTGACAGTTCTTATCTTTGTTTTATTTTTAATTAAAATTTCATGTTGTTAAATGATTTTATTGAAATATTGTTAAATGTTTTTTATTTGTAAGTGATTTTTGAAATTGTGTCTATAGATAGAGTAAATGTACCAAAGATGGGTGGAAATCCAGACTATATATTTTAATTGTTGTGTCATTGTTAGTGTTTGTGATCTGCAAAGATGTGGGAATTTGCATAGCTTTAACTTCACATAGTTTTGTTCAGAAATCTTCTTTGTTGAGAAAGGAGATTGAAATTTGGATAGAGATTGCAAATGGTAATTGAACATACAAAGATTCTGTCGGTGTGAATGTTCTAAGCTCATCCTCTATAAAATAGGTGGTCATTTTGGAGATGGGCTTTGGTCTATTGGTAAAGTAGAAGGATATGGAGCAGTGGATGATGCGGGTTCAATCCCCACCAGTACCATCTAGTAGTAGAGTCACAAACTTAGATATTGGAGTAGTGGATTGTGTGTTCTGTCCCATGTCCTGACCATTTGATCAACATTTGTAAAAATTTGTAAGAATGTGGTAAAATGTATAAGTTTGTGAACAGGAATTCATCAAAAGGAAATCATCAACTGTTGAAGATACTTTAATCATTCACATCATTTTCAGCCAATTCTATACCTCTAGTAATAAACAGTTGGCCACATCTTGGATTGAGGTTTTAAAAGAGATATCTAGAGTTTTCATTGGTTAATTAGTAACTTCTGTGTGGTACCATGGGTTAAGGGGTCAGGAAGGGCCCCAAAAGGGTAAAAATTTGGGAATTACAAAAATCAAGGGGCACTAGGATGTATGGAGGCCCTGTTAGGGTACTTTGAGTTTTACATATGAATACTATGGGGAAAATGGAAAATTCTCATTTTTTATCCATTTGTTTAAATATGCAGTTCAATTTGAGATCTAAAGCATTGTCTAAAAACATAAATTTTGAATTTGTTCAATAAAGAAGATTGAACTTACATAAGGGGCCAGGGGTTGGGGGTTGGGGCAATATTGTTAAAATTGGGAATTTTCCTCTTAATAACCTTTCAATCAAACTAGTTCATATTTGATATAAATCATCCTTACATCAGCAAAGATTGAAGATTCTGCATATGAAGGGGCTGGGATATGTTGAGGCCCTGTAATGAGCCCAGTATGGTGACTTTCACTTTGCATGAAAGTGCTATGAGAAAACAGATAATTTTTATTTTTCTCATCTATAACAAGTTCTTCATAGCGACATGTGAAACCAGATGAGTGACTAAGGCCCATATTGAGATTCTCGTCTTTATTTCAATTTGTATGTAAACTTGCGAAGTTGATAATTGCCTTTGTACTTTTGGGGTTGGGTGAGCCTGGAATTTTTCATAATTTAATATCACAGTCAGAATGAAAACAATTAGCAAATGAAAGTTTATCTTTGTTTCACAAATAGAAAAAAAAAAAGGGATTGCGGATTCTGTAAACCGAGTCTGATCTTGGGTAAGTTTTTACCTTGCCATTGAAAAATGGTACTTTTTGCAACCTGCTGTTGATGTTGGCATTTTGTGGTTGATTCCTGGTCTATAGTCGTTTGCGTTTCTCGGCCTTTAAGTGTGTGTATAGCAATGATACATTTAAAGTGAAATAAAGTTTGCAATGTATAAATTTCTGATTTGTTTTTGTAAAATAAAAATATGTATATATATAGACAAAATGTATCCTGCATTTATTTACTGGCTAAGTGGTTTTGATGTTGTAAACATTTTTATTACGGTACTGTCAATTGTTAATGAATTTCTTTGGATTATAATTTATATGTATTTATAAATTGTTAAATAAGATAATGAATTAAAAATTTAAAAAAAAGGGTGAGCATTTTCGTTTTAGCTCAAAGCCAGGCTTTTTTTCGTGTTTTATACATTTGGTAAGAAATACTTTATCGGATATCGAGACATTTTCTGTTAAATGTGATTTATAAAATACCAGATTTTCATAAAATTGCAGTACCAATATTTTTCATGTTGAATTCATTTTTATATAAATTTCATTATTATCTTTTACACCTATGTCTACTAGTTATGCTCAGAAACTTCAGAAATAAATTTATTTAATTAGAATTAAAAAAATTGTAGAAATGTTGTACAAACTTTTAACTTACTAATTTTGCTCTCATAAAATAATATCACTTGATAACTTTGTATGTAGTACATATTAAAAATAAAAGTTAAACTCTTTGAAACAGTAAAAAGTTTGTGACTTCTAAAAAGCTTGTTTTAAATCAAAATTTAATCGATATTTGAATATTGATTTTGAAATCATCAACCTACATATTCAAGTTATAATTAAACCTTTGCTCCATAAGCATTTTCTTGGACTCTTCCAAATTGAAAGCATTAATTCACCACGTATCATCAATGGGTGAATTATGTTTATATTAACTGACAGAATGGAAAACAGTACAGGAAGTGTTCAGATTGCTCGTTACGGGCACTCTGAACTCTTCCTGCACTGTTTTCAAAGGCCTTCTGTGATAGATGCGGGAAAACGCGTATCTATGGAGTAAAGGGTTAAACACTAATTGTATTGTAATCAGTCAAGAGAAGTGCATAAATTAATTTGTTGATGTGTTGTTGTTTTTATTCTGTATGTTAATTTGTTGTTTTTGTAGATGGACAGCGATAAAATTTCTATTGACATTGTATTTATACATTTTTTGTAAATTGTCAACAAAAAAAAATCAACAATTACATCCATTTACTCAAGATTGTTATAAAAAAAAACAGTTGGGAAACTTAGGAGATATTTTGTTTATTTTTTAAATCAGAAAGTTGATGAAAATGAATAACAACTGCTCTTACTGTTGACCTGATGCAAGAGTGACTATTGCCAAGCCCATTGGCCATGTTGGGTTGTTTGTTTAAGTAAATACAATGTAATACAATGTAGTGTATACTTAGAGACCAATCGCTTGTCTAAGGAATATGGTGGGATTGGAAGCAATACTGATTGCTGATTGGATTATCAACTTGTTTGATTGACAGCCCGAGTCAGGTCAATTGTTTAAAGGGTCATATGACAATATTAAAATCAAAGTTTTAGTCGTGCATAAGATGATCGTTATATCTGTGAAAATGAGAATGTAGAAATATCCACTGCTAACCATATGAAACTTGACATTTAAAAAGTTACGAACAAATTACATAAAAGTATACTAAAGTCAAGTGAGTTTTGAAAATAAGAATAAATTCATAAAAAATACAAATAAATAATTTTTTATTCTGTTTATACCTATAAAAACCAAGGACTTATACAGAAGAATACAAAACTTGCATCTCTCTACTAAATGTTGATAAAAAAGCATGTGAATAACTAATAATTTGGCAAATTAATGGGTCACATTTCTCAGGCAACTGGTTTCTTTTACAAAAAATGTAAGATATGTGTTTTATAATGTTTAAACATGCAAAACAATTTTGAATTTAAAATATTGCAGTTTGAAGTAGAACTTTAAATTCTTTCCTTGATTTTTTAGTTTCAGTATACAAATTTTGTAATCACAGGTACTTCGACAATTGTAAACACAATTTGCTGAGAATGGGCTCATTTTGTAGAAAATTGCATTGTGCAAAGAAACATTTCTGAGATAAATGTTGGTTAGAATTACAGATTTTGCAAATTTTGCGTTAATACGCAAGCGATCATAACATCTTATTTGGTTACATTTCCTTCTCTATATAGGTCCTTGTAAAAACATATTGAAATAAAATATTTGTTACAGTGTGTATATATATTACCATGAATATTACATTCAACCATGTACAAGAGTTATGCCACTTTCATAAATAGAAACGAAAATAAAGTGTCTGCATGCAGTTGCTGTGCGTCTCTTTAAAAACATTTTATTGTTTCATAATTGGAAACGTTTGAATTAATTAAAATATAGTCTCATTAAATGAGCATGGTATCTGAGCCGCAGTTAAAATAGTAATATAAGAATGATGCTTTATTTTGGATTAAACATATTGTTGTTCAATTAAAATCATATTTACAATCCATGTATAAGTAAATAATGTCTTGACTACAAATATTTTTAAAAAAAATATTTGCATGCACTTATATATATTCATGGGACATTTATCTATGATTTGCACATTAATGCAATTATATGTTGCATTATGTTTATATATCGCTTTGAATGACACAATTTGTAGATGGCACATGAATATACCTTATGAATACCCTACTTCTCCTTTTTTCTCATTCTCTAGCTGTTTTTTTTTTTTTAATTTTGTCTCATGTTTTATGTATGTTGTTGGACATTTGTATATATTTATCTTTCCGAGATGTTTGTTAAATGTTGATGGATGTATTTTGTAATGAGCATTGTGATACGAGACGGTACTACTTTCTATATTGTTTCTGTGAGCCCTGTGAACTATATTTGGTGCCTTTTGTTAAGCATTGACAATAAAAAAAATCTTATTGAAAAAAACAACAGAAGTTGAGTCTTGTTTTATTATATATGATATAATGATTCCAGCTAAGGGAGGTTATTACTGCAGAAAAGATGGGTACTGCATATTGAGTTGTCTCCAATCGTAATTCATCAGAAATCCTCCCAGCCCTTAGGTCAGTTTTTGTCCCGAAGCGAGAGCCACTAATTTTGGTCTGTCCATCCATCCTTCACACTATGGTTTCTGCGAAATAACTTAAGAATGCCTGAATCATAATTATATTTTGAAATTTGAATACAATGTTTATAATGACAAAACACAGGCTAAGTTTGATTCAAGGGGTTGTTGCATTTGTTGTTCTGGAGACATTCACCTTAATTAGGTGATCTGGACTCTGACTGGCTGACGGTTTCCGACATCTAAAATCTTTATTGATGGGCCTATTTTGATGAATCTTGATATTTGGCTTTATTGATATCTACAATGTAATTACAAAGTGGGGGCATCTGTGTCCCATGGACACATTTCTAGTTTACTTTTCAGATAGCGGATTAGAAGTGTCTAATTAGGCATAAATGAAAAAAAACTTTAAAAAGTAAAATGTGATGCCTTTTGGCACATGATAGTTCCGTTGTCTAAAATAAAAAGTGTTTGATGACAATAAAATATGTCTGGTGGATCAATATCTTGGAATTGTCTTATTTATGAAACCTTATTCATTTTTGTCAAAGGCAGTGCATTATTAAAGGTACATATGTATTTCCAGAACATCAGTTTACTGCATTGTGATACAAGAAAAATAACTGTAAAAAAAAGAAGAAGAAAATAGGTCTTTTGTGTAAAAACGCAGCGATTACTTAAGGGTAGAGCATCCACCTTGCATGTGAAAGGTCAGGAGTTCAACTCCCAGTCATACCAAGGACTTGAAAAATGGTACTAGAAGCTTCCTTACTTGGAGCTGAGCTTTAAGAGGATAGTTCTAGGTCTGGTCTGCCCAGTGTCAGTATAATGTGACTGGTTGGGGTATCATACCACATTCTGCAACATGATACTCCAGTGTGGCAGCACTTGTAATACTGTCTCAAGTAGACACTGTCACGGTATAACTGAAAAATTGTTGAAAGCAATGGTGAACAACAAACAAGAACAAAACAACACCTACACTTAACATAGTTTCAAAGCATGCCGATCTTGCAGAGGGTAGATAACATTTACATAATAATGTGAAAAACGAAAATACAACATCCAGCATTTTTCGACTTCAAAGTCAAAGTGATAATGAAAAAAAGGCTTGCATAAATTATGCATATTGTTGCTGCTTTTGGGAATCCAGGTTTTGATTAAGTAAAAATTTCCTAAAACTGCAAAAACCTTTAATGTTTTGCATGTAGCATAAGTACTGACCCTTTATCAAGTGTAATTGAATTATAACTCAGTGGTTATATTTGGTCCGACTTCCAACATTACACTCAAATAAAAAACACTCCTAAACTATTTGTGCTAGAGATTTTATGTTTTTTCTGTAATATTCAATAATGAATTTCCAATAAATTTCTACAAATCATGATGGGATCATAAATCTTAAATAAAAAACATTTTCTAAGAAACTTTAATTGCTTGATCTTTCATAATTATGATTCAAAACCGTATTTCCTATTTGTCGTCAGTTGTCTATATTAGAATGGGGTTCAGATGTGTCCAAATTAAGGATCTTTGTATATATGAGTAGTTTCTTGGTGTCCCATTAGAATACTTTGATTTTTACGCAGAATATGAGTTTTGGTACTTTTGAAATTTAAAAAGAACTAACAAATGTAAATATGGTGAGGGACCATTTGAGCCTTAGTGGAGTGCGTGGTCCAGTGGAAGAGCATCATACCCAGGATCGAAGGGTTGTGGGTTTGATCCTTCACCGTAACTGTGTGTTGTCCTTGAGTAAGACACTTTATCCACATACGCATAATATTGGTTCTACCCATGAAGACTTCAAGCGAGATTTGTCTAGTTGTAAAAACTTCTTTGTCAAGTTTTCAGAGCGCGGTCATTCTGGACCATTTATGCTGTTGCCCATTTAACTTGTTTCAATATCAAAGTAAAATAAATAAGTTTAAACCCATTTGGGCCTCTGATTTGTTCTACTGTATAACATACACATTATGTCAATTAGATTTAGTTTTAATGAAAGGGAAACAACTCATTGGGTGTGATATTTTATATAAAAAAGATTAGTTTCCCTTTGTGATATGCTCTCTGGTTGCAGAAAAATGTTTTCCACTCAAATACTAAGTTTCTCTGTGAGATATCCTGGTGAAAATTTATGAGTAAATTATTTATATTCAATTAAAAAAAATGTTTAATTTTTTTTTTTAAATTTCTTAAGGTCAAGGTCACTTTAAAAAAAAGAATTACTGCTCTATATCTGGAGTTCCTTGTAAGTACTACTGCATTTTCACAGGTAAATGGTAATTCCTTATGTATGAAAGAAAGCCGTCTTAAGGTCATTAAATAAATGTCAAGGCCTCTGTTATTAATATTAGAAGAAAAAATTATTTCTGTTCCATAATTTGAGTTCCCTTGAAGATACCCAATAAAACTTCATACTGTGTAAAATGCTTTAACAGACCAAAACCTGGAACTGATTTAGAGATCAATGGTCAAAATAAAGGTTAAATGCTTTTGAGTTCAAAGGTCATGGTCATTATATCTGTTATTAGATAAAGAAAAAGGGATCCATTCAATAATGTGATTTCCCAATTATATAACCTCATTAATTGCTTATATCAAAAGGAGCTTTGCATTGTTAGTAAGGCCATTAATTAATATGATTAACACTAATCTTCTATATACATGTATCTGCCAATAAAAAACAACAACAGTCAAATTCTGTCAGTAGGGCAAATCAAGGTTATGGTCCTCTTGTGTTCATTGAGAAGTACCTAAGATATACATGAATCCTCCCACAAGTATTAAGCAAAAAATATCTTGCACAAAATATTTGGATCAAGTTGGGATCGAACCCACAACATCAGCAGTAAATAGGAATCTAAAGATGGTTTAATGAGCTAAGACGGACGAGCAAAGTAATAAAAATGGGGTAACTTTATAAATTAAATGTTGTATTGATTTATGAAAGTTGATCTCCTATGTCAGTATGATATTTGATTTTAGCAAGCTTTTGAAAATGCAATAATCAAAACAGTTTGTCAGGGTATTGTTTTAAAAAAAAGTAGAAATTGCAAAATAGTTTTTTCAAGTGTAGCATTCTTTGATAAATTCATTATTCACTGAGCACTTGTTGCAATAAGGTATTTATTAAAACATGCCCAAATAATATATTGCTTATAATGGTAACATGGCCAATGCATGCAGATAAGACTAAAACAAATTACAATGTATTTTATGACGTATCAGATGAGTTACTTTAATTTGATTTCATTTGATCTGTTCTGATCACACTCTCCGTGATGATTGATATATGGCATTGTGTCTCATTATCATTCATCTCTCACCTCTGATTCAAGTGGGAAAGTTATCAGTTATTTGCAGAGTTGAGTGTGCCCGAGTACTAGTATACCTTCAACGATGCCTGAAACGAGTTGTTAGGTAAACTGATTGTCTGTTAGCCCTTGATGGCATAAAATGATGCTAAACATTCAATAAAACAATCAATCAATCAATCAATTTGATCTATTGTATCCGTTGCATTTTTAATTTGATTGATCTAAAAAGGGTCCAAAGCAGTGTGTGCGTGATATTGTTTTGTGTGACGTTCTGGCGGAATTGAAATTCTTTTTAATCATTTGTATTTAAACATGTAATTAAGTCAACAATTTTGGTTATAAATGATAATAAGATAATATTCATTTTTAAATTTTATTTTCTTAGACATTTATGATGATACTGTAGTTTATTTAACTATTTTAGACAACACCACTATAGTATAAGTTCTCTTTATTGAATAAAGTAACATAATCACTAAATCAATAACCTTTCAGTCACTGTCTATTCATTTCAAGCATTTCATATACCTGTCACTAATTCTTTTGACAGTGTCCCTTTAATAATTTTGACCAAGCGGGCACCTTGCCCAATTTACATATCAATAACTCATGACGCATGCGCAGTACATTCCAAAAAAATGGGAGGCCGTTGAAACTGTAAACTTACGGAAACATTCCAATTTATTGTTTACAATGATTTCTTGAGAAGAAGTGAGGGAGTTTTAAGTGTAAATTGTTGGATATTTTTATTATAAGCACACCTGTTTCATTAGTGCCGGATTACGTCAAAATGATACGATCAGAGCAAGTTCAGGATCGTCAAAAGCTTGCCAACTTGATCACACAGTGGAACCAGGACCATTATGATTTATTTGAATTAAGTGCGCCAAATGAGGTATATAATCTTTGTTTACTTCATTCTTCACTCTAAATAAACTAATTCAGGGAGCTTTTTCACTTTGTACGCCTCTAAACCAGTGTTTTGCAAAGTGTCATCGCACAGGTAAGTTCAGGTGACAAACCGTCAACAAATTTTTCAAAATGGCCGACACACCTGAGGTCAGTTGAAAATCGGGTCATTTTCCCAGTTCCGACACTCTGACTTTAGCTGAAGAGAGTACATTTACACACAGTGTCCACAACTTTAGCACCAGACGAAACTAAAATGTTATGTAGATGTTTTGTTTGTCTATCAGTTTTTTTATTTATTTACCTGTATTTTCGGAGTTACTTCCCTTCACAATAACTTCCTGTTAAACTTGGATTATATCAATATCAGAGGATAGGCAACATGATCACCTTACTCATTGTGTGGAATTTGTTATACATACATATAGTGATGACATTGTTTACTTATGGACCAGTCAATTGTACAAAACCCTGCTTTTCCCAGGGACATAGTGGGGAGCTATACTACACTGTTTACTTATGGATAGGTCAATTGTACAAACCCTGCCTTCACAAGACAGTCTTTAACAGTTGTGTGCAGAGTCCAGGTAGGTGTCACTGCAGGGAAACTTTGCTACAGAGTCGCCTTGACATTAAAGTCCTGATATGAGCATTTTGCTCCCAAGCACTATAAGGGCAGGTAACCCAGACAGTAATTTTATGATAAGGCAAGTTCGAGAAAGAAGCATTGCTATAATATGACAATGCTTATTTTTAGTCCAAAGTACTTCCACAGCACTGGTGGGATTTTGGTGCGGTATGATGCTGTTCTCTATTATGTCTGGACTAGGGTAACAAATGGTGCATTATGCAAGATTATTTAATAACTTTCATATATTTGAATAAGGTGACCTTAGAATGAAATTATATTATTTTTTTGCAAGATTATGCTTTTCTCATATGAGATAAAATAAAATCTCTGTTTTGAAAAGTAGCCTCAAAATATTAATATTATTTAAAAACATAATTTTGGGTTTTACAACATAGCATAATTATACAGATCAGATACAATTAAAATTTATTTATAAGAATAGTGATGATTTTTGACAAGATATGTATGCAGCTTTAAAATCTTTTGAAAGTTCAAAACATTGTTTTTTTTCCACTGTGATAACCCACAAAGGATATTTTTTCCTTTTTATATTAACACGTACAAAACTGTCACTCTCTGTGATAGTAAATTCTTTCTCCTTTTGTGCATTATGGTCTGGTTTCTTACCCAACAATTAAAAAAATCACAAAATATTAATTATCTGCTGCTTATAATTGAAGTTAAGTTTATAATTGATAATTAGTATTTACTAGAATTATGCTTTGTTATCTGCTTGAAATGACTTTCATGTCTACAACTCTTCTGAACTAAATTTTACACTATATTTAGATATTCTGACTGATGAATATCAGTTCAGTAGTCTTATTTTTTTAGTAAATGTTGCTATTTAAGTATCATATGTGGTCAAAGCTTAATACTCAAAATTAATGTCTAAGTTTAAAAAACACTTGTCTCTCGTCCTTTAGGTCTGACATTGGTTAAAGCCCAGTTTGCCTTAGATGCTTTATACGAGAAAAGTTTTACAATTGTTTATTTATAATAGGTGCATGTATATGTATGTTTCTTAGATATTTTTTTACTCCATAAAATAGATCTTTAGCATGCTCTTGTCAGTGTCTTCTTTACTTTAAGTTTTATGTTGTTCACATTAATACTCAAAATTGGGTTAAAAAGTCCATTAATTTAAATATATGGGTTGATTGAGAATATTACTATAAAATTGCACTGGCCCTGATGTATTGAAACAGAATAAAACAACTGTTTTGCTCTCCAAACTAACTTGAAATTGTTACTATAAATATATATAATGTTAAATTAAAATGTTGTAAATTTTTTATTATTATAATCCAAGTACTTAATGCATACTATTGTTAACATGTACTATGTTTAAGAATCTAATCATTAAGGACATTTCTGGGGCTTGAACAGATAGTTTTGTAGCAGAGGATCTGTGTATCCTGGCATATTTAATCTGTCAAGAGCACCTGAGGGGTGTCTCCAAATTGATATCTCCTGTTGGTCGCTTTATACTGATCGTATTTGGTTAACACTTCCTGGGCACATAATGTTTGTTAAGTTTTAACCACACAGAAACATGTAGAACTGTTTAATCTTTTTTAACAAGTTCTTTTGTTTGTTTTTTTACATTTGACAGGTCGTTTCATTTGATAATTAATGCAAGTGTAATATAGTGATACATGTAAAAGTTGCAAAAAATCATGTAGACCAGTGAAGATCATTTAGTGTGACTATGTGTATGAATTCAGTGCAACAGACTGGTATTTAAAAGATATATTTTTTTTATACCTGAATAGTCGGTTGCACTGAATTCATTTTCATCTTCATAAGTCACACTCAGCCTGTCTGAAATGAGAGAATAACAGTATTACAGAATCTGATAGAGTAAGTATTGTTTACACCCGCTGCTGTATACAATCTGTTAAACCCAAATAAAAAGGCATGGTTTGTCTTGCTGTCCCACAATTCATAGGACCATAATAGCATTTACCACTGTCATCAGAATTCATAACTTTACTGAGGTAGATAACAATACAGTGTGCTGTACAAATCCCATAGCCAGACGCCCCAGACAAGTGGAAAATCACAGCAGCCAATAAACCCCAGCCCCTCACCAAATTCATGTTGATTCAATAGATGCACCTTGAATATTAAAAATACAGCACAAACGCCAATGTCAGTAAACTGTAAAATAGCTTTATTTGAGAAAGCTTGCTGGTTACTTGCAGAGGGAACGTGTTTCTATTTGGGTTTCTCAACCAACAAAACTGGATGTCAAATATAACCTGTAATGTGTTGAAAATGGAATAAACCCCATCCTGCAGGCATACTTGTCACTGCATTGTGTCTACAATTTAAAAGTCAAATTGATCAGTGAAAATATATGCTGGGTACCAGTTGATTGGTTGTTTGAATATTTATATCAAACTTGATAATAATCTCATTTCATTTGTCTCTGAAGTCACATGATGTAGCTGTACTAAATATTTGTTAAGATTAAACAGGTGTTATTGTTTTTATATAATATGCAGTGTTTGGCAGTCTGCCTGCACAGTTGTAACCATAATTTTTATTATATAGATATATATACACAAGCATTTTACTGTTTAATAAAAAGTCCTACAAAACCATTGTGGTGTTCATTTCTAACCTGTTGTATGTTGGAGTCTCGAGACACCAGTGTTTAATAGGCATTTGGTAGAAATGAATTGTTTACGGAGACACCAGTAAATTTCTGTCAAAGAATAGGCATAAGGCAGATATGAAATGTTTGGGCATAGTACAACCATTTGAAACAGGATGGGCAACCATGGGGTAGTCGCATAATGTTGGTTATAAATATTCCTTGTTTCTTCTTTTTTTAAAAATGCATTTTCCTTGTTTTAATGCTCATTTTTTTTTATTTAAATGGCATTTTTGATGTGTTTTGAACATTTTGAAAGCATTGTCTTGTTTGAATCTAGAAAAAAAAGATTCTTGGAAATTGGAGTATAACACAGGGTTTGAATGACAAGCCTTCAAACTTTAATTATTTACTATAGAATAAAGAACAAAAATCAATGGAGGGCGTTCACATTGACATGAGCCACAGTTCAGCCCCAGTGGCATTAGAATAGGCAAGAGATCAAACGTTTACCCAAACAGTTCAACCCTTGTAGAAGAATAAGCACTAGGCAGTTCTGAAATGTTTACCTGAGACACACAGAAAGTCTGTCTTGCCATACTAATTGTATTTTGATCCTTTATTTATGACTATATTCAAAACAAAGCTGTGTGCAAGTGCGCAAAAACTGATTACCTTAGGAAAATAATTAGCGAAACATATGTTTTACCTATAAATATTTGTTTCTTGCCTCTGTTTTCATGAAAGATGGATGTTCCCAGAAGACTCGGAGAATGATGATTTTCAATGTTACTCTTGTAGTTCAACTTTTTTTCTGACTTTTACACTGAGCTTTGTGCATTCGACCTTACTAAGGAATGTGTTTAAAAAGCAGTTTGAATAAATAGGACAGATGTTTACAGCATTTTTAGGGCAATGATTCTGCAGCTCACAGGAGTTGGCAAAAGTGACAATTCATTGTGTGCTGGATATATTTTTATACATATATTGGTCAACTTATACAATGTCATGTGTACACACATCTTACGATTTTATGTTACATTAATACATGTAGAAAGGATTATAGCAGCTTGGATAAATTCAACCATGCACATTCTCTTGGGAATAATTAGTACTGTGTGACTCTTAGCAGAGACTTTGGCCTGCAGGTCATGGTGTGCCAGCATTGTGGCTAATTCTCAATGCGATATTCTTGCTATTTCATAAATGTTTAACAAGTAATCTTTGAATGTTTGTGCTGGTACACAGATCTAAGGTTCCTTGGGAGCTGCAATCAAGTGTAAATAATTAGAAGCCTAATTATGTGGTTCTGGAGTTGACACTGGGGGTTTCATTATCACCCAGGACTGGTCAGTCTGCTGCAGGTTTCCGTGACATAATCTAATTAATTTTGTCACAGTCATTAGTGCCCAGCAAGGATAATAATAGCATTTCACTACATAGTGATCTGTGGAGTAATTATCAGTTATAATTGTAACATTTGTGAACGTTATCAGTATACCAACCCCACTGGAAATGGCTGATTGCGGTGTTAAATCCATCTGTTTATCATGCAGCAATTGAATAATGCTCAACACTATATATATCCTAAATGTATTTAGTTTTTCCTGTCTGACGTCATGAGCTTACTTGGCTGTTTTGGGTTCTTTAATATTCGACGGCCCAAGGGTCAGCCAGAGGATCCGGGAGGTCATGTGTCAGATTCCGAGGTTGGTGTACAATCTGATAAGTTCGCTTTGATCTTCAGTGTAAGATGGTGCTTCTCATCACATGAAGTCTGCAAACAATAGATATAGTAGGAGACACCTAGTCTATGACATTTTTATTCAGTATACATTTAAGTTTCAAAATTAACGTATAGCCCGACTATTTCTATGACTTTATATCGAAATGGAACTATCGTAGCAAGATGTTGGGAGAAATTTGTGTAGTTTCTTTTGTTTAAAAATTAAGAAGATGAAACTTGGTGTAAATTTTAGGTCTTCCTGTTGTTTTACAAACTAAGAATTGAATTTGACTATGTAATATTGGAATGTCCCTAGTCCAAAGGACTTATTATTGTAAGCGTGAAATATTTCTGGCACAGGTTGCATGACATCTTAAGTAGCAGATCCCTCTCATCCCATGAAGAATTTCAGCCCGGTTTTAATTTTTAATTGATGTAAAATGTGCCAGTGCATCCCATGTAGAGTTGTGTTGACTTGGAATCTGTTTTCTAATTTATCAAATTGAGAGAGACCATTTGAACTTTTTGCATCAGAGTAATGAGCTTGGGAATCTTCTTGTTTCTAGAGAATTTATGAGAGACTATAGAGTAGTGTGCTATTTAATGAGTTTCTAGAGAATGTCATGTAATCAGTTTGTACATACCTTGTATTGAGTAATACTATTTCTCTCAAAATAGAAACCTCATCAAATTAGTTGCAGAGCTCTTGTTAAATACAAGTAGAAAATATTACTACTTCGCGACTACCTAAAATCTAATAGAAAATCATGTTACATTGTTAGTAGTCAGGTTCTCTATTTTACCCAATAGATTCCGAAACTACTTGTTTTAAATTCAACCCTAAGCTTAAGTTTTGTGTCGGTATTGTTGTTTGCTAAAACATTGATGCTCGTACACCCAATTATTCAGTAAATAGCTTGTTGTCCGATAAGTTTGGACATTGTTTGCCTTCCAGTAATGATATTTAGTATCAAGTAGAGCTATTATTGTGGAAGAGAATTCAGCCATATTTCCTAGTCTCGATGGCTTTATAATATACTTTTCCATTTGATACATATATACACAACAACATATTATTTTATGTGTCAAATTTGACACCCACTATGTATTCAATCCCTGTACTTAATGTTTGCATTTCAGAGTTTGGAGTTCCACGGAGTTGTGAGGTTCTACTTCCAAGACGAGGATCACAATGTTGTCACTAAATGTATTCGCGTGGCAAGCTCCGCAACCACGAAGGAGGTTGTGTCTGTCCTGGTGGAGAAGTTTCGACCGGACATGCGCATGTTGACAGCAAATAAATACAATCTGTTTGAGGTCCACATCAATGGAGGTTGGTTCATTTATTGGTACTAATACTTTCTCTTGTAAGCATATTAGCGGAGCATGTGTTTAGACCGTGTTCAATGTTGTTCAGTTATGTGTTTTCGAAAATTCAGGACAAAATGTTCAATATTCTTTTTCTCGGGGCCTTGTAGTAGAGCCATGATTAGATGGTCATGTGTTTGATCTTCTGTCATGGCTGTGTAGTTAGTTTAAACAGATTTATTTTACGTTGATTGCGATTACTTACACAAATCACACTCCTGGGTAGAACCAGTACTAAGCATATGCGGAATGTGTCTTGCTCGAGGACACCACAAAGCCATTGGGGAATCATACCCAACAGGCTCTGATCATGGGTTCGATGTATTCCACCTTGTGTTGTCGTTGAGCTAGACACTTCATCTGGATGTGCTTAGTACTGGTCCTATCCAGGTAGTCAGCGGTAAATACATAGTGTAACAATCACAATCTAGTGTAACAATTGCGATCTTGTGTAACAATCACTATCTAGTGTTACAATCACAATCTAGTGTAACAATCACAATCTAGTGTAACAATTGCGATCTAGTGTAACAATCACGATCTAGTGTAACAAACACGATAAAGTGTAACAATCGCGATCTAGTGTAACAATCGCGATCTAGTGTTACAATCACAATCTAATGTAACAATCGCGATCTAGTGTAACAATCCCGATCTAGTGTAACAATTGCGATCTAGTGTAACAATCATGATCTAGTGTTACAATCACGATCTAGTGTTACAATCACGATCTAGTTTAACAATCGCAATCTAGTGTAACAATCACAATCAAGTGTAACAATCATGATCTAGTTTTACAATCGGTGTGAAAGAAATATAAAAAAGTCATATGCTATTAGTTCCAGTCTCATCACAATTTGCCTAGTGAATAACAAAATTAGCAACCCAGCTCCTCCTGGCCCCATGGCTGCCTGTAACATGATACATGAACACATTATTGTAATGGGATCTTTAAAAGTTATTGCATACATTTAACACTACTTTTTTTTTTTATTAGATGATGAAATGAGTCCAATTGTTTTTGCTCATTTCTAACAATGCCATTCTCATATGGGTACTATTCTACATTGTCCACAAATGTTGTTTTTGTTATTATATAGATCTGTTAAATAAAGTTGACAAACCATTTATAATAAATAATGTACACATAAATTATAAAACTAAAAACTTGGAAACCACATCTTGCTGGGTATAAATTTCTACATTGTAGGTATATTTTAGTCTATAAAATGTTTCATTTTCTTCACAGTACAATGGAGTAAGGAAAATTACTCTAGTTAAATTGTTTTTGAACATTTTACGGTTAATTAAACATTTTATGATCAGTTGTCTCCCTGTTTGATGATACATGTGCAGAGTCTGTGTTTAATAGAAAAGTCGAGTATCTAGATCTCCAAAGTATGGTACTCAAATTCAATAAAATTTCATTGTTCGTAAAGATTCCAAACCCATAAACGCTCAAGTGGGCAGGTCATCTCATTAACAAGTTGTTTAAAAGGCTTGTAAAATACACAAAATAACTGTGTGGAGTTGTTTTAAGACTTGTAAAAATAAACCAAATAACTGTATCGGCATGAGAGGATAAAAGAATTAGAGTTCACAGCAAGAAATCAATTGGCTTTTACAAAGTGCGAATTCAAATCTTAATTGGTAAAGGACAGCCAATAATTGGCCTAATTTATCCAATTACAGGAATGTATACACACAGGAATGTAGTGGGGTGTATTTATTTAAAATTCTGACATAACTTCCACCGTAGGTACTGAGGTATAAAGCGACACTGCATTTTGTATATTCACAGAGCTAAAAAAATGTTGCTGGTATGCTTGATGGTCTAGCGGGGGGTCAGAAAATAAGGTTAATCAAGTAAAGCAGAAAAAGAGATGAATTGTTCATGCATAAATTAATGGAAGTTTTAACTTCTTGTAGATATAGGACCCCAGGGTCACCTATCATGAGTTTTAAACCCATACGATAATGGAAACTTTAGATAATGTTATATTTATCAACCTGGCTGTGTGGTCTAAGGTGTCGTCTAAAGATCGCTTACCTCTCACCGCTAAGGTCATAAGTTTGAGTCCTGCTCGCTCCAAAAACTTTATGTGAGAAAGTTTCCAGTCACTTGTGGAAGGACGGTTGTTTCTACTCAGTCTGATTCATTCTGAGGTCTTCCTCCACCAGTAAAACTGGATATGCCATATATAACCTGAAATGTGTTAAAAATGGTTTTAAACCCCATTCAAAAAAAATTATCGAAACAAAACACCACTTAATACTATGATACACATAAGTGCAACTTATTGTTGCAATAAAGAACACCCACGATATTATGCAAAAACAAATACATTAGTTTTCTGACATTTCACTGATAACATATCAGTGTTGCGGTTCTCTAAATTGCAGAATATAAAAGAAAACAATTAAAAACAGTAACTATATTAAATAAACAATAAAATATATGATTAATTTGACATTCTGAGGTTTTGAAATTTATTACTTAGCTATGAAATGATAACATTTAATAAATATATATATGGATATATATTTATATTTATCAAGTTTTGTTTTTACCATTCAGTGGTAGTTTCAATTGTCATTTTATGAATTTATCAGATACTATAAAATAAATATATAAGGTCCATGGTTCCTCAAAATATATTTGAATAATGTCATGGCATATATTGGTCCTCCACGGCCAAGTCAGGGCTCTCGTTTGCCCATTTTTGGGGATCGTTATTCTGTCCACATTCCCAATGGCAATTAAATCGTCTTTTTTTTCCCAATACAAAGAACAAAATTCCCAATTTCAAAATGCAAAGAAACCAAAAGAAATATTTGGTGGAAAAGTTTTGAGATTTTTTAATATTATGATTTTAATGTAGTCTTCTACAAGAACATCACCTTTTTTATACATTACACATTATATTGTTACATATATTGAAGGAAATTTGCTATGTAATTTGTCCAAATTCTTTTAAAATAATGCCCCAACCCCATTCCCAAAAGTGCGAGCAAGAGTCCTACAAGTGGTTTAAGATGCTGTCAGAATATCCCATGTGTAAGGTTGTTGGCTCGAGTCCATATCTGAACAGTTGATGGTTTCATTAAAAAATGTGTTTCTTGACATACTGTTATATTGTTAATATTGTTATTTTTGACACAATACAGTAATGGTTATTACATACATTTTGAGTTACAAAACCAGAATTTGTTCTATATATGCTAAAATACTTACCCATTTTATGGTGTATATTGTATATAGAAAAGCTGGCCTTATTAAGCCCTGGATATAATCCAAAGCTCCAATGACATGATAAATATTTGGACAAGGTCATATTTACAAAAATATTTGCCTTTAGATTATCTGCTCTTTGTCAACAATTTTGCTCATTTGAAAGTTTATTTATATTATATCCCATTATAATGCCATTGACAATTGGAAATTTCGGAAATAAGGGAGTTAATTGAATCATACTAGCAGATATAGCGGGCTGACACACAAAACATGTGAAAACTTGGGACTATGATTGAAAGTGTATTCACAGCGCCCACCTGAATATTACGTTGCAATGAAGGAAAGAAAGTTTTAGACATTCAGAACTCTGAAATCTTGCATTTTTATTTTCAGATTATAACATATTTGAAGCTTAATATTTTTCTTTAATGCTATTGATGGAGTGGTTTTAGTTGCACGTGTGTGATTGCCACTCTCTCAACATTGAGGTTGTGGGTTCAAGCCCATTGTCCAAACACTTTGTGTAAACGTTTGCCAACTACTTCCTCCAGAAATTAAACTGGAGATATGCCATGATTATATAAACATATCATGTGTTGAAAATTGTGTTAAACTCCATTCATCTTAGCATGTAGGGGATATCATAATTATAGAACATATTATAACACATGGCAGGACAATCATACACCATTACAGCTGTTGTTTACATTTTTGTTAATTAAACTGTTAGGTGAAAACT
The DNA here is from genome assembly GCA_029582155.1 of Panopea generosa. Taxonomy (NCBI): domain Eukaryota; kingdom Metazoa; phylum Mollusca; class Bivalvia; order Adapedonta; family Hiatellidae; genus Panopea; species Panopea generosa. The sequence continues at coordinate 35,828,865 of CM055898.1, read as the reverse complement.
TAGTTTTGACTGTGCACACCAACACCTGTTATCAGTGACATATTTTAACAGTTTGTAATAAATACTTATGTATAAATGTTAACTGTAACATTCAAGACTGTCATTAATTCCTGTCAATAAATGTCAACTATCCCAAAAATTAAAAATATACATCATTTTTTTTTTTTATCTTGGTCTGAGCCGGACCCAATTATCTCAGTAATGTGTCTGACTATCAATCCAGGGGTCATGAGTTTGAATCTCCATCCAGTCAATCTCCTTGATGATTGATATATGATATTGCATCTCATTATCATTCGCCTCTCACAGCTGATTCAAGTGGGAAAGTTATCAGTTACTTGTGGAGAAGGTGTGCTCGAGTACTGGTTAACTTTCCAGGATCCCAGGAAATAGTGGCTAGATTCTTATGTTAGCCCTCGATGGTATAAAAATTACACTTAATATTCAGTCAAGCAATCAACTGTTTTCACATGAATATAAAATGAAACACTAATTGTATGGACAATATCATTCATTTTAATGGAAACACCATTGGTTGTTACCTCTGTCGTAGGTACACTAAGGTCTTGAATATTTGCGCAATTCATACACACCATTATATTATTCCTCTTCTCTGAACAATTGTTTCCAATGGTGTGCAAACCATAATAATGCTTCTATTTTATGAACAAGTAATGAACCATTTAGACTTCAATGAAAGTTTTACTGTGGCATATTTGGGGATTAAGTTTTTTTACATCATCAAATTGTGATCAATTATGATCCGATCACCGTTAAAAAAAATTGAATTTAAAGGGGCACATGGTGACCTTGGTAAATATACCCTGAGTGCTGTTTTGGAAAAGAACAGAAAAATAGTACATTACATTACAAAGAATTGATTGTATTTTATGATGTTTAGCATTGATTTCAAACAATTTTTCAGTTATATTGCGACCATGTCTGCTTGAGACAGAGTTCTTAGTGATGCTACGCTGGAGTATCATGATGCAGATATATTTATATATGTTATGATACCCCATCCAGTCACCTTATTCTGATATCCAGTCATCCAGACCTAGAACTCGTCTGAATGCCAAGTGGGGAAGCTTGTAGTACCATTGTTTTCAAATCTGGTATGACCTGGGTGGGAATCAAACAGTCAACCTTCTGCATGCAAGGCTGACACTCAGTTAGTGGACCACTGTGCAGTAGTGATTGATGCAGTTTGTTGCATTTTCTGTTTGGGAAAGGGGTGAAATTCCAGTCTATTACACACATTTGTGGTTATTTTTTATGGCTAAACATGTAAAACGTGCACAGTGTGAATAAGTTTGGATATGCGGGCATTTAGATTGTCAAATTGTTACACTTCAAAAGTTTAAAAGATTAATCTGGCCATTGAACCTTAACTGTGAAGATCGTTGTGTGTCCCTATAAACAAGGGCGGGTTTTCATCATCATAAGCATAGTGATGGATGCTCGACTTCCTAACAGTAAAACATAGAGTATTGGGCACTGTTAAAAAGAGGATTATTTAACACACACCAACTGTCAATCAGTAATTACATAAAACAATGAAAATGTAACATTTTACTTACATGCCTTAATGTTTGTAACAGTGTTTATTACAAATTAATAATGCTCAAGACATAAAGATTAAAATCAAAGTTCCCAAAATAATGCCTACACTAATTTGAGTATTTCTGATTATGGTTTTGGTCTTGATTATTTTTTTTGTGGGTGGTGGGTGGGGGGGGGGATGCCATCACAGCTGATGCTACAAGTATTGTGTATTAAATGGGAAATGGTTTTATTAAAATGTTTTGCATCTTAAGCTACTCACAGAAAGTTTTTTAATGCTTGAATTTAAATATACATAATGTAAAAGTAAATTTACATCACCAAATGCACAGAAATTAATCATGTTGTCATAAAACTGTTGCATAATGTAAACACCTTGACTGCTATGGCTTATATATTGTAATATATTCATAATACACTTGCCATAAATAGATTTTAACTATTTTTTACTTAGGTCGTCCTTCAAAAAAACTTGATTGCCATGCTCCTACCTACTCACTAAAAATTGCAGCTAACCAAACTTTTTTTATTGCCTTTCAAAGCATTTAACCCTTTACTCCATAGATACGCGTTTTCCCACACCAATCACAGGTCATTGAAAACAGTGCTGGAAGAGTTCAGATTGCTCGTTACAAGCAATCTGAACTCTTCCTGCACTGTTTTCCACTCTGTCAGTTAATATAAACATAATTCACCTATTGCTGATATGTGGTGAATTAATGATTTCAATATTAGAGGTGTCCAAAGGCGTCTATATGAAATAAAGGGTTAAACAATTATGATTTCTGTCCATTTTTCTTCAAAATGGCAATACAAAATCAAATCTTGCCAAAAAATTTGTTTACCTACCTTTACCTACCCGCATAAAAAATACTTGGTCAGAGAACAGCAAACAAACATTTTTTAAGGATGGCCTAAACCAGAAAATTCGCCTGTTGCTGGATATTTTTTTGGAAATGAGGCCATTCTACAATCTTGTCTTGCATTTAGACTTAAAGCTAGGCATTGCATGACAATGCTTTGTATATTTTAACAATTTAGTTATGCATACTGTCAAGTGCAGTGGTTGTGCTGGAAGATGGAGATTATGTATTGCCACGTCTCCTGTGTTTCTCTAGTAAAATAAGTATTGAATGCATGTAAACGTTCCCAGACTATTCAACTATAAATTTGAACAGTCAAGACAGGTTATTGTTAATCGAACTTCTTAATCTTGAATATTCAGTTCAATGTTTTTAAGTGCTTTCAAATTACATCATATGGTTGGAAGCTCCAGGGAAATGTAATGTTAAGCTTTGTTCTTTATCCAATCCATGTTTTAGCGAAAAAAACTTTGTAAGTTCTGGCAACTATTCATACATTGTATCCCCAAGATTTGAAGTCGCAAATATCTCGTTATTATTTTAATAGTTCATTTGGGAATCTATTTCCTGACGGGCCCTATCATTTATTGTACGCTTAAGATAAATAAATTTGTTTTGGATACATCCAAATAACAATCTTGACAAGATATATATACCTTTTAGAGCGGAGGAGGTCTAAAATGCTATAAAATGTACGTTTGATAAGAAGAGAATTGATTTAAAATATTGCAATGGAAGGGACAGAGATTTTCTGAAGGAAAGAAACTGTGGGGAGATGTTTAATAAATGCCTTAAGTAAACAACTACAAAGAGTATTCCATTGTCAAGTGGTGTAAGGTGTCATTTCAAGATATCTTACCTCTCACCGCTAGGGTTGTAGGTTCGAGTCCTGCTTGGTCCAAAAATGTTATGTGAGAATATTTGCCAGTTACTTGCGGAAGGACGGTGGTTCTACTCAGAATCATTCTGAGGTCTTCCTCCATCAATAAAACCGGATATGCCATATATAACCGGTAATGTATTGAAAATGGCGTTAAACCCCATTAAAAAATAATAATAAATAACTACAAGTCAGAAGTTTATGTATGAATATTGACATTCTAATGATTCTTATGTACACATACTGAGCAAACAAACAAACACAATTTTGATGGGATTTTCTTAAAAAAAGTATTATCATGTGAAATAATACAATAAATGTTAAAATATCATACACATTATATAACCTGGATTAAAAAAAAAAATACTGTCTCCAAATCTGAAAAATATGTTTCGAGAGAGAGAAAAAAGAACAACAAATAGTATCCTTATTTGGCCTAATATGGAAAATATAAAACATGTCATAAAAAGAAGAGATTGGCATAAAAATGGATGCAGGTCATAAAATAAGAAATATTGGCATACTTTAGGAATTAATGGAGTTTTATGAGAACTACAGTAAAAGCTACAGAAATCTGATCACCTGGATGCATGGAGTACTTATAAAACCAACGAAATATAGTCTATTATTAATTAAGTGACAGTTGACTTCTGTGCTGTGCCTAAAACTATCAAATATTGTCAAACACTTTACATACAAAAAAATCAGAAACACAATAGATAGGAATTTGGAGCTTGTCCTATATATTTAACTGGGACTAAATGTTCCAGGACATCCTAGAGGCTTGATTACAGATCATCTGTGTATGTCTATTGTGTTAACATGTCTCTGCTGTCATATCATCTATACAGGGTGGTTTTTCCCAAGCAGTTTCAAATATCTGTAAATGGTTTAAGTTTCATTGAGTCAAACTGTTACCATGTTAGTGTGCTGGATAATCTATTAATATTTTTATAAATCTTGGTTAACGTTATGGGATGTACAGGAGATAGTTTCTGTTCTGCTGATTACAAACTCTTGCTAGATATGTTTAATATTAAATGAATGAATGGTAGGGTTTTACGGTCAGCACATTTATTTTATGCCAACAGGAAGGAAGAATATTAAAACTTTTGCATGTATCCAGTTCTTGGGTTACGGTCTCAGGGAAGAAGTTTGCAAGGTGAATGTAAGGGCTTTTGTTGACTTTCAGAGTGTCCTTGTGATCAGTTTATATTTATCATATTCATAAATTATTGAAGAGAGGAAGTTTGTTAAATGCTAGGGAACTGTAGACTATTACATATTCATCCAGCAATGGAGAGTGACTTAGATAAAGTTTGCAGCTTGATTCCAAGTGTTTAGAAAACGAATGTTAAATAAATCCCCTAAGTAAAAATCATGTATCCCCCACCCCTATGTTGACCTTACAATTTTTCTTCATATCTAAAGAAAGTTTGAAAATAAGGCATTTTTTAATCACCCTTGTCATAGAACTAAGTAACAATAGCTTCTTCAATAGTATTGTAAAAATGCCCTCTGTTAACAGGGAACCAGTATTAATATATTTTTATTATTATATAAGCAGGGAAACTCTGTAATTAAACAATCATTGTTGTTATTATACAAGAAGGGAACCAGTATTAATATTTCATTATTATTATACAATTATACAAGTAGGGAACCCCTGTATTTAACCCATCATTGTTGTTATACAAGCAGGGAACCACTATTGATATTTCATTATTATTATTATACAAGCAGAAAACCCCTGTATTTAACCCATCATTGTTGTTATTATACAAGCAGGCAACCAGTACTGAGCCCAAAATGACCAGTTTAAAGCGCAAGGGTAAATAAAAACTTAAAACTTGACAGTACTCTGTACTGAGCAAGGCAGTATAGTACACATGGCCATCAGATCTTGGCAGGGAATGTCATATTTGTAAAATATATCACATTGTTGGCATTCCACGGTGTAGGTTGGTCATAATACACACATGGGCATATATAAGTATATACTCAATGATCTGCATCATTTGTCACATCATTGAAAAGTTTCTCTGCAGGCCAGTGCAAGGTATTTTATCTGGTAATTTGATATCCACACACTTGACTGTATTAAATTTTTGTTATGTGCTGATCAATGTAATGTAATGCAAGGTCCTCCTTGTATCAATGATACAAATACAATTAAGGTCATAGTCGAGTTATGTAGAGCTTGAGAGTCAGGCTTGCCGGATCATTGGTTCGGTGCTAAACGTTTTGTGCAACACTCTTACAACAGTTGAGCTTGGACCATCCTTAAACAAAAAATTGTTTACCTACTTGCCCAAAATTGCAGCTACTCAAACATTTTTATTGACATTAGTGTTGATGAAAGCCCTAATGTACTTGTCCCAGTTTCATTACACATTTCAATCTGAGATTTTTTAAAATACTATAACTTTATTTATTAGTCTTTTTGTATGTTATCCATTACAAATGAGCAAAGATTTGTTATACCTTCGATTTTATGATATCATTTACTGTATAGTCATTAATGAGTTCAAGTTATCAGTTAGACAAATTGAGATTTTCGAGCTGAGGAAATTAAATATCAACTTGTTATGTTAGTGAAACTGGCCCCTGGTATTTAATTATTTTCTAGGATTACAATACGAGTTATGTATGATGCAAAATATATGAGAATATCTCCGATGGATCGGATCTGCCTGTCATTTCCAGACATTCAGTATATATGAATCATCCCAGTGAATTATCATTCTGTTGTTACTGTGATTGATAACATCATTTTTTCTGGGTAAGGTCCCAATTTCGTACTGAGAGAAAAATTTACAGAAACTTACCATATTGTAATGGTTATTAAAGAGATAAAAGTACAATTTGTCACAGAATGGCCAGACAATGTTATTTACAATCAACGCTGCAAATCTATCCAACCCTTCCTTGTATGTACTGATATTTGTCTTGATTATGGTAAATTCCAGCCATATTTGGGAAAGTCAATATCCTCAACAGGCATTTGGGGGAATTAAGGGGAGCATATGGTGCCTAAAATCTTCTATATATCATTGTTATCCTACGGGGATGTAAAATTAACTCACGCAGTCATTCTTTGCAGTTTATTTTCAGTCTATTTTTCATATATCTATATATCTACATTCTGTTTTTATTAGACGTAAGTCGCGACTTATCAAATTTTTGAGTGGTTTGTTCAGTATTTGTGATAGATTTGCGAATGCCTTTAGGTGAAATAGTCGCAATTCTAAATATTTAATATCACTTATTTATGTACCCTCAGTATTATTTATTGATAAAGTGGTCTAGATTGACCTTTTAATATAGTTATTGAAATGTTTAAAAGTTGTATGTCCAGTCTTGTATTATAGCCGTAACAGTATGGCAGACCTCAATGTGACCTGCAATGTAGATCTGCTGTATTGTTCCATCAGACACTTGAGTTTATGAAACAGTATAAAACATTGATATATCACTAAATAATTATATAGGCCTTAATTATTACAAGCATGGCAGTATTGCAGTGGAGCTCACATAAGAGGTTGAAGGTTTGATCCTAGGTATGACCCGAGGGCATCTTAAAACAACCTCATAGTATTAGTATTGGTTCTACCAAATAAACGGACCTGAGAACGATTTTTATAATCTCTGCTTGAGCTTCAACTTCGTAATTGAGTTAAATTACATTGAGCCATAATAGATTAATTGCTAGATTATCATCCCCACCGGCCCCTAATTTTTTACCACCCCGACCTTTTTAATTTCATAAAAAAATTATATATATATATATATTTAAAAAAAAATAAAATCCTCCTTCCCTCCCAATTTTTAAGAAAAATTTGGATGATAATCCAGCAATAAATCTATAATGGCCTTAGTAAAAACGAATTATGAAGCATGAATTTCGATTTTGTCTCTTCACAATCATTATTTTCATCTCCATTATAGAATTCATTATGATTCTGCTAGCTCAATCCAGTTGTTTTCTTGGATACCTATTGCTTAGAGCCAGTTATTTCATTTTGATGTACTGGAATCAACTATTAACACATTTTTAATTTCTGCAATCTATTTGCAATTTTTTTAGATATTAGCTAATTGAGACGATGTCGGTACCAGACTACTGTAAAGTCTTGTAAATCATACTGAATGTGACAACTGTTTACTTGTTGTATTGTAGAGGAGAGAAGACTGCTGGACGAGGAGCGGGTTTTGTATGTCCAGCTCAACTGGGGCAAGGATGTCCGCGAAGGCCGCTTTCTTCTACGTCGAGAGGTAAGAAAATTTGTTCAATCGGTGTTGAACCATTTGCAGCATCTGGCTTCTTAAAGTTTAAAGTTTCATTTAAAATTGAAAGTGTTGTGAATGAAGTGTTGGCCTAAAGGTCACAATGTTCTATCCCAGCTTAACCCTTGGTGTCTCAAAAACAACACCTAGTAGTGTCTCTACAGAGAAAAAAGACTTGAGAAAGTGAACAAAATATAAGTTGTTTGAAGCTAATTTTTGGTATAAGATGGTGCATGGAGATAAATCTGCTACTACTTAACCAGTTAGTGGTCTTCTGAAATGTCACTTCCCTGATATCACTACAAGGACATTAATGTCGTAGACCACTCTCTTTTAGAACATTTCGACTGTCAATCGATAGCTGTTTGTTAATGGAAGTACAATTTATTCCAATATCTTGTAACATAATCACTGTTCCATGTATTCATTGTCTTGATTTTTTTTATCAAGTTATCTCTGTTGTAAATCTGGAGTATTTACTTCACATGGACTTACAAATGTGTGTGCAGTGTGTGGCTCGGTGGTAGAGCATTTGATCAGAGGGTGTTGAGTTTGATCCTCTGGCATTGCTCTGTGATGACCTTAAGCAAGACACTATATCTGTATATGCTTAGTACTGGTTCTACCCAGGAAGACTTTGATCATGATTGCTTAAGTTATAAGGACTTGTTTCACAATCAATGTAAACTAAATATTAAAGTTAAAAATAATAGACTTGTAAATAAGGTCAGATTTTCAGCCTGTTGTTGTTGTAACTGGATTTGTTAGTCCTGCTGTTTGTTAACATGTCGGAACAACAACTCCCAAGAATTCTGTCCGTCTATTTAAATTACCAGAACCATGATTCCTCTTAGGCTGAGTGGACTCAAGATCATTAACCTCTCACCACGGAGGTTGTAGGTTCAAGTCCATCTCATTTCAAAAACTTTGATATGAAATATTTTGCCAGTTACTTGCAGAAGGACAGTGATTTCTACTCCGATTCATTCTGAAGTCTTCTTCTTCTAATATAAAAAAACTAAGTATCCGATATATAACCTGAAATATGTTAAAAATTACATTTAACAAAAGGAACCAGAAAAGTTGCATTAGTGCATAAAGCTTCAAAGGTTTTTTTAGCTCTACTGGCCAAAGGCCAGAAGTGCTTATGCGATGGCGCGTTGTCTGTCGTCGGTCGTCTGTTAGCAGCACTTTCTCTGAAACCACTAGGCCAATTAAACTGAAATTTCACATGGGTGTTTCTATTGCTTAGGAGACTATACAGAAGATTTTTTTTCGATCTGAAATTCAAGATGGCCACCGTTACTAAAAATAGTCCAAAACTTAAAAAATCTTTTTCTCATGAACGGCCCAACATATTTTCAAAATGTTTATGTAGTAATGATGACCAACTATAGTTTTGTTAGATTTGTTCAAATGGTGTCCCTAGGGTTAAATATAACCTGCCCCGAGAGTTCAATTAGGGGACACATGTCATAGTATTTTTTTATTATTTTTTTTTAAAAATGGAAATGATTTTGCCTATATCTTCACAGAAGCATTGTTTGGTGAAGGAGGTTCAGATTTGTAAAAATGACTGGGTTCCACTGTCTTAAGGGGTCAGGAGGGGCCCCAAAAGGGTAAAAATTGGGAATTACTAAATTCGTTTTCTTAAGAACCGGTATGTCAGATTTGTCCATATTTTCCATACATTATCCCTATGTGTAGGGGTTTGATTGCAGATAAGAATTTAGGGGTTAAAATTTATAGGGGCCCTGTAAGAGGAATAACAATTTTACTTAGGGATACTATGGGAAAACAGAAAATTCTCTTTTTCTTTCATCTGTTCTGAAACCACTAGGCCAGTTAAACTGAAACTTCACATGGGTGTTTCTATCGAATAGGAGATTATACGGAAGATTTTTTTTCTTCGATCTGAAATTCAAGATGGCCTCCATTACTAAAAATAGTCCAAAACTTAAAAAATCTTCTTCTCATGAACGGCCCAACAGATTTTCAAAATGTTTATGTAGTAATGATGACCAACTATAGTTCTGTTAGATTTGTTCAAATGGTGTCCCTAGGGTTAAAAATGACCCTGCCCCGAGAGTTCAATTAGGGGACACATGTCAATATAATATAATATTTTGGTGTTTTTTTTAAATTGTAATGATTTTGCCTATATCTTCACAGAAGCATTGTTAGGTGAAGGAGGTTAAGATTTGTAAAAATGACTGGGTTCCTATGTCTTAAGGGGTCAGGAGGGGCCCCAAAAGGGTACAAATTGGGAATTAGTAAAATTGTTTTCTTAAGAACTGGTATGTCAGATTTGTACATATTTGATATAAATTATCCCTAAGTGTAGGGGTTTGATTGCAGATAAGAATTTAGGGGCTAAAATATATAGGGGCCCTGTAAGGGGACTTAGAATTTTACATAGGGATACTGTGGGAAAACAGAAAATTCTCTTTTTTTTTCATTTATTTTGAAACCACTATGCCAATTAAACTGAAACTTCACATGGATGTTTCTGTTGCATAGGAGACTATACAAAAAATTTATTTTTTCTATCTAAAATTCAAGATGGCCGATGTTTCTATTGCATAGTAGAATTTCAAAAATTGCTATGGCCACTATGAGTCAGTAGAGCGTCCTCAGGCCCTCTTGGGCCTCTTGTTTTTAAAAGCTATTCTGATGATATTTATCCAGGAAGTAAAATAACTTGTATTGAGAGAAAATTTAATATATACATGATGTTTTAACCTATTAAAAATCAATTCGAGTGGAAAACACTTAATCTTTGCAATAAAACTCGGCCTTATCTGAAATGTTAAGATAAAACTTCCAGTTTATCTTAATAGAGTTATTCTCAACATATTAAACCCTGTTTGAATAGAAATTAAAATCAAATGAAATAAAAATTGTGCAAATACAAAAATTTTCTAGGTTAATTACCGCAATAAAATATCCATATAAATTTCTAAAGGATCCTCCGTTGCCAAGTGGTCTTAGATACTGTCTCAAAATCACTTGTCTCCCACTGTTCAGGTTGTGGGTTAGAGACCAACTTAGTCTAAAAGGACAAAATGAATGAATGGGGTTTAACAACACGTTGTAGGTTATTCAATGCCAACAGGAGGGTTCATTCTACATGTAAAAAAACAACAAATTCACATACAGATAGAAAAACATCAACAAATGAATATGTAGAATGAACCTAGAACCTTGATACCTGCAGAACTGCAGAGTTTCAGCATATTCTATAGTATTACTAAAATTGTCGCTACATGCTACATGCATGAGTCACTGTGAGTGGAACAACACAGGGATTGGTAATTTAACTGCAGTAATGAAAATGACACCCTTTTGGAGGATTCCTACCCCTCTGCAGAGATAGACAGTGATTCTATTCTTAGCCAGAACCAAGAGCTCTTGCTCACATTTTTAGGAATGGGGTCAGGGCTCCTGATTTTGGGGAAATGAACGTTATTTTTGAAGAAATTGTGAAGCTTACAAAGCACAGGTTCCTTTAATAAACATAACAATAAAAGTATATAACATATATTAAATGTATAAAAAGTGTGATGTTCTTGTAGAAGACTGCACTAAAATCATAATATTAAAAAATCTCCAAAACATACCTTTTGGTTTCATATCATTTTATGACTGCAGGTTCAATTTTACAGGGCTAAAACGGAACGGATTATTTTAACTTTATATAAAAAGCTATTGTTTGAACCATGTTACAAAACTGTGAGTGCAGAGTAATGTTTTTTTCTAGATAGAAATGTTATTAATTTTTGGCATCTTTTCCAGGGGGCTGTTACCAGTAATGAAAAAGAAAATGCGCCAAATTTCAAGAGAAAGCTGTCAAAACGTGAAAAGAAAGAGAAGAAAAAGGCGGATAAGGAGAGGAAAATGAACAAAGAAAATGTGGATAAAAATTCAGGGGTTGCAGAGCAGCTGTACACAGATGCACCAGAGACGAGTTTTACACGAAGTATATCCAACCCTGAGGCTGTAATGCGACGTAGACGGCAACAGAAGCTGGAGAAAAAGTTACAGCAGTTCCATGGTCAGAATGGTCAAGGTAAATAATTCTTAATATATTACCAAGATAATTACCTCCCTTGCTGGTTTAAAACCATAATTTGAGATAAACGATATTACAGGTTTGTTCAAGATGGGCAATGTTACAATGATGTGTTCTTTTTTTCTGTACAACTGATAAAATATTCACTTAAAGAGCATTCATGAAAGAAACTTTGACTAATTCTATTTACGAGTTGAACACATGATTTGCTGAGGGTGTGAGTTTGAATCCAGACTGGTCCCAAAGAAAGCTTGTCTGTCTAAGAAAGCAAGATTGTAATGTGAATGGACTCGGGATCAGGGATCGATCCTCCGCCACCGCTATGTGTAGTGTCCTTGAGCAAGAAACTTAAACCGCATAAGATTTTGAGCATAAGTTGTTGAAAGTGCCATTAAACACAATACAACAACTTATACATGTATACATAATGACATCTTGAATATTCCTGCAGCAATTCAAGTAAACATATTTGATTAACAATGTGTTAAAAAAAAAAAAAATTAAACCATGTTGAAATTTGAAGTTGAAAAAGAATATGCAAATTTTATTGCAATTATAGGCGGAAATGAAAATACATCATCTATTTTTCATAAGGCATAACTTAAATTCTTGGTTGTCATACTTGTGTAACAAATAAATAATGCCACATGGGTAAGCGTTGACTTTGTGGTATGCATTTTGTAGGAGATATGAACTGTTGATGTAATTAGCAACTGGTGCATGATGTCAGTTTGGGGCAAGTTCACTCTGTCCATAACCTTTCATTCATCTCATTTGGTGTCCCAGATTATCCCAGGTCTATATAGGTTTGGTGATTTCAGTCTGTCTGGTAGTCCAGTCAGTTATTTAGCAATTTGGTTTGTCAGTAACTGTTGTTGGGAATGGAATGTAACTTCATTCTATTATTCACTTAGATGATTCAGGCCTGGTTAACTCAGTTAGTAGTGCATCTAGCTATCAATCCAGGGGTTGTGACTCTCTATTTCCGCCTGGCTATGAAGATTGAGATATATATATATATATATATTATATCGTCTCTCACCGCTGATTAAAATGGCAAAGTTATCATATACTTGCAGAGATTATAATGCTTGAATACTGTTTATATGTCTCTGGTGACCTTCAAGGAATATAGAAAAGAGTGGCTAGGTTATATGATCATTTTTAAGCTCTCGATGGCATAAAAACGGTGCTAGATATTTACTCGGATGACTTGGTGTGTAGGTTCCAAATTCTGTCTTTACTTTGAACAATGTCTACACCTTGTTTGAGTTTGCATACCAGTAGTTCTTTGAAGACATTTTCATGAAATCCATTGCCCAGAAACAGCCAAGTCCTAATTAACAATCTGGTACAAGCAGCTGCTGTGATTGCTTCTTGTTTAAGCTGACATTATTTTTTTTATCAAATTTCTTAATTGAACATGTTAAACGCTTAATACAGTTTCTTAAAAAAAACAAAAAACATTTGTTTCAAAATGCCAAATAAGATTAAGCTATTTTAACAAGATTGCTAAAAACAATTACTTAAAGCCATTCCCTTTTGAGAAAATGTTTAATATTAAATTTGTTTCTGTCGGAATGATGGAGTGATATTGTCCTAACTTTTAAAATGAAAATTATCCTGCAAGAATATAATAAAATAGGGAAAATTTGATCATTGCTGTGTAACAAGATTTGAAGTAAGAACAAAATAACCTGCTCCCAAACTTGTCTTCAAAAGCTTAACATTGTATATTTTTTATCAAAATATTATCAACCCCTTAATATGATGCTTTCACATCAATGGAAACACTTGGAAGAATGTAGACCCAAATGTGTCCACATGGTTTTTGGCTCTTTATCAGTAATTTTTTCTTTTATTTTATATATTTTTTTTTTCTATAAACATGATAAACTTAACTGCAGGTTTGAATTTCTGAAAGTTTGACCAAAGATATAACATTTGAAAAACTTGACCAAAGATGTGTCTTTATGAAAACTTGACTAATACCATAGGTAGGCAGTGTTGGAGGTAAGTTCATGCAGTGTTGATTTGAAGCTCAAGGTAATACATCTAGGTCAGTTATAATAGAGAAGAGATTTCATATGAAATCCTGTCCAATCATTTCTACATTAGGAGGCCTTGTGTGGTCACATGTTTGTGTGTTAACTGATAGGCGTGATAAGAGGAAGTAAATATTTAGTTCCTGTCCAGTATATCTTACAATTGTGTCCACCTGGTTTTATAAATTGCTTCATAAATAAAGTTTACCCTTACCCCGGACATCTGATATATTGCCAATGCAGACTTTGAAACCAGGGAAAATGATGTTATTTATATGTGGCACCAGAGACGTATAATAATTAAGTCACTGGTGTCCTACTGTGGAATAATGGCAGAAAGTATTAATTTAGATAAAAATAAATAAAATATTGCTATTTTCTGTTAGTAAAAAAAAAAGTTTCAATTTATGATAGCGATATGGAAGTAAAAAGGAAGAGAGCAGCAGATCAGCTATAAATTATTGGTCTAATTACTTCTATGCTCATGGAAGCATTGGAGTGTGGAGATGTTGGTATGATAGTGTCAGCAGGCAATGGAAGGGGATGTTACACCTCATGTTCTGACTGACTGATACCTGCCGGAGTGCATCAATCACCTGTCCAATCATACATAGGCTACAGTAGGATCTGTCGGCCACTGATGAGCCCCAACCGCCATATAAAAGCTGCAAGGTGACTGGCAGCTGGTTTAATATAATTCTATACAGGATTGCTTTTTTCAAAATTTCAGTTACCACTGCATAATTTATTTTTTTTATAAATTTTTGCATTAATTACCAGATCATTGGTATTTACATTCAATTGGCAAAAGTATATTTTCCAAAAAGTGTTTGTTATATTATGAAATTTAAAAAAGATATTTTTAAACTTACAGCCAATAATTTGATATTCTTGGGAGAGCCTGTGCGTTCATGCACTGTAAACTTAAAAAAAGATACTGATTGATTAATTGAATATTTAGAATCATTTTTAAGCCATTGAGGGCTAACAGACGATCAACATAACCACTGTCTCCTTGAATTCTGAAAGGTTAACCAGTACTCAAGCACACCTCATCTCCGCAAGTAACTGATAATTTTCCCACTTGAATCAGCAGTGAGTGATGAAGGATAATGAGACACAATGTCATATATCAACCATCATGTTGATTGTGGCTGGTTGGGGATTCAAACTCACGACCCCTTGATTAAAACTCAGATGCTCTACCGACTGAGCTAATGAAGCTGTGTTTATACAACTTCAGCAGCACTAAGAAACTGGTAAATGGTGTATTTTTAGCACACTGAAACCTAACTGACTGCTCTTATACAATAATTCATAATCTGAGTAGTTTTGGGGATTTAAAGTGTATTTAGTTATCACTGGTACAAAAAACTTCATCCAAATTTGGGATTAGGAAGAGCATGCAATCTGATATTAAAGCATCAGGATCTGAAAGATAAGGTTTTAACCCCTGCCTTGATACCATGCGATGTGTACTTGTGCAAGACATTGTATCTGGATTTGTTTAGTACTGGTGCAGCCCAAGATCAGAGTAAAAGGTTTGAACCCCTGCCTTGATACCATGCGATGTGTACTTGTATAATACATTATATCTAGATTGGTTTAGTACTGGTGCAGCCCAAAAAGACACCAAGCCTTATTTTGTAGGTGTTGTAAGAACTGTTATCACTATCAATGTAAAAAATTACAAGTAATGTTAAATCCAACCCCATTGATGTAACACTTATATTAAGTAATGAGAAAATCTCAAGCCTAATGGAGATGGAAAATCCGAAATGTATTATTTGGAAATTTTGGTTGCAGATTTTATACCATTGAGATTTGGAAATATTCAAAATTCTATCATAAATAAATCAAAATGTTGATTCCATTTTGGCTTGTGTGACTGCATCTGCCATGTTGAGATAAAACCATGTGCACCAATGGAGTTATGTACATGTTTTTATTTTCAATGGGTGATTCCACTATCTGATCACTGACTGCATGGATTGATTGGAAAGATATATCAGTTATAAAAAAAGATGTGCACATAATCAGATAATGGGATGCTCATGTCCCTAGAGCAGGTGCTGTCCAGTCTCTGATCTCTTGCAGACTAATTGGCTGGCATGGTTACCAAAAACATCTTGTCCAGGAGTCTGCACAATGATATCTACGTATCCATCTTGCAGGATTGGTCCAAGATTAATTATATGGGAGACATTCACTACAATATCAGCACTGTGCCATATGGCGAATTGTTGAATTGTTCATTTGCAATATTAATGCAGTGGCCAGTGCCTGTTTTGGGGAATTAGGGAGGCAGCAGGGTTGTTTATTTGTCCAATCTTTTAATTGTCTGCCTGATAAGCCATATCATCTGGAGATGCAGAACGGTGATAGACTTTTGTGGCCGGTTTTGTTTAATTTGCAAACGTGTCTTATCACCAGTCCAGCAGTCAGTTTCTGTCTTTGTTTGAATGTTTAGCATCATTTTTATTGCATGAAGGGCTGACAGCTGATCAGATCAACCATTCTTTCCTGGGATCCTGGAAGGTTAACCAGTACTGAAGTACTGCCATCTTCGCAAGTAATTGATAACTTTGCCACTTGAATGAGCCATGCGAGATGAATGATAATGAGACTGCAACGTCATATCATTATGAAACATCATGGAGACTGTGGCTGGTTGGGGATTGGAACTCACAACCGATGGATTGATATGATAGTAAGATGTGCTACCAGGCCTTACAGTTACTTTCTTGCACAGAGAGATTGCTTGAATACAGTCACTGCTTGCTGTCAATAGTAAACATAGTGATAATCTATATTTGTGTACGCAAGGGGGGTGTTGTAAAATATGACCGACATCGGCAGTTATTGTCATTTTTCGATCTGAAGATTGCAATCTTGTTGTATGTTTTTTTGTCAAGTCTGTTCTGGCGAGAATGTAACTTTCAGTTAATTGTCTTCTTGGAAAGATTCGAATTTTACTTTCATAGAATGTTCTGAAATGTGGATTGAGAGAAAATAAATACATACCGTATAAAGCATAATCATTTCATGAAAAGAAAGACATGACAAAAAGAAATGGTCATCATAACCAAGATTTTATTTAGCCTGTTCATCGCATAATAGAACTAAAATGATTTATTGATCCATTCCAATAATGGTATTGAACAATAATTATTGTACAATAACATAGTTTTATTATATAACTTTTAATTATAATATTTTTATGAAACAGGTTTCTAATGCACTTATTTTTATATATATATATACATGGTTTACAGCAGAATTTTGTTTTCATTAATTGTTAATTTTCGATTTTGTACTGCATTAAAAAAGTTTTACCACCACTATAATATTTTTTTTTTATGTTTTGTGGAAGGACAGTGGTTCTACAAAGTTTGATTTAGTCTGAGGTCTTCCTACACCAGTTAAACAGGATATGCCATATATAATCTGAAATGTTTTAAAAATGGCATTTAACCCCATTAAAAAAATAATTTTTCATTAGAATTTCTTTTTCCACAACTACCCTCTGGAGGATATGCTTTGTCCATTAAATCTAACATTTCAATCTCCTATGTGACCCAGGGTGTATAAAACAGACACATATCTGAAGTAACCCAACCCAAGCTATCTGCCAGCCTCTGTCATTCTTATCTACTTATTTATGTGTATTTGGTAGTTCTAATGAAGCATTGTACATTGAAGCGTTAATTGCTCTTTTGTCTTAGTTATGTTAAAGGGCCACTGTCTGTTGACAAATCTGCAGTATTATAGAAAAAAGGGTGTAGGATTTGTCAAATATGTGGAGGAATATAGTATAAACACATTTTATTTTTATTTATATATTCTTCCAACATTAGATTCGACCCTTCCCCTGTAGTTTAACAAATAACTTTGGAGTATGGCAGTTGTAAACAAATAAAATAAATATATAAAAAGACAAAAATGTAAGAGAATAAAAGCAGACCAAAAGGACTTTTAACAAACTTTAAATGCTACTCAAATTGTTTGTTTAACATAGTTAATTAAAAAAGTTTTTTTTATAAGAAGACGATGGGGGGAATGTGAAATCAAAAGTACAATTTTGTTTTTCAAATTCTTTAAAACAAAAAAAGAATCAACTTCTGTTACCTTATAATTTTCTAGTACAGAATAAAAAAGTTTTATCTCATTTTCAAAACAAATACAACCTTCATGTCATTTGATTAAGCTGTATTAGGCATATACATTTCTCCTAAGTTGATGGACCACTTTATTGCGGTATTGATCTTTCGAATGATGGATGACCTATTAGTTTGCACAATCTGTAAAAATTGTACAAGATCATTACATTCCAGTGACTCGCAAACCAGTAAACCATCCTAAACCATGGGTTCCTGCCTTGAAACATTGAAACAATCACACGGTTTTAAACTTTAAACATTATAAACATGTCCTGATGGTTATCAGCCACGATATTAGGATTGATTAATAGACCTTCAAGAAAATCAATTAACTGGTTGCCTTCAACTTCTTTGTTAACTACTATAAACATGTTACCCTCCAGTTCCTCGTCTCTTTGGACAAACCATGATCCAATTACTCAAAATTTGTGAAACATTAAATTGGTTTTTAATTAAATGACGTTGTGTAATGGCTCCCTTCCTTTTAATGTAACTCCCAATGTTACCATTCAAATTTAATTGCAGTTTTAATTTCATGATTTTCATCAGTGAATAAAATTTGCAATAGTTTAATTATGTTTCTGCATTGCTTCACTTAAAATTTATGTTAAAATTTCAAGTGATTTCCAAGTAATTTTGCTTTTAATTTTCATAATTGAAAAATGCATGTTTAGAACCTTTGTGTAGCAAGAAATGTCTCCTCTTGGTCACTTTTGTTGTTTTAGAAAAAACACGGTTAGGACTCCGCTAGCTCAGTTGGTAACACATCTGGAATATACTTTGTTTCAGAACCATGAATCTCCCACCTCTGAATACATGGGGAAGTAGTCAGTGATAAGGTGTTTTTAGTACTGGTTAACCTCCAGCACATCGAGAGAATGATGATTAGGTGACCTGACCAATGTTATATAACTGAAATATTGTAAAAAAAAAAAAAAAATGTGCAAAACCCCCATACAAAGAAACAAACGGAACTGTTGGTGAAATTTAGCCGAAAATGCACTAAATGCTAAACATTTTTTGTCTTCATTTGAAGGATTGAAATACCAAAAATTTAAAAAATGAAAAGATTTTATGGCATTTAGATAAATTGGGCAATGCTAACTACAGTTTGTCATGCAACCAATTAGTTAATGGGAACAAGTGACAATGGAGAGAGTACCAGATGTTAGAGATTAGCAGACTATCTGGTGTCAGTCCAGGTACAGATTTAAAACCTGTTTGTTTGTTGTGGTAGGAGTAGATGTTTTTATGTTCATGACATATTTGTTGTATATAAACATACATATATAAATAGATGCAGTCATGTACAATTCTTTTGAAGTACTAAAAATATTCATTTTATTTAAACTTCACATTATAATTTGCATAAAGCTCTTTAACGACCTGCTCAAAGTAAAAACGGGTTTATTTTAAACAATATTTTATTTGCATCAGATATATTTAGCATACATTTAACAATGAAGCAATAAAGTCATACATTTAACACATTTTGTGAATAGGATACTGAATAAAGCTGTTGTAGCTTGTGTTAAAATTTGCTTCAGAAACAATTATTTTACTTTCCATTATAACCCTTTACTCCATAGATACGCGTTTTCCCGCACCAATCACAGAAGGCCTTTAAAAACAGTTTAGGAAGAGTTCAGATTGCTCATAACGAGCAGTCTGAATACTTCCTGCACTGTTTTTCACTCAGTCAGTTAATATAAACATAATTCACCCAATAATTCAAAAGCCTTCTATATTAGAGGTGTCCAAAGGCGTCTATATTAGGTGTCCAAAGGCGTCTATATGAAGTAAAGGGATAGACATATTGTTTTGAACTAATTTCGGTTTGGCCAAAAAATGCATGAAATAAGAAAAAGCAACCAATAGTTATTAAGAATATTTCAAATAATAGAAAATATTTATAGAAGAAAATGAGAGAAAAAGACTACTGATTTTTCCTTTATCAGTTCATTCTGATACAGGGGATAGTTGTCTTACTTGTGTTGTTCATGTTTATGCAATACATTCAAAAGTAATTGGCTTTCCAGGATCATAATTTTAGAGACGCGACAGTGTCATATTTTTGTAAATAAACATAACATTGAATATGACAAAATCATGGTCTATTTAATTGTATACGATATTCTAAACGTTTGCAAGAAAACTTTGTTCCAATCTATAAACAATCTTCTTCACCTTCTTCAGGAGTGTTTTCCCTCACACTTTGAAATTGGGAGTTATTTGTGTCCCATTTAACCCTTTACTTCATATAGACGCCTTTGGACACCTTTAATATTGAAAGCATTAATACACCACGTATCAGCAATGGGTGAATTATGTTTATATTAACTGACAGAGTTGAAAACAGTGCAGGAAGTGTTCAGATTGCTCGTCACGAGCAATCTGAACTCTTCCTGCACAGTTTTCAAAGGCCTTCTGTGATTGGTGCAGGAAAACGTGTATCTATGGGGTAAAGGGATAGACCGAGTAGAGAATTTACAGGGTCATTTGATTGAATAGTGTGACAAAAACACAAAATTTGATGTCCATGTAAAATACTGCTGGAGATGACTATTTATTCATGGGAAGTTGATTTCATCTTATTCTCTTTACCCTTTACTTCATATAGACACCTTTGGACACCGCTAATATAGACGCCTTTGGACACCTTATATAGAAGACTTTTGAATTATTGGGTGAATTATGTTTATATTAACTGACAGAGTGGAAAACAGTGCAGGAAGTGTTCAGATTGCTCGTCACGAGCAATCTGAACTCTTCCTGCACCGTTTTGAAAGGCCTTCTGTGATTGGTGTGGGAAAACGCGTATCTATGGAGTAAAGGGTTAAAAAGTCAAATGTTTAAAAATACAACACATCAGAAAGAAAATGCACAGCACCTCCTCTTCCTCCATTGTCCCTTACACTCTGCCTTTGTTTTTTTATGAGACATAAATTATGTTCTTGGTCTGTCCCTTCAGGAATGACCCAATCCACCAATACACACTGGTAATGTTATGTGAGATATGTGTTGGAATGTTGATAACAAAGGGAGAGTAGATTGGGGACTAATTAGCTAACTCTCCAAACAGATAATTGGCCCCGGGTGATGCAAAACTGCATTATCTGTCTACAATCTACATGTGGAGATGAGAGTTGTTGTCTGTCGTCTGGTAGTAAACATATTGTCAACTTGGCGGTCATGTATCTCTGGTTGGCTCTGGTCCTTTAAGGCCATAATAAATTCATTGCTAGATTATCATCCCCACATACCCCCTAATTTTCATACCGCCCAAACCATTTTTATTTACATAAAAAAAAAATAAATAAAAAATAAAAAATTTAAAAATTAAAAATAAAAAATAAAATCCTCACGCCTTCCCCGTTTTTAAGAAAAATTTGGATAATAATCTAGCAATTAATTTATAATTGCCTAATCTAAGTTATATAGACTGTTCAGGACATAAGAATTTGTCCATTTATCCTTCTTTTGTTGTGTTCCATCCACATGTGGTTGCAGGGTACTTACTATATTGGTGGCGGCAGTATTATGACAACTGTGAATGTTGTGAAGAATGACAAATTGGGTATTGATTGGACAGAATACTCTGAAGTATGCAGTTCTGCAAATATCAAGGTTTTTTTTCACATTTTATTATGTGAGTGTATCTCTTTGTTCATTTGTTGTTTTTGCACATGGAGATTGTGTCTGGAATCTTTTATTGCTATTTGATGCATATATTACTTTCTTAGTGTTGGTACCAGCTTATTCATTTATTTCTTTGGGTCTTAGGTTTATAACTAACAAAAAAAAAACTGGAAATATATGAATTTGTAACAGTTTCAACAATTAGTGCACTTGCCCATAAAATCGAGCTGCCTATAATCTGGAGACTGTTTACTCTAATTATATATAAACATCATCCCAGCCTGTAAGATGCAGATAAACAATTTATTATCCACTTAAAAACAATTGTTATATTAAGGTAGAAGATAATTGATGTGAAGGTATTTTATGATGGTGTCTGCTTGTTCTCCAGGCTATATACACAAGAGTGTAAATGTCACTGTGGTGATAATAAGGAAGTGTTGCCATGACACCAGAGGTCATTGGTCTTGGATGTGATGTTGGCTAGTATATGGTTTAAATATATATAGTACAATACGGTGTATGAAGGGGTGAGGATGGGTAACAGAGAGGGGTGGGGGAGGGGGTGGTAAATATAAAAATGATATGGGGGTGGGGTGAAATATATAAATAATATCTGTAAAATCACTCCTTTTTAGGGGATTGAGATAGGGGGACTTTTCAGAAATTTTCAGAAAAAGGGAATTTTAAGAAACACAAAAATCATATCCTCACATGTTTCCTTATTAGAAACATGTACAATATCAACAGGGGGGTGGGGGGGGGGGGGAGGCATAATATTTTGGTGAAGGAAAAGGACATTTTTTCTGGACCGAAATGTTGAAGATTGAACAGTCATGGATATTGATAAAAAGTTAGGGTAAATTTGTACCAAAAACACAAATGATGCTTTTAGTGAAAAAGTATTATAGAAAACTTCTCCCTCTGATAGAATTCACACATTCACTGTAGAAGAAAGATAAGATATGAGTTATGTTTCCCAATTAATGATCATACATGTCATTCTTTGATAATTGCTAGAGTTGGAAGAGAACCAGATATCACACTATTACAAGCTAACTTATAGGGTGGATCACATCCGTTCCATTAGGATGCCAAGTTTATAGTTAAAGCTTCTATAATTATTATTATAGTTAATATAAACTGTGGAAGTAAAAGATAATTGTTCTGTCTTAATAAGATTACTATTTGTAAATACTTCAGTAACAAAGAGGAGAAGAAAGGAGATAGAGGAGAAAGGGCACTCTTTTGATGTCTTTTTTTTGTTCCCCCTGCCCTGGAATAAATGAAAATTTCTCTTTAAGAGAATTTGTTTTTTTGTATGGGAGAAGATGGGATTTTCGGAAACTAATGAAACTTACGGCTGACTGGTTAGGCTAACTGTCCTTTCTTTTCAAGCTTTTCTATTATGTATCATGAGAGGTTGTTTTTTTTTTTTTGCATACCACATGTCATGCAAATACCTTAAAAATTATAAATGATGCAAAAATTAAAAATGATGCAAAAATACCCCCTTCAAAGTGCTCTCATTCCCTGAAAGTGAAGGGAAGATTCCTAAGAGACAGACACAGGGAGACAGACACAGGAAGGAATTAAAATTCATGTATACAGACGTAATTATTTTCTGTAATTCTGAATCATAAAGTTTTAAGGTAGATCGTGGGTTTGCACATGGAATTTCAAAAGTCGTTGGATTTTAATGATACTTTCGGTGATTGTTGGCACACATCTTGTCTTTAATATGATGTTGTTTTTTTGGCCGAAAATTTTTCACATTATATGGAATTTTGTAACACATTTTAAGGATATAATAAGTGCGTAAATGACCACCTTCATTCATAAACAAGCATCCACTGTGCTTAATAATGCTTATTTATTCACACACGTGTATTAAAACTCCTGTAAGATAGTGTCCTATTCAAGTGAGTACTTATGTTTCAAAAATCGGCCAATTAATGATCAAAGAAGACCGCCCAAACGTAGAAAACGGCAAATATATGGGTTGTCACCAGGGGCGCCATGATGTCAAAATCGCCATATTTTCGGCCAAAAAAAACAACATCATAAAAGACAAGATGTGTTCCAACAATCACCGAAAGTATCATTAAAATCCGACGACATTCAAAAATCCATGTGCAAACCTGCGACTTACCTTAAACACATGGCTCACACCATTTTAAGAAATTTCGAAAAAATATTCGTTCACTTGCTTCAAGTTAATGATGTACAAGGTCGACAACTTACATAAGATACAAGTGTCAGTAGTGTCAGGTGGGCCAGTTATCAGCTGTCAATTGGCTGCCGAGTGATGTATGGCCAGCTGTAAGGTCATCTACATCAATACAGCGAACAGCTGGAGGTCACTGTTATTTGCAAGAAACAGTGGTTATGTGAATTTCTGAGAGAAACAATTATTGTTTTGATTAATTTTACTGATTTTCATATTTATTGTTGTCACCACACAAATTTAGTACAAACAGCACAAATTAGTTTCAGTGACCCTAGGAAGAAGTTCCCCCTTCAGAAGAAAGCAGACTCTAGCATATAAACCCATGTCAATACATTATGCCTGTGACATAATTATTATCTTGGAACTTTTGTAAAAATATAAAATCCATTTTGATGTTGATTTGGAAGGAGTGGGGGAATCGACTCATTATTTCAACACCAGCTTTATTAATTTAAATTAAACAGTAGAACCACAGTCTTTAATCCATAAGCTACCAGTACACTTTCTAATATCTACATATGCAATTAAGTCACTGCTAATATGTAAAAAAAAAATTATGGACAACTTCACTTTCCCATGTTTAAGTGCTTTGACCAGTTGGGGCTACACCCACAACCTCACTTTTTCATGATTAGTTTTTTTACCGACATCAGATTTAACTATCAACCTTCCTTTCTCATGTTAATTCTTTTTTACTGAACTGAGCCGGGGTCTTGTCAACTCAGTCAGTAACGCGTCTGACTTTCTGTCCAGAGGTCAGTCTCCGTGATGATTGATATACAACATTGCATCACATGGTTATTTGTCTCTCATCGCTGATTCAAGTGGGAAAGTTACCCGTTACTTGTGGAGATGATTGTGCTCGAGTACTGGTTTAACTTCCAGGATACCAGGAAAGAGTGATGAGGTTAACTGATCGTCTTTCAGACCTCAATGTTGTAGAAATGGCTCTAAATATTCAACAATCCATCATTGATCAAGCTGATTTTCAGACTAAGCCAGACTTGAACCTACAACCTCAGTGTTTTGTTCACCATGAAATTGTCAAAGTTTAATTCTATGACCATTTTACCCAGGTTTACCACACCATTTACATGTTCGGCACAATCCAATGTATAATGATAGAGCATGGATAACAGGAAATAAAACAGTTACAAAACAATTATTTTGCCATATCGTTACAGCGGTAAATGGAAGAGCAATGTAATACAAGATGCTGTAAGGTAGAATCAATATCTATTGGTTATACATAATTCTGAATGGCCCATTGACTGGCATTTGAAGTGTTTCAATGTGCCAGTGCCTTTTTTTTTGTTTCAAGGTATTTAAACTTCAAGGGTACAAATGATTGCCTCTTAAAACCTCAAGTATACTGACACAAACAGCAATCAAAACAGAAGTGCATGTTGGTAATGCCATGTATCAACAAGGACTTGTATAGCTGGATAGGAAACTTGCATCTCTCTACTAAATGTTTATAAAATAGCATGCTAAGAATTAATAATTTGGCAAATTAATCACAGGTGACTGATTTCTTTTACATAAAAATGTAAGGTTTATGGCTGTAACTTTAGACATTTTATAATGTTTTAAACATGCAAAATGATCATGAATTTAAAATATTGCAGTTTGAAGTGAAATTTGAAGTACTTTCCATGATTTTTTAGTTGCAGTGTACAAATTTTGTAATCATAAGTACTTAAACACAATTTGATGGAAACTGTCTTGTTTTGTAGAGGATTACATTGTGCAAAGAAAAAAAAATGTATTTAAATTTCTGAAGTGAATTGAAATTTGGGTATTTAAAAAACGAGATTTCATGAAATCTTTCGTGAATAATTATGTGAGCGTTCATAACTTCTAAATCAGTTGCTTTTCTCTCTCTATATATGTCCTTGGTATCAGTATTCATTTCCTCGCTTTACAACCTAGTTTAGAATTTTTCACAGCTAAACTATTTAAATAACACCTCGTTTCTCTTTAATTAATTAAATGTCTAATTGCTGCAGACAATCAAATGCATAGATTTCAATTTAGCTGCCTGTGAGAAGTTAACTTTCCATCCATATTGTCATGAATATTAATCGAGTGCTATAGATCTATATATTGGTGTTACCCACACTTCTCTCTGGCCATGAAAATAAAACGAACATAAAATAAGGACATAAACCTATCACACAAGACTGCATAAGATGCCCGGGGCTATTGATATAAACTGGAGAATGGTCAGTTACACCTATTGACCGAAGTAGTGGTCATTTTGCAATTTCACACCAATTTACCATCTGTTTACTCATAAAATATGTCTATATAATGTTGGTAGCATTCAATATGTGTAGGTTTGAAGGAAAGACAGCAGAATTGCCTTATATGGTGGTGCATCAATACTTAAAAGCTGGGGGTTTCCAAAACGGTTTATGAAAATGCCAGATTAATTGTAGTTGTTGGAAGATTATTTGAAGAGCGGGAAAAGGAAAACATTTACTTGGTAGAAAGAAAAAGTTAAGAAAAAAAATTAAGCAAATGCTTGACGACTTTACCTCAGAGAAATATGTATAATATTAGGGCGTGTATCGGTTATTTAATATTGCAAAAGATAAATGTGAACTGATTGATTTAGTTGTGACGGGAAGGAAAGAGCTTACCACCCACTCACTACCATCAAATTGAGTAATGTAAAAAGTTATTTATATAGAACATTTTGCCCACTCACAAAACATTTTCTTAAGAAAAGTGGTTTATAGGTCTTAGATACATCAGTTATACAAATATAAACTTTTTGTTCCAACGATAACATTACAAAATAATTCAGAGGTCAGGCTGTGAGAGACCTGCACTATGATCAGGATTTACATTGCTACCTCTAAGAGCGTCAAGGTGTTATTTGTTTACGAAACATGAAGGCACACAGGGCCTCGATGCTCTCAGGGGTCAACTAATTGTCATTACATGTATTTTCTTATTGGTCCAAAAGAGGAGGAAGGAGAGATGTTAATTGAAATTCACCAATTACTCAAAAAGTATTCAGCAGAACTTGAAAAATCCTAAATTGATATTTTGTGCACTTAGTGTACACTTCATTTGACCTTTATTTGAAATGGCATTAACAGTACCATTAAAAAAAACAAACATCAAATAGACTGTGTAGAGAGAGCCATTTACACAGTCTGGCAAAGATGATGTAATGCACCATGACATATGCACCATGTCACTATATGTGGTGAAACTAATTCATATTGACGCATGCAATTTGTCAGCAGAGACAAAACAATAGTGCGCAGTATTCCATATTACACTGACGGCAACATAACTAACCAAAAATATACCAGTACATTATAAACTGAGCGTAAACGTAATATGCAAAAAAATTTTGTCATGGTGTAGACATCTAACCACCTTTATAACATTATCATCGTGAGATACAAAGACTCATTGACAGGACGTATATCTTTTCATCTAAATACTGTATTTTAAATTGAGAGAAAATGTATACTTTAAGCAAGCGAGAGAGAGAGAGAGAAAGACATCAGCTTACCGTAAACCTTCATATTTAATTTGTATTAAAGTGACAGATAAATAATACCCACGCTAATGTGTATAGGTATAAGTGTGAATGCAGAGACACGCTGACACAAAATCACAGACTGTGACAATGCTACATGGTTGTAAACCAGTCGTTTAAAAGTTACGGCAGTTATGGATAGAGGCGGTCATGCCTGAATCGTCATGCTATCATTTGTGTCATCAGCGTTGTTTACTTCTCCGGATCTGTGTAGGTATACATACGCTACCTATATGGATATACCTGATGTAAATGTCCGGGGCCATCTCAAACACATTTTTGTTTGTACTGTCAACATGATATATCAAGATAGGGTCTGTTTACATAGTGACTGGGCATAATAATCTTCTGAATAAGAGTTAAAGGGAAATTGTTACATATTGTTGGCTGAATATAGAAATTTGATGGCTGTTTTTTTAAATGATTTAAAAGTTACACTTTCTGTGATGTATCTAAAGGTGTATATCTTAAATGTATTACACACTTTGCATATTTGACTTTTGTAGTGCTTTCAATAATACAAACTGGATAGAGAGGCACTATTTGAATCAGTCGTAAATTCGAATCCGGCCCGCTCAAAAAACTTTTAAGTGAGGAAGTTTGTCAGTTACATGTGTAAGGACGATGATTCTACGCAGATTCATTCTGAGGTCTTCCCCCATCAATAAACTGAACATGCCATATAAGCCCCATTAAAAACAAAAACAAAAAACTGTGAAGTATTGAATAAATGTGAAGGAGGCAGTAATAATAGACATTAAACGTTTATATTTTTCAGGAGGAACATTGAAGATTTATGGTGAAACACTGAAGCCTGATGTTCCGTACAAGACATTGCTGCTGTCCACAGCCGATACCGTGCGGCACGTGATCAAGGAAGCTATGGAGAAATACGGAGTGGATACAGAAGATACAACACAGTTTGTACTTGTCGAGGTATGTTTGTTTCACTGAGGTCAGTCTAGACCCCGGGTCCTCCGTGGCTGAGTGGTCTAAGGCGCCGTCTCAAGATCACTTACCTCTCACCGCTATGGTCGTAGGTTCGAGTCCCGCTCGCTCCAAAAACTTTATGTGAGAAAGTTTCCAGTTACTTGCGGAAGGACGGTGGTTCTACTCAGTCTGACTCAGTCTGAGGTCTTCCTCCACCAGTAAAACTGGATATGCCATATATAACCTGAAATGTGTTGAAAATGGCGTTAAACCCCATTCCAGTCTAGACCCAAACAGATATACCTGTAACGTATATTTGGATGATCATTGAAATCCATCAGCACATTTTGGGTCATAATGTAACTGGTTGAAAAGGAAAATAATTTGGATTGTTAGTAAGTAGCATTAAATTTTCATAACAAGTTGGATGTCATGTAGCTAATCTTCTAAGAAAGTACAGTTTTTGTGGTGAATTACTTTCCTTGGCCAAAGGCGGCTAGTCATTTGGACTGGTCAGTTATTTTTGAGCTTTAGAATATTACTACAATTGGGTTTTTACTTTTAATCTTTGACTTAATAGAAATAAGTACTTAGTAGTACAATTGGATTTTGAAACAACTTATTATAGCAGTGGAGTCAAATTTCTAAAATTTCTTGAGGCAGGGAAACATTATGTGTGGATCATTGTTAGCTTGCTGTTCAAGGAAACACATGTACACATTTAATAGCATTTGGACTAATGATGGATTGATTGATTGATTGAATATTAAGTGTCATTTTTATGCTATCGAAGCTATCAGTTGACCTAATCATTGTTTCCTGATATCCCGGTAAGTTATCCAGAACTAGAGCACACCCCATCTCCGCAAGTAACTGATAACTTTACCACTTGAATCAGCGGTGAGAGATGAATGGTAATGAGATGCAATGTCGTATATCATTCAATACGATTCCTGGATTGATAGTCAGGTGCTCTACCCACTGAGCTAATCGGGGCCCCGGCTGAAGTTAATTAAGGCTTGGATTAGCCTATAAGTAGCTTACTCTTTTGATCAGGTCTGAATTGTTTGGCTCTCTGTCTGCAGCTGCTTAATATCATCCTTTATAAATGATAAACATGGGTCATCCTTGGCCGAGTGATCAAGGCCCCGTCTTAAGATCACTTACCTCTCACTACCAAGGTTATTGGTTTGAATCTCGTTCTCCCCTAAAACTTAAGGTGAGAGAGTTTGCCAGTTACTTATGGGAGGATGTTGACTCTACTCAGATTCATTCTGAGATCTTTCACCACCAATTAAACTGGATATGCCATAATTATATAACCTGAAATGTGTTGAAAATGGCGTTAAACCACATTGTCTGTCTGTGGATGCTTAATATCATCACTTCTGTATGATAAACAGAATAGTAGAAAAATGGTCTGTTATATAAATCAAATTTTTGTAGAACCAGTCCAAATAGACTGTGTTATATATCGAAATGATAATTTGTTCCAAATTTTCAATCTTTATTGAATGTATATGATGTTCTTAATATTTACACATTTCAGGTGCTGGTGCCCCCAGGGGAGAGAGAATACCATGGGGGAACTATAGGGGAGGAGAGAATCATGGACGACGATGAATGTCCGCTTGGAATAGCCATGCAGCACCCTCCCAGTAGAGGTACATTCTGATCAACTATTGTTTCAGTCTTTATTATTATGTTATGTCTGTATTTTGTGAATATTAAATGTTCAATCACTCGCTGCTGATGATGAGGGTTAAATCCTGCCTCAGTCCAAATACTTGATGCGAAAATGTTTGCAGGCGTTATACTTGCAGAATTTGAAATTTTTGAAATTGATTTATATATTGAACTCCATTTTGAGTAAATATAGAAATATTGGTACAACATTTAAAGTAAAATTTGAGGACAAATTTTGTTGTAGGATTTGTATCCCAAGCTGTAATGTTAACAGAAGTGACATCCTGTTAAGATATTTTCCTAACTTGAAATTAGAATGTGATATGTTTAAAAAAAAAGAAGAAAAAACAACTTGATATATAGGTAAATTCTATTTTTTATGATACTGTCAATGAGTCTGAATTACATTGTAACTTTTACGCCAAACTCTCTTTATATGCTTGTTTCTTTCTTCTGTTTGGTACAGGCATGCTGATGTTCCAGTTGAAGAGAAAAAACACGGACATGATGAAACCTAAGAACAAACGTCAGAGAGCAGTGTCGCATGAAGATCTGAGAGCCACGAAGGAACCAAACAGTATGACCACACCACCAAATAAACTGCCTTTCTTGTTGGAGCTTAATCCAGGTAGGGAAGAATGTCCATCTATCTGAAGTACACCAAATTAATTAAAGCTCTATAATTATGCTGTTTGAACGGGCATTAAGTGTTACCCCTGTCTACATTCATCCGCCCAGGTAAAAAAACAGTTTCCGATCAATAACTGCTGAAGAGGTCTATGTATTTAATTAATATTTTGTATGTACCTGTATAATTCTATGTACCGGTCAAATTTAATAGTGTCAACGCTGATCAGATTTTATATGAGTTATTGCCCCTTTATGACTTAATTTTCAATAAAAAAATTGGCTTCCAATCAATAGCAGGGGCATGCATGTTGACAGACACATTTCTAGATATTTTCTAATTTCCCACCGACGTCATTAAATATAAAGCATTAGTACCAGGCTGGACGACATTCACTTGTCACCAATATCATTAAGGTTTTATCCCCAGATTCTGCAGGAACACTGATAAATTAAGGGCAAAATCAAACTTGTAGATTTTCCTTATATTCTCAAGTTTCATCAGATAGAGAGTGACTTGTATCCTTGTCTTGTGATCCATATAAATGTTTTATGTTAATATGTTTATTTATTTATTATTATAGATGGGTCTGAAAATCTGAAGGGCAAAGTTCATAGACTGCACTTGGATGTTACAGAGGTCGGCAGGGAGAAGTCCTTGTCAACGAGCGGCCAATACCTACAGGTATGTGTTTATAATCACCACAACCAGATGCCATCATGTTCATATTGTAGTCCTGTTGCAAAGCAAGCTCAGAGATTATAATTATGAATCATGCTCGATTCTGTTTCCTAGGCAGAACCAATACTAATTGAGTAAAGAGGCCATTGGGTTGTGCCTGGGATGTAACTTGTGACCTCAGTTGTGAGTGGTCAACACATTGTCTATTACTACAACAAACCTCTGAGATGCTGTTATCATAGTTCTACAGTATGGATTCAGTGACCCAGATCTGGTGATTTGGGGGTATTTTCCCCTCATTATTTAGCTAAATACCCTTTACTTTTCAAAAATGGAGGTAAAAGTTCGGGGTAACGTTACACCTCCCATTTAAATTTTATTTACTAAATATCAAAAAACTTGTTTAAAATTTTATATCTTTATATCATGTAGACCCATGTGTCCAGATAGCAAATGAAATTCTAAATTACGTATTCTAAATAATATTGTCAAATTTTTAACTGAAAATGATGATAATATAAATGAAAATGGAAAACATTTCAATAACTAAGATTGTAATGTATCTTAGATGTTATAACTCCCTTACCCACTCAATTCATCCAGACCGCAGCGTGGTCTAGTAGTAGAGCGTCTGCCTCACATGCGGAAGGTCATGGTATGATCCCCCGCCGGTCATACCGGATACTCTAAAAATGGTACTAGAAGCTTCCTTTTTTGACGCTCAGCATATAGAAGAAAGTTCTAGGTCTGGTCAGCCCGGTGTCAGTATAATGTGACTGGGTGGGTATCATACCATGTGTCTGCAGCATGATACTCCAGTTTGACAGCGCTCAGAATACTGTCTCGAGCAAACATTCTGTATCCACATTAAGTCAAAAAATCCTTTTTTCATTGTTAAATTGCCAGAATTTGCATAATTACTGTTACATAACTGCATTTTTTACATGAGCAGAAATAATGAACACGGGGACTTACTTCTATGATCATCAGTTGTGATGATGTTGACAGCTTTTTTCTCTCTGTTTACGATACAGGAAGAATGCATTGACAGTGCAATTAATAACTTACAGAACATTAACCAATTTGTGTAATTTTCATCAAAGATATTTATGCAAGTTTTTCAGAAGTTTATGAAAGTTTTTTAAAATGCGGTTTAATGTGGTTAAACGGCTTTTTGAACACATGATGGGCCATATATAGCATATCCAGATGTATTGGGGAAGGAAGACCTCAGAATGAATCTGAGTGGGGCCACAGGCCCATTTCATGGTCACTTTGCTACTCATGGAATTTGCAGATTATGTGTCTTTCTTCAACAATAAAAATGGTGGCCATATATAACCTGTAATGCATTGAAAAACTCAATTCACAAATAATAAAACTAAAAATACAAAATACATTATTTATAATACCAAGGGAGCTAACTTTATAACCACAAAACAAGAGTTGATTATAAGAGTTGTGCATCTTTTCAGGAAAATCCACAGACACCAAAACTTGTGTAATTATAAATTACAAATTTGATTTCAGTTATTTGGCCCTAATGTACAACCAAGACATTGTGTGATCGCCCATACAAGTGGCATTGTCACAGTCACACCCACAAGTAGAGACTCGGAGACCTACGTAAACAACCAGCGGGTGCACGAGACCACGCTCCTTCAACACGGGATGACAGTCAGGTTCGGCAAAAATAATGCATTCCGTTTCTTTGATCCGACATGGGAGGAGGTAAGTTGTAATTTAGTTATAAAACAGATCTATCTAACATATGTGCTTAAAGTTATTAGTTCTAATTGAGAAAATTAATACAGGAGTTACCGGCCAAATGATGGAAGTAAGATCAGCTAGTACTGTGAACTGTTGCTTTGCAGTTAAAGTTATAGTTTACATTTTTGTTATGATAATATCTGCCCTGGCATTGCATTATTACAATCCTCGTTTAATATCGTTTACAAGTCCTTTAATATTTTTTACTAGTCTGCAGTTAATGACATATGATATCCCTTGATATCACATTTACCAGTAATAAAAATCCAATTACAATAAATTTGAAGGTTTCTCTTTTTTTCTGCTTGTCAGTTTTTTATTATAAAATACAAAAAATAGAATAATTTAATCTAATAAAGGAAATTGTAACAGATACATGCACAGTGTGTCTTGTGTTTCATGTATTGTTTGATACAAGTTAAAACTTTTATAGAAAAACATGAATTATTCAACTCCTTAGATAAAATAGACAACTTATCATTAACAAAAATAGTGGGTAAGTTGATAAGGAGGAAATGGGACAATGAAATATCAAACCGATTTCCACAATGTATTAAAGTGTAGAACTCTGTCTGTTGCATTAATTTTGCATGATAGCTGATGATATTTCAGTTCACACTGTCGCCGTTCTGTCTGGAAGTATGACTATAAATTTCAAGGCCTTGAAGCATGTTAAAAATCTGAAACATCATATTTTTTTTGTTTGATTAAAGATGTCTCGACTATATTGCTGATGAGTTTTCGATCTAAGCTGTAAAACTGCACTTTTATATCAAATATATATTATGGATATTCTGCTTACATTACTTACATTGTACTTAATCTCTATTGTGTGAAATTCTTTAATTTTGTTGGCCATATACTAAATCACACCACGCGATAAAGACATTCATTAATCAATATTGGGTTATGCTAAAACAGTGATGAATTAAACAGAAGATTTCGACATGTGTATTAACAAATTTCTCATAAATAAGGACAGAATGACCCATTATCTATGATTGGGACCTTTGTTTTTGTGATTCAATAAACTATCAATCATTTACTGAACCGAAAATGATAGTTGATGCATCTTTAAGGAATTTATTTTGTGTAGTTTGGTACATCAAACAAATCAAATGCTCAAGAGGTTTCAGCCTTGTTTGGTTTTCAAACTCATTCATGTAAAAATTAATTGTCTTCCTTGTGATTATATCAAATTTTACATATCTCACCTGCATGTGACAGTTATGGTATACCCACCATATGATGTTGGTACCAATTATCACACTTCTGTTTTGAATATCCAGAAACAGCGAAAGGGTCCTTCAACTCCCCAGGAGATGCAGAGACAGGGTGCCGGCCCTCCATTTCCCAACAGGCCACCGCCAGAGACCAGCTTTGACATGGACGGGCGTGTCGAGACAGTGGCTGATGGTGGACGCCCACCTCACCCTCAAAGGCAAGAGAGCAGACAGAGTGCCGTAAGCAGTGCCCATGGGAGCAGTCATGATGATATGCCAAGGGCGTAAGTTAATCATTATACATTTTTAACAACTAGACCTAAAAGTACCCCATCCTAATTGTACAGAGTTGAAGCATTGAAAGTTATTTAAGAATTTAATGAACATGTGATGTTTTTAACAAAATTAATATATTAAAATAAATAAAACAGTTTAAAGCGGGGTGGTAATGTTGTCGATTGAGTGTTAGCCGCTCACACTGGAGTTGTGGGTTCGATCCCCAATTCGACCTGATGCCTCACAGAAATAAACAACACTCTTCTGCACATCAAATTCTGCACAGAAAACAGACTATAGAGCGCTCCATATAAACTCTGTGCTTTCATCACAATCAAGCTAAAATAAATCCGTATAAGTTGAGCAGGGTTTCTTGCAAGCATGAAATGTGATTAAAAGCATTTCACAACAAGACAAAGAACTAAGTATCTAAACTTAATAATGGTTTCTGTTTGTAAACTATTTTCTTGGTCATAATGATTTATCGGCATTTGTCTGTGGCCCAATTGAGCAACTTCCCACTTTATTAAGAAATTACTATTCGCACTTAAATCTAATTATTTCAGCTTAGGGCTGTGTATGGAATGTTGTTTATTTCCATCATTAAATTTTCTATTTGGGTTTAAATCTGTTTAAAAATTGAAATATTAAGTAATTTATTAAAATGGATGATAAATAAAACTAGTTAGTGTTACTTTACTTCCATGTGTAACTTATTTTGTCTACAGATCACCGAGAGATGCAGGGCGACCAGATGTAGGGGGCAAGTTTGAGGATGCACTGCCTGCAAGTTTAGAGTTCAGAGATGAAAGTAAGTTCTATTTCAAGAGCCAAATAATGTGTCAAAATATGCTTATAAGTTACTAGACTGTTACTAGACTGTTAAATTCTTTGGATTAACATAAGTAAGTTTTGTAGTGTAATATATCAAAGAAGATTTATTTTGGTATCACTGATGTACAAACGTGGTTAAATTAACATGATGCATAATTCAAACAAATACACACACATTCAGTTATAAACCATGCCATACACACATGAATACCAAGGATTACAAAAAAAGGGGAAATATTATTGTTTTATTTTCATAGTCTGCAAAGGTAAACAACTCTAGTACCCTCTTTCAATGTCAAACCTCCAGGATTATCTAACTTTCTGATAAACCCAACAAACATAGATACATTGTCATCCCATAAAATTAGATCAATGTACGCAATGTTGGGTACTTGATATTTCAGAGGGGGTTAAAAAGGCATCTTTGGTCTGGTGCTCTTGGGGGCTTTTATCAAAACCACTTGTCTTTCACCATTGAGATTATTCTGTTTAGGTTCATTCTGAGAACTTGGAACTCATCTGCCACCATTAAAACTGCCCACATGTAACCCCATTTGTGACTTTAGTGATTTTTCATGTTGGTTTGAAGTATAAGGTCATCCTTAAAAAATATTTTGTTTGCTGTGCTCCTACCTAATTTTTTTTTAAATTTTTTTTTTCATAATTTCTGTCCATTTTTCTTAAAAATGACCTACACACATGAAAAATACTGGGTCAGAGCACAGCAAACAAATAATATTTTAAGGATGGCCTTATTATAATGCTGATTAGGAAGTTAAACATGGCTATGTTACTAGATTTAGTAATAATTATTAATTTTCCATGTCATAATCTATAGGAGAAAATGACTTCCTGAGTGCTGTGATTTTGGAAACTAATGCATCAGCCACCCAGTTCAAGTTATCGCCGACATACTCTCTGTACCTGGGGGTTAGGTACAGATTATCCAGTGTATACCGACCAGATCTTTCGCCAACGGAGAGAGCACACAAACTGACGTCATTTGTCAATAAAGTAGCGCAGATGACACACCAAGCAATACAGGTATGGTCTGCTACCCATCATATTCTCTGTAAAATTCTTCTTTTTTTTTTACACATTATTTTGGTATGTTTTAATATATAACTTAAAAGCTATAAAGACTCGGTGAGTATATCTACACATCACATATTTGAAAAATATGTTTTTTTTTTGTTCTTTCAAAAATTATGAAAAAAACAACAACACCCCCTGATATACTGCCTTTAAACAGTTTTATTTCATATCTATCCCTGTAACAACATCATTAAGCTGTTGTTAAATGATTTTTTTTTATATAAAATTTCTATTCAAGACCAGGATCATTAATAATATATTCTAATCATAATTATATGTTAACTATATTTCTTTACCAGGACAATAGAGACAATCCAGCAACTTTGGCGTTTTGGATGGCAAATGCATCTGAAATTCTGCACTTCTTCAAACAGGACCACGATATCCATCTTTTCAGTCAAGACTGCCAGGAGATGCTGGCCGAGGCAGTCCAGATGGCCTTCCATCACCTTGTACGGTGCTTACAGTATGACCTTCAGAGGACGCTGCACGCATTCCTTGATGAAAATGACAACGATGATGAAGAGCTAGGTATGGGTATATATATATATACACTCAGGTATCATTATAATGCAGTAGCCGGGATCCACGGAATTAAACCGCACTGTACGCGGAACCATGTTGTAAATATCCCAAGGTGCACTACGCAATATTATTTGGCAATACTGTTTCCGGTTGAAGCACCGTAAACAAACGTGCGATAATGTGTGATACATATGACAGACCATTATTTGTCGGCGTAAATCAATTAAAAGCGATGTTGTTTATAATAATAAGAACTTGTTATCATTTCAGTCTGAATAACGAAGGTGTAATTGATGCACAAATACATGGTCACAGTTTGGGAAAAATGTAACGAGCTCACAAACACTAAGCAATTAAGTTGAGATTTTGATCAATTATTATACCGCGAGTTTTTAATGAATCACATTGAAAATACCAATTTTAAATTTGGGAATCGTAGAAAAAAAACGTTTTATCAGACCGCGTTATAACGGTACCCGGGTGTATATATATACAGCGAATATTTTGGGGTTTTGTATGATTACTCTTTAGACTGCTGAAGTAATGGGTTTGAGTCCAGCTTATCCCTAAAACATTATGTGAGAAAGTTGGCCAGTTACTTGCATACTGGTGATGGTTACACTCAGAATATTGTTGAGGTCTGCCTTCCACCAATTACACTGGATGCGTGTAACGTTATAAAAAATGATTATTCTCGTATATCTCTTGAACTTATCGCTATAAAAGGGCCCCTATTTATTCTTTCAGAGATGTTAATCTCTGAATTTGAGTTTGTGTTCATTAAACTGATATTAACTATTAATGTGTTGGTACCCTGTAACACGCCTGTCTTATATCTCTCGTACCTATTCTATATTATGTTGGTACCCTCCTTACCATAATACAATTATTCATGTGTTGGTACCCTGTAACACGCCTGTCTTATATCTCTCATACCTATTCCATATTATGTTGGTACTCTGTACTTTACCATCATATACTACTTATGTGTTGGTACCCTGTAACATGCCTATCAAAAATTTTAACATTTTTTATGTGAAGGTACTTTTTTAGTTAACATTTATATCCTTTTATTTGTTGTGGTACTGTGTAACATACCTGCCGTGTATCATATATGTGTTGATTCCCCATTACCTACACATCAGACATCTATCTCTGTTGGTACAGAATCCATTACAGTCTATTCATGTATTGATGTTTGACAGAATACTGCAGTACACTGTCACTGGAGATGCTGTTCTGTCACATGAGTCTGAAGAGTCTTACAAATACTTGATTGTATTACAAGCTCACTGTACGTTTAATTATTGATTCACTTTCAGTGCTGATATTGTAACATGCTTGATAACTCTTATCAGATTCTTTGATTAGTTTCTCAGATGAAGACCTGGGCTCGGCAAATATGTGATTAATGTTTTGGTCATTTTAAGCCATAAATGTATCCACTTAAAATAACTGGAGCTGTGTGTTTGTCAATGACCACACAACAAAACAGTTGGCAGAGATGTACTGCTGGCTTTGAAACCAAGTTGTAAATTAATCTTGCCATCAACAAAGCTTCTGTTCCAAGGAAATAAATACCTGATAAACCTGTATAAATGGTCTACTATTGAACATTCACATATCTTGTCTTAAGCAACCACATTGGCTGTTTCCCTTTTCTATGCTTTCTGAGCAAATAAACTTGTATTAAAGGTCACTTAAGCTCATTCCCTTGAATGGCTGCTTAAAACATGTTGACTGTATTAAGCAACAACATGTCTTAAAGGGCCACTTTTGCTCCTTTTCTTGACTGGCCTGCTTAAGACAGGTTTGACTGTAGTTAGATTTCTTTTGAATATAGTTATGGTAGCTAACATATCAATTGATCACTTTTTTCTACCATATGTGTTTATTGCATTCAAATTAAAACTTTCAGATGATCGCAATCGATACAACCGAAACAAGCCAACGATGATGGACATCCTTGATACCTTGTCTTCTGCCATGAATCTTCTCCGCCGTTGCCGTGTCAATGCAGCCCTCACAATACAACTCTTTTCGCAGCTGTTCCATTTCGTCAACATGTGGGTGTTCAACATCCTCGTGTCTGAGAAGAGGTTGCAGTTGTGCACGCGGGCGTGGGGTGTCCGATTGAAGCGAAGGTTGAGTCGCGTGGAGGCATGGGCAGAGAAACAGGGACTTGAACTTGCAGCTGACTGTCATTTGTGTAGGATTATACAGGTAAAAACAGAATCGTTGAAGGAATTGGGAAATAACCATTCTAATGTAGACTTGTATTAATTATTTCCTTAAATATAATTAGACAAAATATGAGGTAATGATTTTTTTTGCTGAGACGAAAGGTTACCATTATCAGGTATTGTTTGGTTGTATATTTAGCGCCATTTTTATGCCATTTAGGACTGACAGAAGAACAGTTAACCTTACCGCTATTTCCTGGCTCTTGAAAGGTTAATCAGTACTAGAGCACACCCATCCTCATAAGTAACTGATAGCTTCCCAACTTGAATCAGTGGTGATAGACAAATGACAATGAGACGATGCAGTATTTTATATCATTTTATATCGATCATCATGGAGACTGTTATCGGGAGGGGATTTGAACTCATAACACCTGGATTGATAATCAAGACCCACTTCTGACTGAGCCAGCAGAACAGGAATGAATGTCACATTTTCACTGTTACGGTTTTGACTCTGTAAGTGTGGATATGAATGTTTTTTTCTGTATTAATTATCAATAAGGCCACAATATGTTAATTACTAGATTATCATCCCTGCCTGCCCCTTAATTTTCATGCTGCCTCGACCCATTTTATGTTCCAAAAAAAAAAAAAAAAAATCAAAACTTTATAAATGAAAATAAAAATAAAACCCTCCACCACCTTCCCCTTTTCAATAAAAAATTGGATGATAATCTAACAATTATTTTATAATGGCCTAAGTGATGTGTCCTAACGTGTTTGTACATGTAAAAGCCTAGTTTAACTAAATTCAGACATTGTATGTCAATCTTCAATGAGCAGTGGCATTGTCTTCGAAGGCAGAATGTAACACTTGCAATGTAGCAATAAAAGACAACTGTATGTTTTTGCAGGCTGCCCATTTATTACAAGCACCCAAGAGCAGTCCTGACGACATCGCCAACATCAGTTCTACATGTTTCAAGCTGAACTCCCTACAGCTGCGAGAACTGCTGGAGCGATACACCCCAGAACCCAATGAGCCGCCAATACCCCATAACCTGATAGACAGGGTGGTGTCTGTGGCAGAGAATATGGCTGATGAACTAATACGGTCGGACGGACGCGCTGTACAGCTGGAGGAAGATCAGGATCTCCAGCTGCCATTCCTACTGCCAGAGGATGGCTATTCCTGTGATACAATAAAAGGTGAATTTACATTTTGGGCTTGTTTTAGTAGGCTCATTAAATGGTACCAGGTCTTAAGTACATGTAAACAGATTGTTTGCTCTTTGCTCTTTGTCTACCTACTTGGTCAAAAGAACCCAAAATACCCCCCCCCCCCCCCCCCCCCGCCACCCTCCACACGCATACACACAGACACACAAATTCTTTCATTTATATATATATGTCTACTCCCCTTCAAAGACTGAGTCGGGGTGAAACAGAGAAGATTTTTCTAAGATCTAATACATGGACTGACAAATTCCTAAACACTAGTATGAATAGTTGATGTTTAATATTGACTTTCGAAAGTAAAATCGCGCATAACAAGCATTGTTACTGCTTAAATAATCACATTTTTTAAAAAAAAGTTACAGATATGGTGATCTATTGGATGTGTTTAAACAAAACCTTAAGTTGTATACAAACTTTTAGTTACGATGTTTCAGTTTGTTTAATTGCAGAAATCTCTATGAGGGAAAAAATCAATATTTTTTATTTATATTCTTTCAGGAGTGCCTAATGGCCTGGGAGAATATATTGAACCGTTAACAAGGTCCGGGTTGTGCCGTATGTCATTGCAACCCCAGTCCAGTGGACTGTGGACAGTTTATATGTCCGATGATGAGGCATCACAGAATATTGAGGTTAGTTAAATATTCTTATCATACTACCTGTCATCTCAGACTTTGTTTATATTGTGTTCAATTATTCCAACTGCCTCAATAGTTGTAAAACATTGACCATGCATGGAAGAGGTTGGAGTTGTCTATAGGCAGATTATATCTATATAAGAAAGCTGTTGGAGAAGTTGAACCAGTATTGGTGTCATATGACTGTGGTATCATGCTTTGTTTCTCCTGGGTCCTTTGAGGCTGAGTAATCTAATGTTGTGTCTCAAAGATCACTTAATTCTCAATAATGATGAGTTTAATCCAAACTTTGCAACAAAAACAAAATTGTGAGAAAGTTCACCTGTTATTTGTGGGAGGACAGTGGCACTACTCAGGTTTAGTTTGATATCTTTCTCTACCTATAAAACAAGATGTTATATATAACCTGTAATCAGGGAGGTAGTGTAATGTATAGAGTGTTGGTCGCTCATGCCAGAGGTTGAAGGTTCGAACACAAGCTTGAATAATGCCGCTTATAAAAACAGCACTCAGTTCTGGCTCTACCTAGGAAGCATGACTGTATTCATATTGAATATGTCCGTATCCATATGGAATATAACTGTATCCATATGGAATATAACTGTATCCATATGGAATATGATTGTATCCATAATGAATATGACTATTCATATGGAATATGACTGTATCTATATGGAATATGACTGTATCTATATGGAATATAACTGTATCCATATGGAATATGATTGTATCCATAATGAATATGACTATTCATATGGAATATGACTGTATCTATATGGAATATGACTATCTATTTGGAATATGACTATCCATATGGAATATGATTGTATCTATATGGAATATGACTATTCATATGGAATATGACTGTATCTATATGGAATATGACTATCCATATGGAATATGATTGTATCCATATGGAATATAACTATCTATATGGAATATGACTGTATCTATATGGAATATAACTGTATCCATATGGAATATGACTGTATCCATATGGAATATGACTGTATCCATATGAAATAGATCTATCCATATGGAATATAACTCCATCAATATGGAATATAACTATCAATATGGAAAATGACTATCCTTATGGAATATGACTATCCCTATGGAGTATGACTGTATCCATATGGAATATGACTATCCATATGGAATATTACTATCCATATGGAATATGACTGTATCCATATGGAATATTACTGTTTCCATATGTAAAACAGCTGTATCCATATGGAATATGACTATCCATATGGAATATGACTATCCATATGGAATATGACTGTCTTCATATGGAATATGACTATTAATATTGGATATGACTGTAT
This sequence comes from Panopea generosa, assembly GCA_029582155.1. Lineage (NCBI taxonomy): Eukaryota > Metazoa > Mollusca > Bivalvia > Adapedonta > Hiatellidae > Panopea > Panopea generosa. Next base: position 35,786,522 of record CM055898.1, on the reverse strand, counting down.
TCATATGGAATAAGACTGTATTCATATGGTATATCAAATATGACTGTATTCATATGGAATATGGCTATTCATATTAAATATGACTATGCAAATGGAATATGACTGTATTCATATCAAATATGACTGTATTCAAATGGAATATGACTGTTTTCATATCAAATATGGTTATATTCAAATGAAATATGACTATCCACACGAAATATAACTGTATTCATATCAATTGGTTGCTTTAATAGTAAAACTACAGCCATCTTTTTCAAAATAACTAGGAAGAGCTATGTAGCTAGTTTTTGCTCAGAATTTGAAATCTCCAAATAGTTAAGCTCGTGATAATCAGGAAGATTGGAGGTTGACTCGCAAGTATGTGTCTTGGCTGCATGGCTGGATATGTGTAGCATCTCTATTATTGCAGATTTTATTTCAGTTAATGCGTTTTTGAATCTCTGGAGCAATAAAACCAATATTTTCTCATTAAAGTTCATATTGTATGCATGTCACTTGCTATTGAGGGTTGGGAATGAAAATTTGATTTTCTTCAATTGTTTAGAAATTAATGGTTTATTTTTGGTTGATAAATTTGATTGAAAGATGTAGACATGCTAGTGTTCAGAATGTAGGAGAAACATTGATTTTTGATTCTGGTTAATTGTATTTTTGTGTTTATTCGCTTCTGTGTGCATGTTTGGAGTAAGATTATTTAGAGGGTAATGTTAACAGATGTATTTATTCATGTTACGCTGTTGATCATTTGGAAACGACATTTATACAGTTAGCTCTTGTAATGTATTCTGGTTGTGGTCACCTGACTGTATGTCACTGGTACCTAATTATACCCCCAGATACAAAGTATATAGGGGCTATATAGGAGACATGCTTGTTGGTTGGTCCGTCCGTGTCTGTGGATAATTTTGTGATCACTATTTCTCAGCAACCATTGGCTGGAATTCAGTGACACTTCACAAAAGTGATTGGTACCAAGCCTAGTTGGGCATATCATCAGCATGTTGCTCCCGAATAATTTTTTAATGAGTTATGGCCCTTTTAATTTTTCAGACATTTTTTTTGTGGTCGCTGTTTTTTGGCAGCCATTGACAGGAATTCAGTGACTCTTCACAAAAGTGATTGATTACTCTAATTGGTTCACTGTTTCAAAAAGGGTGCAATAACTATGTCAGGGTGCCATCTGGGGTATTCATGAACTTCAGTGATATTTTAGTTGTACCAGTCATCACTGTAACTGGATATTTATGTTGATAAACACTCATAATCATTGCTGGACCAGCACAGTTGATAGCGTGTCTGATTACCAATCCAGGAGTCGTGAGTTTGAATCCCAGCTCTTTCATGGTCTCTGTGATGATTGTTATATGACATTGCGTCTCATTGTCAATTGTTTTACACCGCTGAATCAAGTGAGAAAGATATCAGTTACACGTTCTTGCGGAGATTTGTCTGTTAGCCATTGATGGCATAAAAATGATGATAAGTATTCAAACAAAACAAATAATAGTTCTCAGTTAGTTGTGCAATTACTTAAAGTATGGTAATGTTTTCTCGATCAGTAGAGTTTTATTTATTTTAGTCATCACCGTCATGTTATGACCCATCTTCCATAGTAACTGTCATAAAAATATGATAACAAATTTATCTGCTGCTTTAAAGATCTCAAAATTTTCTTCAAGAATTTAAAATCACAACTTTCATAATGCAATTTTTCAATGAAAACTAAACATTATTTTTCTCTTCTATTGTGAAATACTCTTATTTATTGTCAAATCTTGCTTTTTTAATCATGTGGATTGCGTAGCAGACAGGGTGTTGACTGTTTGCTAAGAGGTTGTGAGTGTGAACACAGGTTCGACCCAATTGTCTCTAAAATAACATTTTATAAAAACCAAACCTTACTATGTAAGGTTGCTGCTATTTATGTTATTTACTAAAAATGTTGATCGACTTTATCAGCATGCAAGTTACTCACTGGCTGATCGAGTCGAAACACTGTTTATCTCTCAGTCTGTAGTTTTTCCTAAACACCCCTTTTGAATGATAATGGAATGGTCAAATTTAAAGATAAAAGAGTCTATTGTAAAAGTTCAGCATGTTACGGTTAATTGAGGTACAGAGTTGGTACTGAAATTTAAACCAGTTCCTATCTGAAGTTTTGCATTGTACTTCACCTGAATGTGATGGAATGTGTTCTTAAAAACATGTTTTTAGACAAAACAACGTTATATGAGAAAAAAACAAATAAAACAGATATAAATTGTTCATTCGTTACACCCACTATGCAATATTTACATGCATGTGCTGTACACATGGCAGAGTCTTGGTGATAACTTTCCCATAATTGTATGTCTGTTTGGATATTGTATGAAAGAAAATATCTGTGCTATCACTTTGTACTGTTATGGAGAGTTAGGTTTCTACTTAAAAGACACACTATCGCCATGGAAACATAACAGATATATTGTAGACTTTGTGTGGTATTTCTCTATATCATATCTCAACTGCCTGCTACATTTTTATTTAATGAATTCTTCAATGAAACTGGGTTAACAAGATTTTTTAGCTGGTACAAAAATATTACTGATATTTCTTTCACAACATAATCACAGTAAATGTCATTGGTCGCAGGAAACAGAGAAGCATTGATTTTAAATTAATTGGATCAGGTGTCCATTCTGAAAATCATCTGCATTCCCATCATTTAAGCATTTTGATTACCACAGTGTTGGTCCACTGGCACAGTATCAGCCACACATGTATCAAAGAGGTTGCCTGTTCAATCCCCGGCCAGGTCTTTTCTTAAAGAATTTAAAAATGGTGTCACGCAGTACTTGGCATTAAGAAGATAGTTCTAGGCCTGATTATGTTGGTATAACTTTTCATGTTTTTATGCTACGATGCTCCAGTACTAACAGTACAAAGATAGAACACTCCATACTATCTCAAATAGACACTATTGACATATATATACCTGTAAGACTGTTAAAAGTGATACAAAACACCATAATGATAGTGCAGTACAAGATTTGCTCATCTCCAATCTCCACTGCCTGCAATTAAGAGAGCGGTTTAAAAGAATCCTGAATCCAAATCTCCATGGAAACACATTTTAATCCAATGAAAAATGAAGGTTATGGAATATTGAAACAGTGGCGAAATATGGACTTGAATGGGAATTGAATACTCCACAAACATCCTGGGCTAGAGTGATATTATATATGGAGAATGTCCGTGTTTACATTGGTTTATGATTGCTCTCGTAAAGTTTGTGATTGGACTTCCGCAAACCACGCTTAGACCCAGGGGACCAATCTGCCTCCGCACTTCATTAAAATGCAATATTGTTGCATTAGATGAGATTAAATATCAGAGCTGACACAAGGACAATTTGATAAATCTCAGTTTCTACAAGTGATGTATAGAAAAAAAAGTGGATTTTCTAGTTATCAATAATGAAGAAAACATGAATGTTTTCGGCGATTGATTATTTGGATTTTAAGATTTGTATTTTTAATGCAATATAAGGCTTAGAAAAACTTTATTTTTTATATAGTCTGCTATAAGTGGACAAAAGTCAGTTTTTAGTTTTCTTTCTCTATTTTATAGGCTGCTTAATGTGGACAAAAGCCAGTTTTCTGTATGTCTCATGTATTATAGGTTCTGGTATATTTACTTAAAAAAGAGTATTGTACTGCAGTTTGATTAGTTACAAGTATTTGGATGAGTGGTTTAATTATTTTGCTAAGAAATGCATGTGTTATTTGGGTAATGAACATTAATGTTGTTTGATATACACAGGAAAGTAGCAAACAAAATTCGACACGATTACTGAATTATAAAGCAATGCTACTTGATTATGAGGCAAAAGGTTTATATAGAACTTTATGAAGCCTGAAACAATTGTTCTTGGAAACGAGATGAATGAGCCAATATTTACTAGATTGATGCATGTGAGAACGGAGGCAAGGTGATTTTATTACATTTTCATTCTCACTCCATTGTGTTAGTCTGGCATTTCTACAAGAATGATTTCTATATCAAAAGCACGGAGTAAAATTTCTCCAATAAGTGATTATCGGGTTTAAGTATGTTAATTCATGAATTAGTGGAATATCAAGCTTAGTGCTAATTGGAAACACCATTTTCACCATTCTCGGGTATGTGATATTATAACAAGGTGATTGATCTATATCTATTGTTGTAGTGATCTGTTCTTCCTCACCACATCAATTACTGGTTATTGATCTTCAGGTAGAAGGTAGATTAGAGATTGTGATAGAGATGTTGCTCTGTCTTTGATATCTGTGTTGTATATTGGTTATATTAGAGTAATTCCTTGGACGGGTCATTGTCCAGGTCAGTGTGATAGTCTCCATCTATCTTCACATGAGAGTTTATAAGACAGTTCTATTTGGTCTGATGGAAATGTTCTCGAGACTTATAATTGTATATTTTAGTTTTTCTGAGCTGTATTATGGTATTAATAAACATTTATGACAGTGCGGCATTAGTAAACTATGAACATGCATTTTCAAGGCATAAATATAAGTATGTAAGTGATTTAACCCTTTACTTCATATAGACGCCTTTGGACACCTCTAATATTGAAAGTATTAATTCACCACATATCAGCAATGGGTGAATAATGTTTATATTAACTGAAAGAGTGGAAAACAGTGCAGGAAGTGTTCAGATTGCTCGTTACGAGCAATCTGAACTCTTCCTGCACTGTTTTCAATGACCTTCTGTGATTGATGTGGGAAAACACGTATCTATGGAGTAAAGGGTTAAATGAGTGATATGCTTATAATATTGATTGATTGATTGATTGATTGAATATTTAGCGTCATTTTTATGCCATCGAGGGCTAACAGACGATCAGTTAACCTAACCACTGTTTCCTGGGGTTAACCAGTACTCGAGCACACCCCATCTCCGCAAGTAACTGATAACTTTCCCACTTGAATCAGTGGTGAGAGACGAATGATAATGAGACACAATGTAGTATATCAATCATCACGGAGATTGTTGCCGGGCGAGGGATTCGAACTCACGACCCCTGGATTGATAGTCAGACGCGTAACCGACTGAGCTAATCAGGCCCGGCTGCTTATAATATAAAATATCAACTGTGTTGCCTCAAAGCAATGACAAATAAAGTAATTTAAGCCAATAACTTCCACATATAAAGTGTTTAAGTTATAGCTTAAGGTATTGTGGTGTGTGGTTGTTATTAAAGCTAAAAGCTTCCAAGACCAGCTTTAAAGTGTTTTAGTTATATGTTTAAAAACTTTGTTAAGTATGAGAGCTATAGTATAAGGTTGAAAAGCACTTCAGTGTGTTAGCTTTAAGTTTGAAAAGAACTTCAATGTGTTAGATTTTACCTGGAAAGCACTTCATTGTGTAAGTTATAATTAATGGGAACAGAGCTTTATACTAAACTGTACTTGTATATTCATATGCCATCTATAATTCATGTGCTGGGAAATGGCATTGAAATCCGCTATTCTTTACTGTGCACAAGTAAATAACCAGTAGTTTTTATTGATCCTCTTTTTCTTGCTTTGTGGTCTTAGTTGTTGCCCATACAAATTTTTATAATGAATGACTATATTCCCACATTTGTTACAAAACCCCAACGGTATTGTTTCATGGCATATTCATCACACAATTTTTCCAATCTCCGATCTCATATTGTTGGTTTGTTTGTTTGTTTTCCCCATGATTGTAGCATACTTTTGTGATTGTAGTGTGACTACAATGGTAGATACTGATAATAATGAGGTTGTAGCAATGTAGCTACTACATGTGTCTTTGTTACAAAGCAGGATTGAAATGACTATGATATTTTAAGGGTGTTCTGAAGATATAAGATTTTATAATCAACTAAATTGAGTGATAAAAATGCTCTTTTTTTTTTGCTTTTTTGGCCATAAGTTCAAATGAAAAGTTATTTTTTGTTTCCTGTGTTAGGAGGAAACTAACTTTTTTATTGGTCTTGTAAATTTATTCTTTGATTTTAAAAAAATATATATGTTTGATATATATATAATTTAAATCTTTTAATCTTTGGTTGATTTTCTTTCATTTGTCGCCTATTTAAAAAATTATGACATTTCCATTTTAATATTCTGTAAAATAAAGAACTTGCTTCCAATTCCACAGTTTGGAAATTGTGGAAGAAAACGTAAAGTATTTGGGAAACAATGATTTCGATAGAATTAAGCACAACAGTAACAATTTAGCATAAGATCTACCTTAAAATATTGTAATACACTTTAAGGTTTCAGAAGCATTAAGGTGTGGAAGAGTGGGGTGCAGTTTTTAGTTTAAAATGGAAAAAAAGTGTTTACAAAATAAACAATGTTTCTTAAAGATATCAGATGCAATGTTATGCACATATATTGAGTATATATGTATCTAGGATATAGGTGGCAGTGTGCAATATGATGGGTAATAAATGTATCTAGGATATATGTGGCAGTGTGCAATATGATGGGTAATAAATGTATCTAGGATATAGGTGGCAGTGTGCAATATGATGGGTAATAAATGTATCTAGGATATAGGTGGCAGTGTGCAATATGATGGGTAATAAATGTATCTAGGATATAGGTGGCAGTGTGCAATATGATGGGTAATAAATGTATCTAGGATATAGGTGGCAGTGGGCATTATGATGGGTAATAATTGTATGTAGGATATAGGTGACAGTGTGCAATATGATGGGTAATAAATGTATCTAGGATATAGGTGGCAGTGTGCAATATGATGGGTAATAAATGTATCTAGGAAATAGGTAGCAGTGTGCAACATGATGGGTAATAAATTTATTTAGGATATAGGTGACAGTGTGCAATATAATGGATAATACATGTATCTAGGATATAGGTGGTAAAAGTTTTGGAAACAGACATAACTTTGGCAAATGTTTGAAAGGTGTCCTGTTTTTCGCTGATGTTTGGTCATTTTGTGACAATAAGTGCTAAATAAGTTTTAATATAAATTAATGTTCAATAGTTTTATCGGTTGGACAATTGCGAGAAAATATCAAAATTTAGTTTTTTACTCCTAATCACATAAATGAGCGCAACAGGACTAGATTTATATATAAAAAAAATGTTTATAATTTCTTCAGTGTGAAGTTTCAGATATTGACTCTTGGAGATTAATAATTTTATATGATTATGTATTATATGTTTAGGCGTAAAGATTGTAAATATTTAAACAAGCGTAGTAGCCCTTGTGAAATCTTATCACAAACTCAATAACAACACTTGAAAGATGTAACAATAATTCAAATGCATTACTGTAATTAAACATTATATATTTTGTTCTGTTGATGCTCCCCGTGGGCAGGTGTTGGAGTATTTGTTTTGACTAACAATTAGTGAAAAACCATGGTAACTGAATATGCCTGGTTACCGTGGCGTGGCTGTGATATAATCACTTACACAGTCAGATTGGTAATATGTGACAGGTCTCCAGTACATCAGCAATCAATACCAGCCTCTCTTTCCCATAGATATCACCAACAGGTTATGTTATTGTCTATTATCTCATATTACATTAAAAAGATTTATTAAAGATTCATAGTTTTATTTGTAGTATCACAAATTTTATAACAGGATAATAGCGGCCATTTTTTTGAGGATCAGTGTAAAAATGAAATTGTTTAAAATGAAGATAATATAAAATCATAGGTTCCTCCATAGCTGGGTGGTCTAAGGAGATGGCTTTAGTTCACTCAACACTAAAGTTGTAGGTTCGAGTTTCATTCGCTCCAAAAACTTCATGTGAGAAAGTTTGCCAGTTACTTGTGGAAGGACGGTGGTTCTACTCAGTTTGACTCAGTTTAAGGTCTTCCTCCACCAGTGAAACTGGACATGCAATAATTATATAAGCTGAAATGTGTTGAAAATGGCATTAAACCCCATTAATCCTGAGGTCTTCCTTCACAAATAAAAATGTATACGTCTTGTATAACCTGAAATATGTTTAAAATGGCGTTAAACCCCACTCAGTTTGTTTTTTTAAATGATAAAATTATAGTAATTGAATTGTCAGCATTATCAATGAAGGAGATACAGAAAGATAAAATCTTGCATAGAAAAAATAAAATCCACTACAGCAAACTATCATTTTTAAACATAGTGGAATAAATATATATATATATATATATATATGTATGCTTCACCATAGTCTGGTCTGTACATGTAAGTCTGGTTATTCACAAATAATTATCTCAATATATAATATATATAAAAATATATACACATGTGTGACATTATTGACTTTGGTTATACTGCCACTCCATGATCGCTTAACATCAACAGTGATCTTCTGGTATCAGATTCAATAGATATTTTCATGTATGTCGTTAATTCTCAACAGAATTTCAAAGGATGTTCTGGGAAGGTTATAATCAGATAATATTAAATAATAAGATAACACCAAGTTGCTTTCAAATTTGGATTGGTTGTTGTTCCCTGCATGTACACTGAGTGTTGTCTACAAAAGTCATCTTCAGAGATCTATATATACAGAAACTGTGGAAAATTTAACTGTAGTACCAGATAAGGATATGATACTGAAATCAATGAAGACAAAAAATGCTGTATAATTAAATTGCGATAAACCGATTTGTCAAAACATTGCTTGCTTAACAGAAGCATTTGTGTTGATTCTACCCTGAGGGAGGGAGTAGATGGTGAACTCTGATTCTCTTCACTGTGGATGCAGTTAGTTGGGTGTGGGGGGGGGTTCTCAGGTGTGTAATTTTCTGCGACTTGTCATGTATAGGAAATACTAAGACTTGTCGATGGAGAAGGCTGATCTGCAATAGACACAATAATAACCTGTGATGTGTACAAAGAATATTTTGATATCTAGAGTATTATTATGGATAGATATGGGGACATAAATATTATAATTTAAGTTCTAATATATTTTGGTATAAACATATTTTATTCATTCAAACTTACGTACATACATATCAGTTTAAGTATAAATATGGATTAGAAATGTAATTTTACAAAGTATTCTTCATTCAAATTCATTGGACTTGCTGAACATTACGAAGTTCTACAGTTGTTATACTATTCAGTGTTATGGCAAGTTTGGGTATGCTGTTTATCTGTTGCTGTTAAACAAGATTGAAAGTCACGAGATAAGTGTTTGAATTCTGGAATCGAGAAGGCATAGAATTCATCACTTAAACATTTGTTGATATCTGATATCGTCCGGTGCATTATAGCTTCTGATGCATTCGTTGAGCTAGCAATGAGTTAGTGGGACTAATCAAAGGGATTAGAATTGTTGTGCTATCTCGCAAAATTGCGACAGTCTACCTTGTATTGTGTATTTCAATATGGAGTTTACCTGGTCAGCACAGTGTGTGAAGTTATTTTGTGCAATTTAAATAATAAGCATACAGATGTTGAATTATTCATTTTTTCTAAAGAATAGAAATGCATGGATTTTGATTCAGATGAAATCAATGTAAACTGCTGAACAGTATATTGTGTGCATATGATATTTGTGAACTCTGTGATATAACTGGACTTTGGTTACTGGGATTTACATGTTTGCTCCCATTGACTGACTGCACGTGGTCATGACCATGAAGGATGAGTGCAGCGCGGAAGTTACGTGACAAGTGTCGAGGGTTACGTCGTGATAAGGATGACCCACCAGAACCGAAACTCATCAAAGTCGTCAATGTGCATGTTGCAAACGTTCTCAGGAAACAGAGAGTACGATATTTTTGTTTTGATGTTGTCATAATATATGCTGTTGTATCCCCCACCACCCCTATCTTGTCTGCAGTTCCATTCCAAACAAAATCTTTTTTGTATAGCTTACTTTATACTTATTTTTTTTAACTTGTTTGTTAAGTGAAAATCATTTACTTGGTATAACCACTACTGCAGGTTGTTTTAGGAAGCAAGGTATGGTCAAGTCTGGGATTGAACCCGTGACCTTTGAAACCAACATTTTATCCACTGCACTACCACCCAACTTGATATGTTAAATTGCAAACATTTAAATTTAATGGTAGAGAATCTTTTATTCAGAGTTATACGATAAGTTCTCTGTAGTCTTACGGCACTTTCCAAGATCACTTACATCTGTCTCGCCACTGCTATCATCAGTTTGAGTCCATCTCAATCTTAAAACTCTATGTGATTAAATTTGTCAGTTACTTGTAGAAAAATGATGGGTCTAACCTAGACCCATTCTGACATTAAATTTTGTTCCTGAGGTCTACCTCTTAATAAAACTGGATACCATGTACTCATAACCTGTAACTTCCACCATGTTGAAAATGGTCCATTATTAACTATATCATTATCATGTGGATCATTCACACACTCCATGTGAGAATGTTTGCAAGTTAGCCCACACACTCCATGTGAGAATGTTTGCGAGTTAGCCTACACACTCCATGTGAGAATGTTTGTGAGTTAGCCCACACACTCCATGTGAGAATGTTTGCCAGTTAGCCCACACAGTCTGTGTGAGAATGTTTGCCAGTTGGTGCAAACACTCCATGTGAGATGCTTGTCAGTTAGTTCACACACTCAATGTGAGAATGTTTGTCAGTTTGTGCACACACTCCATGTAAGAATGTTTGCCAGTTAGTGCACCCACTACATGCGAGATATTTGCCAGTTTGTTCACACAGTTTATGTGAGAATGTTTACCAGTTAGTGCACACACTCCATGTGAGAATGTTTACCAGTTAGTGCACACACTCCATGTGAGAATGTTTGTCAGTTAGACCACATACTCCATGTGAGAATGTTTGCCAGTTAGTGCACACACTCCATGTGAGAATGTTTGTCAGTTAGACCACATACTCCATGTGAGAATGTTTGCCAGTTAGACCACATACTCCATGTGAGAATGTTTGTCAGTTAGACCACATACTCCATGTGAGAATGTTTGTCAGTTAGACCACATACTCCATGTGAGAATGTTTGCCAGTTAGACCACATACTCCATGTGACAATGTTTGCCAGTTAGACCACATACTCCATGTGAGAATGTTTGCCAGTTAGTCTACACACTCCATGTGAGAATTTTTGCCAGTTAGTGCACACACTCTGTGTGAGAATGTTTGTCAGTTAGAGCACACACTCCATGTGAGAATGTTTGCCAGTTAGAGCACACACTCCATGTGAGAATGTTTGCCAGTTAGCCCACACAATCTGTGTAAGAATGTTTGCCAGTTAGTCCACACACTGTGTGAGAATGTTTGTCAGTTAGACCACATACTCCATGTGAGAATGTTTGCCAGTTAGTCTATACACTCCATGTGAGAATTTTTGCCGGTTAGTGCACACACTCTGTGTGAGAATGATTGTCAATTAGATCACATACTCCATATGAGAATGTTTGCCAGTTAATCCACACACTCCATGTAAGAATGTTTGCCAGTTAATCCACACACTCCATGTGAGAATTTTTACCAGTTAGTGCACACACTCTGTGTGAGAATGTTTGTCAGTTAGAGCACACACTCCATGTGAGAATGTTTGCCAGTTAGTGCAAACACTCCATGTGAGAATGTTTGTCAGTTAATCCACACACTCTGTGTAAGAATGTTTGCCAATTAGTCCACACACTATGTGTGAGAATGTATGCCAGTTAGTGCACACATTTCATGTGAGAATGTTTGTCAGTTAGTCCACACACTCCATCCACACACTCCATGTGAGAATGTTTGCCAGTTATTCCATGCTGTCCATGTGAGAATGTCACACATTCTGTGTGAGAATGTTTGCCAATTAGTCCATACACTTCATGTGAGAATGTTTGCCAGTTGGTCCACACATTCCATATGAGAATGTTTGCCAGTTACATGGTGGAAGGATGGTGGTTTTACTCTGGATTCATGTATGTGCCTCGGAGGCTCAGACTGTAAATGTTCAAAAATGTGTCAATCTCATTGAAAAAAAATCTCGTGCCCTTTGTTATTACCAAATAACTATGTCTTCACAATACTATAAATTTGCAGGCAGTTTAGCTGTATTAGACATAACTTTAGCTCTCAAATACTTTTTACCAAATGTGTATTTCAAAAAAAAAAAATGAATGAATGAATGGTGTTTTTAGGCATGTCGGCACATAAATAAGTCATTTGTGTTTACTGTTAATAGAAATTGTGATATGAAATAAATGTTTTGAAAAATAAATTATGATTTGTGAAATCTTGTTTAATTAAATGCTGGAATGTGCCAACTATTTTCTTGAGAATAGGAGATAGATTTACTGCCAATAATCTGATATCCTCAAATAACTGATTATCAGTTTGATTATGTTATAAATATCATTTCCCCCAAATTAATAAGAAAAAAATCGTTACTGATGGTCACAACCGATGATTGTTTTTTGAAGCTTCAAATTATCAATATTAAATGATCATTGGAACATCACTATATGTCATATTTATATTATGGATTATGTCCCTTTAACTGCGAAGAGCCGGTGTTTAAAATGAGTAATTTACTTAAGTAGTTACCTGGTGATTGAACTCCTTAAATGATATAATGTGTACATAGTGATAACAGGAAACATCAATTTTAAAAAATAAACTGTTTTGTTCGGTATTTCTTATTTGCTCTTCTATTTAACACTGACCTGCATTTTTGTCTAGCTTACTATATAATGAGCTGTTTTCATCACAAACTTTTTCATGGAATATCTTTGACAGGATGACTTGTGTTTTTAAATTTTTAATTGGGACAACATCTTAAGGGATATAAATAGATTTGAAAAATGCAGAATTTTGTTCCTCAGGTGAGCAAGCCAGATATGAGGACAAGCATGGTCCTCTTGTTCAGCATTCTTAATTGAGTAATGATAAAAAACAAAACACAATGCAACAATGAAAAAATGACAAAAACGATAAATCATTTTGTTTTAAACTGATCTCAAGTTTTTTTGTGAATTTTTACAGATAAGATTTTGCGATCAGGGTGGATTTAGTTAATTTGGTTCCCAGTGTGAGAGGTGCATGTTTAATTGATTTGGTTCCCAGCGTGAAAGGTGCATGTTTAATTGATTTGGTTCAGAGCTTGATTACATATGCATGTGTTTATGTAGGAATTATAGATTATTGTACTTGTTGTTCCAGTACTAGTATCAGGTATATTCATTGTGTTCTTGATGACTGTTATGGTTAGTTTGTAACTGGGTACCAAATGTATCCAGAGTTTTGATTAGGCTGAATACTTAGACACATATATAGGCATAGTGCTAAATTCTTTTTGTTAGCCTTAGCTGTGTCGTGTGGATTATTATAGTGATATAATGGCAGGATTTTGGAGGGTCAGGTCTGCCTTTGTAGAGGTAGGAGTTGAGATCAATAAAATCTGTTGGATGAAATGTCTCCATTTACACATGACATCATTTTTGTTTGTTTTTTTAACCATTTATTTTGTTGCACTACATGTATATCACTTGACTTGATTGAAAGTTTCAGCAGTATTTCAGTTATGTAATAGCAGTCAGTACATCTCATTATCATTTCTGGGATCCACTAGGTGTTTTACTAGAACTAGACACACCTTATCTCTGCAAGACACTGACTACTAACCAACTGACTACTTACCATAGAATGCAGTTTATGACTAATTATCAGATTGGTTGGGTGAGGATATGAATTTATGACCTCTGGCCTGCCAATCAGATGCATTATCAATATAGCTGGCCAGGCTATAACCCTTTACTTCATACATACGCCTTTGGACACCTCTAATATAAACACCTTTGGACAGCTCTAATATAGCCGCCTTTGGACACCTTTAATATAGACGCCTTCGGACACCTCTTATATAGACGCCTTTGGACACCTCTAATATAGACGCCTTTGGACACTTAATATAGATGCCTTTGGACACCTCTAATATAGCCGCCTTTGGACACCTCTAATATAGATGCCATCAGACATCTCTAATATAGACGCCTTTGGACACCTCTAATATAGACGCCTTTGGACAACTCTAATATAGACACCTTTGGACACCTCTAATATAGAAGGCTTTGGACACCTCTAATATAGACGCCTTTGGGCACCTCTAATATAGATGCCTTTAGACACCTCTGATAAAGACGCCTTTGGACAACTCTAATATAGATGCATTTGGACACTTAATATAAATGCCTTTGGACACCTCTAATATAGCCGCCTTTGGACACCTCTAATATAGCTGCCTTTGGGCACCTCTAATATAGACGCCTTTGGACACCTCTAATACAGATACCTTTGGACACCTCTAATATAGACCCCTTTGTACACCTCTAATATAGCTGCCTTTGGACACTTAATATAGATGTCTTTGGACACCTCTAATATAGCCGCCTTTGGACACCTCTTATATAGCCGCCTTTGGGCACCTCTAATATAGACACCTTTGGACACCCCTAATATATACGCCTTTGGACACCTCTAATATAGAAGGCTTTTGAAATATTGGATGAATTATGTTTATATTTACTGACAGAATGGAAAACAGTGCAGGAAGTGTTCAGATTGCTCATTACGAGCAATCTGAACTCTTCCTGCACTGTTTTCAAAAGCCTTCTGTGATTGGTCAGTTGTGGGAAAATGCATATCTATGGAGTAAACAGTTATGTAATGCGTTTGTCAACTGTAGATGTTTTGTTGTGTTGGATTATTTATGGTTTGTGTAGTAGTCATGTAATGACAGGATGTGGTTGGTGCCAGTACAGGGATGGCTTTTGTAGAGGTAGAATTGAGAAGTAAAGTCTGTTTGATAAAATGTCTCCATGCAGTGACTGCATCATTCAATCACCCAGTTAATATTACCTGACTTTATTAGGGGTCATCTGGAATATTGAGTTTGTTTATTTGTAGGCGTTAAAATTTTGCACCTTTTTCGTAATAGTATTTCAGTTGTATAACAGTGGTTAGTACATCTAATCATCGCTCCAAGGAACCACTAGGTGGTTTACCATTACTAGACACACGTTATCTCTGTAAGTCACTGACCACTTCCCCACATATTTAGAAGTGGGAGTTTCATGGCTGTAGAACAAAATTTATGATCAGTAATCACAGAGACTGGCCAGATGTTGATTTGAACTCCTGGACCACTGGATCGACAGTCAGATTAATTGATTGATTGAATATAAAGCGTCATTTTTATGCCATTGAGGGCTAACAGACAATCAGATAACCAAACCACTGTTTCCTGGGATTAACCCGTATTCGAGCACACCCCATCTCCACAAGTAACTGATAACTTTCCCACTACAGGCAGACGTGTTCATTACTGACTGAGGTAGTTGGTCAGGTCTGGGCATTTTAAAACCTTTGTGCAAGTAAAGTAAAGAAGTTAAGTGTTATTAAAAGATTTGAGATCAATAAAATATGCTTGATAAAATGTTTCCATTTATTCAGATTACATCTTTATGTGTTTTAAAACCATCCATTTTTTGTTGCAATGCATTACATGTACTTGACTTGACCATGAGTTGTCTGAATTATTGACAGAAATGAGGACATAAATTATCAAAATTTTGAACATCAGTGGTAGTATAGCGGTAAAATATCCGCCCCATATGCTGGGGATGAATGTGGGTTTGATACCTGGCCTGGACATATTAAAGGTTTTAAAATGGATAGGTTGACTCTTTTCTTGTGGCTTTTTGATAGATTGGATTTCTTCTAGTGGATTTCTGATAGGTTGGAATTTCTTCTTGTGGCTCTCTGATAGGTTCACTTTCGGCTTGTGGCTTTTTGATAGATTGAATTTCTTCTAGTGGATTTCTGATAGGTTGACTTTCTTCTTGTGGCTCTTTGATAGGTTCACTTTCGGCTTGTGGCTTTCTTCTTTCATGACTTTCTGATTGGCTACATCCTTCTAGAGACGTCTTCTCACACTTTTGTGATAAGTTGACCACAGGTTTTCCTAGGATGAGCTGTATTAAATTTTGTTTAGTCCAGTTTGTTGTAAATCAAAACCTTAGGGAAGAAACCCTGTTGACTTCAGTGTTATTTAGGTATTTATTGTTAAGTAAAATGTAGTAGAGAAAATAGAAAAACATCATAATTTTTATTACAATCATTAGTACTTTCCATTAGTGTTATTCACGATGAAAGTAGCTGAACTCTTTGCGACAAGAGGCGGATATATTCCTCTGTTAATCGTGCACCAGCCTCCGTAATTGTGCCCATAAATAGATGTGGAACTTCAGCAAATGTCTTTTATATATATCGTATTCATGTACTGAACTATTACTTAATCAGAAGTTGTTGGGGAAAATTATTGTTTGAAGCATATATCAATTAGTTTTTTTTATTTAATTAAACATTAAAAATGATTTTACAAGATTTTGTAATATTTGGACAACATTTGTTTATTTTATGCAGTGGAGGAATATGATTGATCAGTGAAAATAATATGCTGTAACTTGATTGGCCAGTTATTGTTGTGTAATTTGTAAGATTGAGTAATACATGATTGTGCCACATATTGTGATTGGGCAATGAGGATGGTGTTAAGAAAGTAACTGATTTATCCTTAACAACACTGGATGCTAGACTCCTTGTTGAACTGGTTTTTCAATCAAGTATCACTAATGGCAGTTAGTTTATTGATTTCTTAGTTTCCTGACAATATGTAAATGTTGCCTCAGGTGTTTGTGATACGTTTGTACATTGTTGTGGAGAAAAAGAGTAACTGCTACATACATTTTACAAACCAAAACAAAAATATAATGATTCAAAATGATGTTTCTTTCGAGCTTCCTGTAAAAAGAGGTTTTCATCAATACAGAATTGATACCTGTGTCATTTTACTTGACAATAACTACGAACACCATCGTCACAAATTGTCTGGTGGCGGTAAAGTCATTAAGTTGAGCATGTAGCGTTTCATTATACATCCACATTTTGTGTCTGGATCTTAATCGAGAAAATGTTTTATTCCTTGGTGAGGACATTCATGAGCTTTCGTAAATTGCAGGAATCAATTCGAGAACGGAAAGACCGTACACCAGAGCCTCGGCAGCAACAGCCGGCGCCGGCATCAAAGGAACCTGAAGTTATCAATGTCACGTTTAGCAAGGTGAAAGGCAGCATGGGATTGAGCATCGTCGCGGCAAAGGTCAGTAGTACATGTTATTATTGTGTGTAAGATTTGACTAGTTTTGTGGTAAAAATCTTCCTGTCCATATTTGGTACAAAAAAAATTTTCGCTACACAAAATTAAAAAATAACTTAGAGTGTGTACTAATTAACTGAAGGTTTCACGATTAAAGAAAAAAAAAGATATGGTTCAGTTATACTCATTGATCAATAACGTTATTTAGCAGAATTGGTATGCATACATATAACAGTTGTGACCTTGACCTCCAGCAAAAACATATCCTGGTGATAGGAGGAATATTATATATGAGGTTGCAGGGTGTGGGGTGTCAGTAGGCCAACAGTGAAAGTCAATAGGCAAACAGTGATTACCCTTTTTTAACACTATAAATTTTAAACTGCAGACCTACAGTCTTGAAACTTTTATACAATTGGTTGTCATGGTGTCAAAATAAAAAGTAGCAATGTCTTGGCCTTTATTGATAACTTGCATTACCTGCAAGCTTGTAAGCATTATTGGCTTTTGGGACGGTAAAAAAAACATTTTCTACACTATATTTAAATTCATAAAGTGTTCACTAACACGTCTGAAATGTTGTGCAAATAGCGCTCATGGACAGAGCAAACATGCATATTATTCCTCAATATATAAGTTAAAACTCACTCACACACTGGTCTGGAGATAAAGTGGAGCTTATTACATCGAATGTAGGAAAGAATAGACATTGAATAGAATTAAACATTAATAAAATTGTCCTATAGTTGCTTTTAATCTGATTATATAGATTTGAGATTAGTTTTCTTTAAAGTATAGGTAAAATGAGTAATTAATGTTTCTTATGCAATCAATTAATAATTGAGTATCCATATACCTGTCTCACCTGTATCGAGTAGATGAAGCTGATAACATGTTTGCAACCATTCTCAAGTAAACAAAAACAAACTGTTGTTGGTAAATGATAGAAAGGAGTTAATGCTATAGAAAAAAAATCACCTAGGCAATATACATTACTTAATAGTTTAAAAATTTAATTCCTGTCTACTCTTGATTTTTTTAAGCTGCACCAACATTTTTTTATTCATGTCACAAAAAATGAGTATCTCTGATGGCAACACTAAACACCTGTATCTGCTTTCTGTGCCACATTTTAAGACTTATAAACTTCAACTGAAGAGGACAAAATAAACAGGGAACTACTAAAAATAGCCTTTGTGAAATTGACTCATTTGTTTCGTAAAAAGAGAAAATGTATTCAGGAGCCATAATTTGAATGGAATTGCTTTAAATTGATTAAACTATCTCTAGCATATGACATGAGGTAAACATGAGACAGAAAATCAATGTCTGATATTGATCTCACTTAGTTTTTGTTATTGTCTGAATCGGCCTTCGGCTAATATGAAGCTAAATATTCAAAATAAAAATAATTTCTCAACTCCTACCTCAAACCTTTTGATATAAAATTTTCCAATATAATCAGATGAAGACTGTCTGAAAATGTGTTTCATACGAAGTATTTGTGAATTCTCTCAACTCAAATTATAGGTCCTAGAATATTTGAGGCTTGTCGCTCACTACTTTTTAGCTCGCCGGGAATTTGCATGTGTGTTGACCATCATCAATGGAACACACAGAGATAATAACTATATTCTGGATTGCATTTTGGCACAGTTATGGCCCTTTTTGGACTTAGACACCCAGAGGCGAGCTTTGTTGGTCTTCTGACAACTCTTGTTGTCAAGTCTGAGTAAAAATTTGAGAATCTCTCCAGAAGTATTGAAATTGAATCTCGTTATATATATTCAAGTTAATATGTTTGATGGAACCAACTTTATTTTATGGTTGTTGATGAATTACAGAGATTCCCATATTAACTTTTTTTGCTAATTTCACTGTTTAAAATTTTTAACTGTAATTCACAGTTTTTAATCAACAAATAAAAAGAATAATTGTTGTTTTCAATACAATGTCAATTAAATTTTACTTGTGAGCTCTGAAAGTGGCCTGATCACTTGTGGGTTCACCACTAAGTTTGATTTAAACTTATTTACATTGATTGTGAAACAAGCTCTTACATTTTGTACAAATCCTACTTGAGGTCTTCCTGGGTAGAACCAGTACTAAAGTACTAAGCATATATGCGGAAAAAGTGTCTTGCTTAAGAACACCACACTTAGTCGTGGCGGAGAATCGAACCAATGACCCTCCTATCATGGGACAGATGTTCAACAACCAGACCACGCCCTCCATACATATGACTATACCACTTCACTTGATGAAATAAAAATGGTATTCCACTGTAACCTCAATAACACTGTCCCGTATGTACAAAAATGGTTTCTGACTTTTATCTCTAGTTTTGATGCACAGATTTAAACGGAATTTAGTGTGTGACTTCACATTCAGGTAATACTGGTCAAGTTCGTATTTCGTTCCGGTCTGATGATTTTTGATGGAGTTATACCCCTTTTTGGACTTAAATTATTGATAAATGTCAAGAAATTGGTTTCTGCTTGATATCTCTTGAAGGATTGGATAGATTTGATTCATATTTGGTAGAAAGATGTATGGTGATCAACTACAGCTCAAGTTTGATTTCAGTCAGTATCCTTGCATATTAATTAGGTGTTCTGGGCTCTGATTGACTGATAGTTTGGGACCTCTAAAGTCTTTATTTATGGACCGATTTTGACGAAAATTTATAATTGGCTTTATATCAACAAGACCCAGTTCAAGTTCAACTAGGTGAATTGGACCCAGATTGGCTGACAGTTTCTGACCTCTAAAATCTTTATTGATGGACTGATTTTGATGAAACTTGATATTTGGCTTTATTGATATCTAGCATGTAGTTACAAAGTGGGGGCAACTGTGTCCCATGGACGCATTTCTATTTTTTAATCAGATGATGTTATCTGAATCAAACACGGCTAATGCTCTTGGTAGAATGCAATATTCCACATAATTCATTTATGATAACTTTTATGTATATCAGCAAATTTAATCTATAAACACGCTTATCAGTTAAATGATCATATTTAATTAATACATATTTTGTCACAGTCTGTATTGTCATAGATAAAGATGGACGAGATAGCAATCTGAGTGTGTGGCCTATCAGGCATACCATGTTCGGGATTAACTTGTGTAGATTGTAGTTCATTTTAATCAAGTACACCGGCTTAGTGACGAATAAGTAAATTGAATATTGTTTGTTCGTGTCTGATGGTGATACCTGTGTTGCAACTGTTTATTGTCGTACTAATTAACCAAAGATTGGTGGTTTGGGTCTGGTAATGATGGCTGTGCCATGATGACTTAGTGTTGTACCAGCAAACCAAAGATTGCTGGTTCGGGTCTGACTGACAGCTATGCTTCAGTAATGTGTCCTTGTAAAAGGCACTTATTGCATCCCTTAACTTAGCATGATTGATTGATTGAATATTAAGCGTCATTTTTATGCCATCAAGAGCTAACAGACGACCAGTTAACCCAACTACTGTTTCCTGGGATCCTAAACGGTTAACCAGTACTCAAGCACACCCCATCTCCGCAAGTAACTGATAACTTTCCCGCTTGAATAAGCGGTGAGAGACGAAAGATAATGAGACACAGTATCATATATCAATCATCATGGAGGCTGATGCTGGGTGGGAATTTGAACTCACGACCCCTGGATTGATAACTTAGCACGAGGATGTGAATTGTTGGATTAATATGTATAACTGTCTACACAATGAGCATGTCAATAATTTTTCTCAAAATTTTAAATATCTCCAATGTGGCAGTGCTTAGAATACTAAATATCCAGAAGAAACCTGGGAAATTGTTGAAAGTAGCGCTTAACACCATACAACAACAGTGTTGTCTGCTCATCAGAGCCAAGGAGCTGAAAAAGGAAGTGAGTCCTTTTGTGCATGACTGTGCATATTTATGAAGATATATTCGGCCCTGGGGTCTGGTTCTCGGGGTCTCATTCTCATTCATCCTACTTTACCTGCACTAAGAATAAGTAACCAAAAAAACATTCAAAATAAATATCACTATAGCTAAACATCCTGACTTCCATAATACATGTGTTCATTGCACTTTTGAGAGTCATTACCAGCAGCTATAATAGGAATGACTTTATTGGAAGTCAATAATAGGTGAAGATGTAGTGGGTGCCATAATGGCATAATTTCTGGGTTAAGCCTGGGATTGATACAGAGTCAAAAATTATAATAGAATCAATGATTGCAGGAACTTCCTGTTAAATTGTGTTTCGATTGTACAAATTCCAAGGAATGAATTGTCCAGGGAGTCTTAAAAAGGCTCATTGAAAAATGATCCAGCAGGAAGGTGGAATTTTGGTAAAAGGATTTAAAATCTTATGTTATACATTGAAGGAAGTTTCTTGTTTATTTTTCTTTGATATTAACATATCTCGGGTGCTGTCTCCAGGGTAATTACCTCTCAATGTTGAGGTCTCGGATTCAAGCCCATTTAATTGTGAAAACTATACGAGAGAAAGTTGGCAATTAGATGTAGAAGGACATTATTTCTACTTCAATTCATTTTTGGAGTCTTCGACCACCATACACCATAATCATTTGTAATGCGTTAAATGTGGATGTTAAACTCCATGTGAAAAATGTTCCTTTAATAGTTCTCAAGTGAAGTGTGCATTTTGTGTCGGTCAGTAGTTTTCATATTATGGCAATAAATATAAAAGCAACATTTGTATGTATAAATTTTTAAAGTGAGAACAAAATGTTAAACTAGGCTTTAGCTCAGTCGGTAGCACGTCTGACGATCAATATAGGGATTTTGAGTGTATCTCAGCCTGGCCAAAGCATCCGTAATGATTAGTGTACAACATTGTGTCTCATTGTCATTCATCTCTCACCTCTGATTCCAGTGGAAAAGTTATCAGTGACTTGCAGAGATGAGTGTGATTGAGTACTTGTTGACCTTCCAGGATCCCAGAAAGAATGGTTAGGTTAACTGATTGTCTGTAAGTTAACTCTCAGTGGCATAAATGTGACCTTAATGTACAAAATTTTAATTGACATTAGTAAGTATGACAGTATGGATAACTACTGAAGACTGCATGGTATTTAACAGGTCAATAGTGTACATGGTGTTCTTACATGATTCTGTCTCCCAGATGGTGGAAAAATGTTATTTTTGTCAAGTAGGAGTATATGCCTCTAACAGCACTTAATGGGGTGTTAATTCTTGAAATTAGAATGTTGTTATGTGTTCGTCTGGTTATCTTTAATACATTCCCCTATTAAAACATCACTTCAAGCTCTTGAAAAGTCAAATAGGGGGTGAGGTGCAGCACAGTCAGTGATAGGCATTCCAAATAGTTGACATTATAATTTTAGAGGCAGCTTAAGATAGAAAGAGACAAAACATTTTTGAGGTAGTCTGAGATAGGAAAGGAAGCAGGTGAGCATTGAGAGGAAGCTTAAGACAGCTTCGGAAGTGAATTTGAACTTTGTGAGGTAACACAGGGAGGAAGTCAGTGATAAGGAGTGATTTAGACTTAACGTTTGTGAAAATACAGTCAAAAATAGGATGAGAAGCAACAAGTTAATATTTGAGATATGGTCTAAGATAAAACAAACAACAACTAATGAATTTAACATTCGTGAGGTCACAGTCCAAGATGGAAATTGAAGCCGAGAGTTAACATTCGAAAGGTAGTCTTAAATAAGAAGTGAACTTAACATTTGCGAGGTCACAGTCCAAGATGGAAATTGAAGCCGAGAGTTAACATTGGAAAGGTAGTCTAAAATAAGAAGTGAACTTAACATTCGCGAGGTCACAGTCCAAGATGGAAATTGAAGGCGAGAGTTAACCTTGGAAAGGTAGTCTAAAATAAGAAGTGAACTTAACATTGTGAGGTTGTAACACCCTTAGTAAGAAGCAGCAGTTAGCTTTCATAGTTTAGAAGTAGATAGCATAGGAAAAGAAGCATAAAGTTAACACCAACATCCGAGAGATGTCCTACAATACGCGGAGAAGAAGCTGGCACAGTTATGTGGATAAAAATGAAGTTGTTGTCATTAATGATTTCCAGGTAGTGGACAAATATCATTTATTATTAAGATGGTTAAAAATTTCAATCTTTGTTCTGTTTGTAGAATTTAATGTTTGCTTGTTTGCGACCTATGTTGTGCAGGTCCTCTGACTGCTGTTTAAGATGCCAGCTCAAGATCATTTATCTCTCACTGCTGTTCTTGTCCATCTTTGTTCAAAACCTTTGTTAGTTATTCTCATTTAATATCAAATTCATGGAACTTGTTATGAATTAGATGAATTTTAATTTACCAAAATCCTCCTTAAAGTTAAACTACTTATAACTCGTTTTCTAACATTTTATATAAGTTGAGACTCATGTACAACTTGTTACGCTGAATGCAGTCACTTTCTATAAACATCCATTCCCGCTTAAGTCGGCTGAACGATTTAAAAATGTTAATATTATATAGAATATAATATGAAGAAAGACTATTATTTGTATTATACTGAGTTCAAATCCCTGCCCGGCAACAGTCTCAGTGATGATTGTGTCTCATCATTTGTCTCTTACCGCTGATTCGAGTGGGAAAATAATCATTTTTTTGCAGAGATAGTTGTTGTTGTATGGTGTTTAGCAATGCCAATTAACACACGGCTTTTTAAATTAAATTAAATAACATTATATTTCTGGCAAGGCTGGTTTGCAGATTCTTATTCAAAATTTTCCATGCAGTCAGTATGTTTGAAATGATCCTATTTAAAACACATTAATTCAGTATAATTAACAACACAAGTGTCCTTGAAATGACTCCAGGTGACATTGATCATGTAGCTGACGTTTCAACTTGACAAGAGCTATCAAAAGCACAAACCTTATATATGATACTATTTACTTGGCTGAATTGATACTGTTTACATAGTTTAATTGAAATGTATTTATTCCCCTAATTGATATCACTTTCCCAGCATTAAAGCTCATTTGTAGTTGAAGAGCTGTGTTTGTTTTAAGCATATCAACCAACAGGGTACCGGCGATACTCGACTATCGAGTACCAGTTCAGCGACACGGAACATATCTATATAGATTGGATTGCATGTTTGTCACTGATTACCGCAATACAAATTATTTATCACATGGTCGAAGCTAAAATTTAAATACCACGCTGGGTATAACTACGATTGAACTTATTCCAGTTTTGTTGGCAATTTGAACAAATTTGGATTGTGTTTATAGCTGCAATTGTAGTGGAAATTATCACAATTGGTTTTAAATTAGTTTTATATATTTATTTTTTTACATTTCTGTGAGAAATTTGTTGGATTTTATTAGCATAGTTGCAAATACGAAATATATCTAGGATTTTGAAAGAAAAAGTTTAAATGATTGAATTATTTATATTGATCTGATCTGTGAAATACAGAGTTGGTTATTTCGAGTGTTTGGAATTGATAAAATGGGTATTTACTGGATAATTAGGCTGGAATTTAAACTGGTAATGTTTGTAAGGAGAACAATGTAATTACGAGAGTGATTTGTAAACACTCAACACAGGTGTAGTGACTTTAATGGTTATTGAGGACCCCTGAGGTGTCGTGGAGAGGCAATTTTGGTCATTTAGAGTGTATCTCAAACAGCCATCATTATCATTATCGTCCAAGATACTTGTATCAAATTGCAAGCGGTCACTTTGGTTGACAAGTGGTCATTTTGGTGTGAAATATGGTATTGTTCCAGGTTGAAGGACTGATTTTTTGTTTAGTTAATGGATAGATTTGTATTTCAAGTGGTTTTACTTATCACTTCAAAATATTTTAATTAATATTTTGATGAATTTTTATTTTTTGAAGGTTTAGTTAAATGTAATGTTAAGTGAAGTCATGACATTGTGTAGTATAGAAGTTTGTTTGATGGTTGATTATATATAATGTTAAGTGAAGGCATGTACAGTATAGATGTTTGGTTGGTGGTTGATTATATATAATGTTAAGTGAAGGCGTGTACAGTATAGAGGTTTGTTTGATAGTTGATTATATATAATGTAAAGTGAAGGCATGTACAGTATAGAGGTTTGTTTGATGGTTGATTATATATATAATATTGTTAAGTGAAGGCATGTACAGTATAGAGGTTTGTTTGACGGTTGCTTATATATAATGTTAAGTGAAGGCATGTACAGTATAGACATTTGTTTGATGGTTGATTATATATAATGTTTAGTGAAGGCATGTACAGTATAGAGGTTTGTTTGATGGTTGATTATATATAATGTTAAGTGAAGGCATGTACAGTATAGAGGTTTGTTTGATGGTTGATTATATATAATGTTAAGTGAAGGCATGTACAGTATAGAGGTTTGTTTGACGGTTGATTATATATAATGTTAAGTGAAGGCATGTACAGTATTGACATTTGTTTGATGGTTGATTATATATAATATTAAGTGAAGGCATGTACAGTATAGAGGATTGTTTGATGGTTGATTATATATCAGTTTGACAAAGTGGATGATGGATGTTGTTTAAAGTAGTTGTGTCTAGATTTGTAGTGTAATACTGTTGAATGTTGTGTGATACAGATCAGTAGAAAGTTGTGTATGTATATTTATTACAATCATATTTTTTATTGCAAGATGAGATGACAAGTTCTATTAAATATTTCAAAGATTTAATTGCTTGTTTTGTTGGATATAAACAATGTTTATCTTTCGGTTGCTCTTGAAAATGTTGTTAAATGATTTACTACCCTGTTGCCATGCAGTAAATTTTATATGGGTTTTATGCCTGGTAATATTGAGCTCTAGTTTCTATTATATGACATTTTATACTGTATATTTGTTGCAGAACTTTGTTTAAAGATTTTAGCAAACTTGGAGAAAATGTTTGTGAAAGATGAATTCATGCTGTATTCTTGTATGTGCTTAAAAGTTGAGAAAAAGCATGGTATTCTTTCAAAAGTTCAATGGATTTGAAGTAGAATTTGTGATCTTGGATAATTTTATTAAATTCATATGACTGGTGTACTATATGTTGAGTATTCTTGTTTAGTTTGTTTGGAAGTGTTCTGTTATAATATTTAAGAAGCTGTGCTAATTAGTTAAAATAACATTCATATTTTGGGTGACACTTATTTGTTGATGTCATATCCTGGAAGTACTGATAAGTTGACTTACTTATAAGTGGAATTTATTTTTTGGATGTACTTATAATTTGAATAATATATTCTATAAGTACATATGTGTTGAATTCATATGACAGAAGTACTAAGCAATTTGATTCATATTCTAAAAGAGTACTTGTGCACCAAATCATATTCTGGATGCACTATTAATTTGATTATTATTCTAAAAGTACATGGAATATGAATACATATGACAGAAGTATTTTGAAGTTGAAACGATATTCTGGCTGCACTTATTTATGAGCTCAAAAGTAGAATTCATGTGGTAATTTATACACACAAGACATTTAGTGTATTTGTTTGCTTTGTTCAAAAGTCTAAAATTATGCATAGAAATAATGTTATGAAGGCCATAGTTTCTGTTTAAGTCTTACGTTTGATATAAAAGGTACATAATCTACACAGCTTGGCTGATCGTATTGATAATGTTATATTTATTTGTATATATTTAGATTACAAATCTCGAGAAAGACTTTCATTTATATTGATAAAGTTAGTGAGATAGAATTGTAATGGGGAACCACTTGATATCCGGATCATTTCGGGTTAGCCAAGGTCTCAAAGCTGCGAGAGATAACATTTTCTGCCTGTAGTATAAGTCAACACTCTAAAGTCTTTTTTGAAAGGCGTCTTTCATTTTGTCGGAATATGAATGTTTACAGTTTTGTAAGAGTTTGTACTGCGGTGGTGAAGATTTGTAGAGTTGCGATTGGTCGATTACTCGAGAAGGAGAGAAATGTGCTCTCAACATGCCAAGCAATGGGGGAATGTGACGCCTGCGCGGGGTCGCAGTTATTATGTGCAAATGACGTGAGAGAGCATGTTGAACAAAATGTAAACATGTCATATCAGATAGAATAATTGATAAGCTTACTTCTCCTTTTACAACTATGAGATGTGAGATATAGGTGTCTGTAACATTAACAAGTCCTTTTGTTTGAAGAAAATCTTCGTCTTAGTGTTAATACAGTAAAAGCAAATTATTTTGTTTATTCAATATTTTTCTTTTAATAGCAATGCTTTTTTTCTCTAGTTAGAAATTCACTCATTGATCGATTTTATACATGAATAAATTTTAAACAATTAATAAGAATGAATTTTTCAATAATTTTCAGAGGGAACTGAAAAATTAGAGTCAGCTGCCCCATAGTGACTTCTATCAGCAAAATACTAAAGACATCTGGCTTTTGTCAAACCAGTTTGGGTTATTGGCTGGACAATCCAAATAATCAATTGAAACTTCTTTATTGTAAATAAGAGAAGTTGCGACATAATTATAAGGGGGTCAGGCCTGGCTAGTTTAGTCGATAATGTGTCTGTCAGTCCAGGGGATGTGAGTTTGAGTCTCTGGTTACAGTCTCTTTGATGATTGTCCACACACTTTGTTTTATGACAAGTCTCCCAATCCAGAATATGTGGAGAAGTAGTGTCAGTGTTTTACAGAGACAAGTAATGTCTAGCTCAAGAGAACCTCACAGAGGATTCCAGGCATGATTGTCAGGTCACAGACCGCCATTACATAACTGAAACACTTGAAAATAAGCACAAAACTCCACACAAACAAACAATTACAAAGGGAGTTTATAACTTAATTAAAAAATAAATCATTTTGCTTAATCTTACGGTTATCATACATATTAAGAGCTGGATGCCTTCTGTTAAGATACACTTTTTACATTTAACCCACTTGGCATTCTAGATTATTATTAAACATTAATATACAAACTATTGAATGAAACATTAGCTTATAGCCTTGTCTGATTAAAGCATGTAATGTATATACATGTCGTATTCGTATAATTAAAGCAATTAATTATGTTTAACTCTAATAACAGACCATTCCTGTATCAGTTTGTCGTACAATGTGTCAGACAATACTGTTAATGGACTAAGCAAACAAAATATTTTTTGGCCGGTGATTCTTTTGTTCTAGTTTTCTTGCCAATATACAGATAATTGATAAGTTTGTGAGATGTATATTACTATCAGAAGGTACACATTGCTTCAGAATTAGATTTCTGCCGTAGATAAATATTGTAATTTATAAATACGTGTGGTAAATCGTAGACTAATTAATGGTTCAAAGGATTGTTCGTTAAGTCTAATAGACTGTTTGGTATTGTACGTTGTTTTAATGTCACTTTAACCAATATTTCAGTCATGTCACTCTCTGCATCTAGCTATTCGTGACAGTATTATTGTAATTTGACACAGAAATATCATGCTGCTGCCACATGATTTTATACCCCACCCAGTCACAGTGTACTGACACCAGTGATGGTATTCACCAACCATTCGTAAGAATATTTATTGACTTGAAATCAAGAATGAAAAAGCATACTTAGAAACCATTTTTTGAGACCGAAATGTGTAAGCATGTAGGGGCATCCAACATATAGACAAATAAACACCCACAATTATTCTGTCTGTCATGGAAAACTAGATATCTATGGTTAAAATTTGGATTTTCGAGTTTAAGTCTAAGAATAATCTCAAGAAGGGTTAGTGAATACAACCCCAGTTATACCAGTTTTAGATAGACTCTAAATTCTGAGTTTATCTTATGCTGAGAACCTTTCACTAGTATGACCTATGACCTTGCCTGGGAACAAACCCATAACCTCCTGTTTACAAGGCAGGTGTTCTACCACTGGGTCATCAGTCATCAGTGCTTATGTCATCACACAGGCTGTCTTTCATCCCTTTATATCTTTCTTCCTTTCAATTGATATTGTCATCTTTAAAATTTGATTCTGAGCAATCGAAGGAACGTTAGTATTTCTGCATATTATAAAAAAATTATGTGCATGATTTTATAAATTTTTTTGGGAGATTTTTTAGACAAACAATGAAATGAAAGGCTACAAAGTACAAACAATTGATTTAGTAATGATGAACTTAAAATGTATCTCTCATATCAGAACTCTAATGATCGACACATGTATTTCATTGTAATGACTGGTGTTCACTTTAATTGTTTCCGGCTGATGCACTGTGACATGCAGTTAAACATGCTCCAAGAATTCTAATTATTTGTCTGTATAATTTGTCTAGAAATTGGTTTTTAGCCACAGAGCTTTTATCACCTTATTTTAAAAAAAAACAATTTTTGTTATTTAACGAGTTTGGTTTCACTTCTGATTCTTCGTGGCAGTGTGGTCTAAGGTGCCATCTCCAGATCAGAGGTTCAGGTTTGCGATAAAATCTGGCAGTTAAAGGGAATATATCAGTGAAAAACACCTTAAATGTCTTTAAAAATTAAATGTTTTCCATGGATAAAAAGCATCTCATTAACCATAAATAGATAAAAACGGAATGTTTTGGTACGTCAAATCCACCAAAGTGTGACAGAATTGATATTTAAATTGTTGTGGTAAACTTGAAACAAAATCTGCATTCTAAAAATAGACAGCATTTAAATATTGCTTTATGACCTTCACATCATCATTCAGACACTTTCTAAGATGAAATGATTTATATTTTAAGTAAAGCTGTATAATGAACTAAATCATGTGACTCATATACATCACAATTTATGTTGCAATTTTAAGCTGGAAATCTATTTTAGTCTAACCATATGCACATAGCCCAAGTTAGGAAATCCATTTTCATTATACTGTCAAGCCTGCGTAAGCGGTCATCTCTATTCAGCAGCAACTTGTCTTAAGCAGTTATATTTTTCTACTTCTCATTACTCTGCTTTCAGAGCAAATTAACCTGTATTAAGCAACAACCTGTCTTAAAAGGCCACTTTTGCTCCTTCCCCTGACATGCTGTTTAATACAGATTTGACTGTACTATTTTGCCATGTTTAAATATATATCCTTTTGGTAATTTGCTGTCTGTGGGTATAGTAATAGAGGCATAATATATTGAAAAAAAAATGTTTTTTAGCCAATTTAAATTTTTTTTAAAAATCCTTATATATTCTCTTTAATGTGTTGAATATAGCTTTGTGCCCAAGAATTGATTCAGTTTGACAAAGTGGACTTATGAAAAATTGTTTTAACATCAGTTTCATCACGATGTATTTTGATGTGAAGAAGATGTGTTAACAATTAATATTTCTTCATTCAAGAAACACTGGTATTCAGCTAAAGTCGGATAGTGCGCCCGTTTGTTTGACATGATGGAGATTTGTGTTACAGGGTAACATTGGTGTCTGGTTAATCCTTGTTCTCTTTTTTACAACATTAGTATTCAAGGTTCACTTTTGGTTTCACTGACCATGACAGTATCTTTAACCTCTTTATTTAATTAATTAAATTCTGATTATGATTTTGTTGGTAAATTTTATTTTAACTCTCAGCTAGTTGTTTAAATCAATCGAGGCCACGTGGTTTAAGGCACCAAAATCACTGGTAGGTTCAAGTCCCGCTCGCTCAAAAAAATCTTTATTTCAGAAAGTTTGCCAGTTACTTGAGGAAGGACGGCGATTCTACTCAGATTCATTCTAAGGTCTTCCTCCACCAGTAAAACTGGATATACCATACATAACCTGAAATGTGTTAAAAATGGTGCTAAACATCATTAAAAACAAACAACAAATGCACATAGACAACCTGTAAGGAGACATGTTCAACTATTGTGGTTATTGCCACATTTTTTGAGAAAAAAACAATTTTGAATATTTTTTGCTTATTTTTCGGTTTATTTTCAAATGGTAATGGGAACTTACCTTTGAAAAAAAATCTTGAGTCATTAAGTTACAGTAATTTGTTTATGTTTTAGACAACATGCTGTTTGTTTACAAATAGTTTGGGAGCATCAGTGTATCATGTTACACAGGTTTTATGGCGGATGTTTGATTAGGGCATGGCTGTTATACTGTGCATTACCATGTCCATTGTTTTACAGATTACTATCAAAAATCATATCAGAACATGTGCCTTCAAATATTTTAATGGCTTATTCTGAAAAATATTATTTAGTGATGTTTTAGTGGGATAGAAGGTTAACGTGGGAGTAAATTCTATTTTATTTATTTTTTGTGGAAATATTTCTGGAGATATTGTATCAGCTAAAATGCTGATCCAGTTGCTGGTAAAAACATTATTTTTTGCTCGGGTCGAGCACTCAGTTGTTTTAGTTTATGAGACTTTATTTAAGCTCTAATGTGAAAAAAGCTCAAAGCTTATATTATTGTGAACCCTGTTGAGTTAATCCCTGGGTAGAACCACTACTGAGTGTTGTTTTTTTCAAAGGCATCAAGTCAAGTTTGGGATTGAACCTGCAACCTCTGGTGTGAATGGTCAATACTCTATCCACTATGCTACTGCCTTGTTGTTATGTACTTCACTGTGTTTGGGATAGACTACACTAACTTTAAGCTTTATTGTTTTATATTGATATTTGTATGTCTGTATGTGAGCAGACATATCTGTCATTATCCGTATAGTCAGTTGTGTTTCACAGGTCGTGGATTTTTTTGGTAAGGTCGCATGAGCGACTGAACACTATATAAGGGCCAGTTAAGAAATTAACTCTGGGCGTTGCCATATTGAAATGTCACGATCATGTGTTAAAAACACAGCATTCGCCACATGGAGGTCGCCATTGTTTTTCTAAATAGTGCATCATGGGAATATACAAACTGCTATATGTGGTGTGTGTGTGTGTAATAATTGATTGTGACGTTTTAATGCACTAATCGAGATCACTATGAATTGTTCTTTGCATATTTAATCAGGAAAAAAAAATGATAATGCCTTCAATCAAGGAATTTTCTAAAACTCCTTGCTTAAAATGAGGTCTTGAAAATTATCTTTTTTGACAATTTATCGCCGTTTCTGACAGATTCCTACCGAGTTTATGTAAATACTTTTCAAATAACGATGTATTTACTCAATTATTATAATATGCTGAACCCATAACAAATGGAAATAATAACAAAATTAAAAAGCTACAGTTGTTTATTTTACTCTATACAACAGAACTATAAAGATAGTTTACTGGTGTGACATATTTTCAGTACGTCATCGGAATCAGATATATCGTGAAACATGCACAAGTTTTGGAAAACAGTAATTTTTAACTGTTGTTTTTAAAATAAATATATCCACAAATTTATTTAAAATATGGATACGAATTGTTTGAAATATATTATGATCACAGTAGTTAATTCTATAGAACAAAGCAGTAAGTACGTTTTACAATATTATAAGGTAAGTTTCTTTTTAAATATGCAAATGACAATACATATTGATTGAGATCAGTACATTTAAACATCAAAGTTACTATCAGGCACACCTGCAGCCGGGAATTCACTACTCAGCCGGAACCATGTCGGGATTTGGTATCTTCCGTGAATTTAGTATTAGTACCCTGTACAAGGAACCAAACTTACACTTTCATTCACTTTAATTGCCACATCGTTTATAAAACCTAACCATTGGATGCTTTTTAAAGCAGCCAACTTGTTTTTAAACCGAGTCAGGATCATCCCTTATTGAAAAAATTGCAAAAGTTATTTGCCAGAGACAAGCTAATCTCTAATAAAAGAACCAGAAAATGTTTCAGGTCTAATTATTATTCTCATAAAAAAAAATTTCGGGCATCTTGGCACTTCACTTATTAAAAATTTGAGGGAAAAGATCATCCCTAATTTTAAAATATTAGAAAATTTATCAGGTCAGGGACAAGTTCATCCCATATTAAAATTTTACAAAATTTTTAGGGTCAGGTACAAACTCTTCCCCAGTCACAAAAATCAGATTTTCAAGATGGGTGTAGTGTAACACAAGGCATTGTTGCAAAGTGCCTTAACAATCATTGAAACTGAGACATTGTGCATAATGTAAACAGTTAAAAGCAAGTTTATGTCAACTCCACTGTATTTATGTCAGTCAGGCACATTTCTCAATTGATTCTACTCCTTAACCCCCACTTAATTTCCTGTATTGTGCAACCTCACCCTGAATTCATTATTTCTGCAGTTGGTGGGAAGCAATATTGTAAGGTAATAATTCAAAAAAGGGACATGAGATAAAAACCAATAGAAGGGGCGTGACACTTTCTACACACATACGGACTAAGTGGTTAGATTTCCGTTACAGTTTGAATACAAAATTGAAATTATCATAGTTTGCGTTATGTGAGGTTGCGTGAGAAGGAGATTATTTATTGTAAATAGTATAATATACCTGCGGCCAGTTTGTTCTGATTGATACGGGTGTAATTAGTCACATTGTCGAAGTTTGGCAACTGTGTCAGGTGTGAAAATTTGGTGATACATTGGAGGTGTTTGTCGTAGATTTATTTTGGGCCATTTTCAGGTTAGTGTGTGTTGATTTCATTAGAAGTATTGACTGGGGTTTTCTTTATATGGAAGGACTTTATCTTTCACGTTTATATTTGCCGGTAGCCTGTCAAGCTATCATTATGCGCCAATGATATAATATGATATATATGGCAACTTGTGTGCTTTAGAATTGGGACTTGAAATAAAGTAAATCAATGGAATGAATAGTGATATGTTTTGAAGCAAGGATTTATTGTTATTCATATTAATTATTATATGTTCTTCCAGGATTTTATTGCATCTGAAGCCAACCTTGAATTAGTTTTCTGAATTTCGTTAAAAAAATGCATTAGTTTGTGTTACAGTTATTGCATTATATCAGATTTATGTACATGAATATTTCTATAAATTTAGGAATATTCTAATCATTATATCAGATTTATACATCAATATTTCTATAATTAAGGAATGTTCATAAATTTATAGAAATATTCATACATATGTATAAATCTGATATAATGCAATAATCATTATATAATGAAATGGTAATAAAAGATATTTTTTGATTTTCCCAACCTATTGTGCAGTGATTTAAAAAAGTATTTAATTAAACATATTACCATGGTTACCATCATATTTTTACCTAAATAAGCTTTCTTAGTTTCCTCTCCCAATAAGGCTGAGTTCTGATCACGGTTGATGAGACATTTTCATAACAATAAGGATGAAAACCGTTAAGTTGTGTTTTAGATCAAACTTCCTTATCAGCTGTTTGGCAATAAATTTCCATATAGCTTTCTCCCAGGGGAAAAGTTAATAGGAAGTATCTGACACCTTTGTAAAAAAAAAATATCAAAAATATCTATAACTAATGCCTTACTTTCAGGCTCTGCCACTCCACACATCTCATATGAGTTCTCCAAAGATTTGAAAAAGAGATTAGTGATTCTGCTGATTTGGAAAGTGGAAAAATAGGAAGTGCTGGCAATGCTAATTTGTCCATTTTTGGATCCTAGCATTATTCTGGCATATGACAAAAGAATTGTTCAAAGTTCTAAATTATGTTTCATGTATCTTAATTTTGTACATTCAAAAATAAGTAAAAGTTAAAAACGTCATGGAGAACAAACACTTGGTCTTAACTCAGTCTTTTGGAACAGGAAAATTGTGTTAATTATAAAATTAAAATTATTGTAAAATGTTAATTATTTTTAAATTAGATTCTGAGTTATCTGGATAACATTAATTTTGTGTTTAATTGATTGAAATTATTACTCAAGCAGAAGTTTTGATATGATCAACAGTAATAAAATTCAGCATCTATAGGATTTATAAAGATGGCAACATCTCGCCAAAATACGTAAGGGTGAGTATCTTGAAATGATGTTTGATTTTTTTTTTTTTCATTCAGTTGGATAAAAGCATTTTACAGATGGCGAATGATTGAGATGGGGGTGTTTTGATATCTGTTTATGGAAATATTGAGCTGAGAAAATTATAATGATATTGTGAAGACTGAAATGTGAGCAGCATTCACAAAAATGAAAGTGCTGACCATAAATGGTTTCTGAGCCATAACTGACCATTATCGTTTAACTCTTATACAAATCATCTTGATTTTTATACCTCCCCCTCCCATCACCTCCTCTTCCAAGTTTGATGAAAAATTCAATGATGTGTTGTATTTATACAAGGGAATAATGAGATTTTAATACAATTGACACTAAAAATCATCATAATAATGATTGTGTAATCAGATGTAATAGCGTGTGCCTGTATTGTGTATTTCAGGGTGACGGTCAGCGGGAGAGAGGCATTTACATCAAGTCTGTCGTACAAGAGGGAGCTGCAGCTCTCGTAAGTATTACATCTGTTACAAATCTCGTAGAAATATTATAGAAGGAGCTAATTCATTCACTTTTTGTCATTTCAACACATTTCAGGTTATATATGGCACATCCAGTTTTATTGGTGGAGGAAGACCTCAGAATGAATCTGAGTAGAACCACTGTCCTTCTGCAAATAACTGACAAACTTTCTCACATCAGTTTTTTGGACTGATCAGGACTTGAACCTATGACCATAGCAATGAGAGGTAAGTGATCTTGTGACGGCACCTTATATAGACCACTCAGTCACAGAGGACCCCACTTACTGGCATGAACCAGCTACATTATAGTTGCTATAAAACATTCTCAATGACACGGTTGACAGCATTGATGTGAAAGAAAAGTAGATCTATCATTGTGTGAACTGGTCAAGGCTCATGCTGAATATTTTCCTCTGCCTCACCTGATAGGCACTCTATTGGTATTCTCTACACACACCCCTTCTAAATGATAATGGAATGGTATTAAAATAAGGATGGAAGAGTCTTTTATAGAAATTCAACAAGTTTAGGGTAAAAATATCATTATCAGCATTGACTGTTTGATTAGTAATATATAAATACACAAAAGAGAACACTTTTCAACAATTTATCCCTGTTTCTTAAAGAAAACAGAAGAATGACCCAACAGTATCAAATAGACATTAAAGCCCATTTAGGACACCTTACTATCACCTGTGTTTATTATGTAGTCATTTCAAGGCTTTGATCATCGGGAGTAAATCTTATTTTGGTTCAGTGATCAAATCGGAATAAATTTGTTTAATTTGCATAATACCGTAATGTTCATTTCCTGTTTGAAGTGGCCCTATTCAACATTTTGTGGGAATTCTGTGTACAGGTGAAGAAAACCTATGCAATGTACAGTGAGTGAAGTTGTGTTTGTGTTATTGATTGGTATATTTACAAATATTTTATGGGCAATTTTATGCAATGTTTGCGGTTGCGGCAGGATTTGCACAATATCTAACTACAATTAGACATTGTAGTACTTCTTAAGGCTCGGAGTACAGATGGAATTTATCAATTTATTATGCTAATCGTATTTTGTACTTTTAAGGTTGTTTTCCCATTTATAACTGTTTGATATTTTTTTTTTTTTGTTTTGAAAATGTTTTAGCTCGGTAGATAAAACACATGCATAATTATTTCAGTACTAAATGGGTGCCATTAAATTTTACCTTTCTTTTAAAAAAAAAAAATTCTGTTTATGTTAAGTAAGACTGTATAATATTAAAAATGAGTGATTTTGTCTGGTTTAAAGGTTAATCCTTCCCATTTTAACCCTTCTGAAAGTATTCAATCATATTTTGTTTATCTTTTCAAGTTATAGAAATTACTCACATTTTGTTTGTATACCTATGTGATACCACTAGAATGACAGCATACCAAGGTGAAAATCCCTCCCCTTCTGCTGTGGACCTTCTGTGACTGAGAAGTTGTTGGTCTGCTTGTGACTGAATGGTTAGAATCTTTTGTGGATCCCTTGAGACTGAGTGGTAACATCTGTGACTGAGTTGTTGTTGATCCCTTGTGACTGAGTGGTAACATCTGTGACTGAGTTGTTGATCCCTTGTGACTGAGTGGTAACATCTTCTGTGACTGAGTTGTTGTTGATCCCTTGTGACTGAGTGGTAACATCTTCTGTGACTGAGTTGTTGTTGGTCCCTTGTGACTGAGTTGTTGTTGGTCCCTTGTGACTGAGTGGTATCATCTTCTGTGACTTAGTGGTTATGGATATTTTGTGACTGAGTTGTTGTTGGTCCCTTGTGACTGAGTTGTTGTTGGTCCCTTGTGACTGAGTGGCATCATCTTCTGTGAATGAGTGGTTATGGATATTTTGTGACTGAGTTGTTGTTGGTCCCTTGTGACTGAGTGGCATCATCTTCTGTGAATGAGTGGTTATGGATATTTTGTGACTGAGTTGTTGTTGGTCCCTTGTGACTGAGTTGTTGTTGGTCCCTTGTGACTGAGTGGCATCATCTTCTGTGAATGAGTGGTTATGGATATTTTGTGACTGAGTTGTTGTTGGTCCCTTGTGACTGAGAGATTAAAATTCTTCTGTGAATGAGTGGTTATGGATATTTTGTGACTGAGTTGTTGTTGGTCCCTTGTGACTGAGTTGTTGTTGGTCCCTTGTGACTGAGTGGCATCATCTTCTGTGAATGAGTGGTTATGGATATTTTGTGACTGAGTTGTTGTTGGTCCCTTGTGACTGAGAGATTAAAATTCTTCTGTGAATGAGTGGTTATGGATATTTTGTGACTGAGTTGTTGTTGGTCCCTTGTGACTGAGAAGTTAAAATTCTTCTGTGAATGAGCGGTTATGGATATTTTGTGACTGAGTTGTTGTTGGTCCCTTGTGACTGAGAAGTTAAAATTCTTCTGTGAATGAGTAGTCCTGTGACTTGGTGGCTATGGACCATCTGTGATGGTAGTTTTGGGTCACTTGTCATTGAAGTGCCTTCTGTGACTATGTAATCTTTATAGGTTCTTTGTAAGTTGGGATCGACTGGTGAGAAGTTCTTTGTTATTGAGTAATTATGGGTCTTTTGTAATTGAGTAATTATGGGTTCTTTGTGGTTGAGTAGTTCTGGGTTCTTTGTGATTGAGTAGTTATGGGTCCTTTGTGATTGAGTAGTTATGGGTCGTTTGAGATGGTAGTTATGGGTCCTTTGTGATTGAGTAGTTCTGGGTCCTTTGTGATTGACTAGTTATGGGTCCTTTGAGATGGTAGTTATGGGCCTTTTGTGATTGGGTAGTTCTTGGTCCTTTGTGATTGAGTAATTATGGGTCCTTTGTGATTGAGTCATTATGGGTACTTTGAGATGGTAGGTCTGGGTCCTTTGTGATTGAGTAGTTCTGGGTCCTTTGTGATAGAGTAGTTCTGGGTCCTTTGTGATTGAGTAGTTCTGGGTCCTTGGTGATTGAGTTGTTCTGGGTCCTTTGTGATTGAGTAATTATGGGTCCTTTGTGATTGAGTCATTATGGGTACTTTGAGATGGTAGTTCTGGGTCCTTTGTGATTGAGTAGTTCTGGGTCCTTTGTGATTGAGTTGTTCTGGGTCCTTTGTGATTATGTAGTTCTGGGTCCTTTGTGATTGAGTTGTTCTGGGTCCTTTGTGATTGAGTTGTTCTGGGTCCTTTGTGATTATGTAGTTCTGGGTCCTTTGTGATTGAGTCATTATGGATACTTTGAGATGGTAGTTCTGGGTCCTTTGTGATTGAGTTGTTCAGGGTCCTTTGTGATTATGTAGTTCTGGGTCCTTTGTGATTGAGTTGTTATGGATACTTTGAGATGGTAGTTCTGGGTCCTTTGTGATTGAGTAGTTCTGGGTCCTTTGTGATTGAGTAGTTCTGGGTCCTTTGTGATTGAGTCATTATGGATACTTTGAGATGGTAGTTCTGGGTCCTTTGTGATTAAGTAGTTCTGGGTCCTTTGTGATTGAGTCATTATGGGTCCTTTGAGATGGTAGTTCTGGGTCCTTTGTGATTAAGTAGTTATGGGTCCTTTGTGATTGAGTTGTTATGGGTCTTTTGTGAGGGTAGTTCTGGATCCCCCATAACCAAGTAATAGCCAGTATGTTAAATGTCTATTGGTCTGTACCAAGTCTTTAGAATGTTTACCATATAACCCAAATAAATGTTCATGGAACAGTGCATGTCATCGAAATCGGGCATTTTTATGATACTATTTCTAATTAAAATATTTTATGAAGTGACTGCAGCAGTGGTGTAGTGGAAGAGTATTCGGTTCGATCCCCACTTGGTCACATTAACAGCTTGACAAATGGTACTCGAAGCTCAGCATTTAGAGGATAGTTCTAGGTCTGGTTGGCCAGGTGTCAGTATAATGAGACTAGGTGGGGTATCATATGATGTGTCTGCGGCATGATATTTCAGTGGCAGCACTTACAACACTGTCTCAAGTTGATGTCGTGATATGACTGAAAAATTGTTGAAAGTGACGTTAAACACCATACAACAACATTATTATTAGAAAGTCTGTGTAAAGTGCTATGTATAAAACACTGCCTGTAATGAGACATTTAATCAACTTTTAAAGTTAACATTTAAAACCAAACTTGGATTAAATACCAGTTTCCATACTAGTTATTTTATACAGTCAAACCTGTCTTAAGCAGCCAGTCAAGGGAAAGAGCAAACACGACCTTTTTAAGACAGATTGTTGCTTAATACAGATTTAATTTAATCTGAAGGCATAGAAATGGGAAATAGCAAAGACAAGTGGTTGCTTGATAAGAGGTGACCACTTACACAGGTTTGACTTTACTTGCCATAAAAATGGGCAGGGGCATAAAGTAGGGGGGAGCATTTATTCAGGGGTAAACGGTATGTTGTGATTTCTATTAAATATTGAATTAATCTATTTTCTACATGCAAAGTTGTTAATTAGTGATTAATGTGCGTGTAGCAAAAGGCAATTTTTAAAAGTTTAGGTCATGAAGTTGTATTTTCCTGACGGTTACTTTATTTGAATAATTTACAATGTAGCCCATGCACAAGAACTGTAATTTGAATAACTTTATAATAGAGTGCACACCTTTAATAAATCATAATCAACTTTTATGTCATAAAATGTCATTGTGCACTGATGCATAGAATATAATTTTAAACAATGCTCAAAGGTCGCGGTGCATAGTGAATGTTTTCTGTGGTGAGATATGTTGTTGAGATTATATGGATGATTCGTGCAGTGCAGATTGACTCATGCCTTTGTCAAGGCAAGACCGGCTGAGATCGCTACCGAGATATCTCACTCTTGTGTTACATGACATTTAAGTCCATTGTGCACCGAGCCGTCTGGATTATATTTGTTCAGTATCTACAGTCAATGTAATACCATATAAGGAATAAGGAAAACTTACAGTAAGATGTTTTGATTTCTGTGGAATGTATGGCTTCCGTTTGAAACCTGGTAGTTTATGTTCTTTTAGATATTCTCGGCATTTTTACTTGAGGTTTAAGTTGGTGACGTAAAGATTGTTTATTATTTATAGATTATTTCGTGTTTGAATAACTGGTTTTGTCAATAATGGTTTTAAGAAAGAGTTTACAGGTATGATCAAATTTCGGAGTTGGATATAAATTATAGCTTATGTTTATTGGGTATAAATTTTGTTTATGTTTATTAGATATAAGTTAATTGGATATATTTATGTTTATTGGATATAAATTATGTTAATGTTTATTTGAATATAAATTAATTGGATACAAATAATATTTATGTTTATTGGATACAAATTATAATTATGTTTATTGGATATAAATTATTTCTTATTTTTATTGGATATAGATTTTGTTTATGTTTATTTGATATAAATGATATTTATGTTTTATGTTATACACGCTTTTAAGAGAGACAGAGCTGTCTGTCTTTAAAATGTGAGTGTATGGGCTTCTTAAAATGTTTGCCATATAAAACTTATTTAAAAGTGTGATATATTCCTGTTGTATGGTGTTAAGCGTCGCTTTCAACAATTTTTCAGTCATATCGCGACAGTGTCTACTTGAGACAGTATTCTAAGCGCTGTCACACTGGAGTATCATGCCGCAGACACATGGTATGATACCCCACCCAGTCACATTATACTGACACCGGGCCGACCAGACCTAGAACTCTCCTCTAAATGCTGAGCGTCAAGGGAGGAAGCTTCTAGTACCAATTTTAAAGTCTTTGGTATGACCCGGCTGGGGATTGAACCCAAGACCTTCCGCGTGCGAGGCGGACACTTTACCACTAGACCATGCCGCGGTCTGATATATTCCTGAAAAATGAACAAAACATTGGCATTGACCCTTCATACATCTTAAGAATTAATGGACTGCAATATTTTTTAGCTTAAAAAAGTAACATTATGCATTCCAGGTTTGTTGGAGTTTATGGTGTGAACGGAAAATGTGCTTTACTCTTTTAAAAGCCTGTATTTCCGCTAGACCTTTATATTGTACATAGCAACGAAAAAGCCTGTTTAGCTGTCATTGAAGTAGTCCAAAAGAAAGAACATTCTTGGGGAGACATAAGATTGTTTTGATTAATTGTTTAAGTTTGTTTGTATGAGGTTTATGGCTTTGATGCTCCCACTGCTGTTGAAAGAATGATGATGTGATATTAAGTGTTACCTCTCCGTTTCCATGGTAATAGATTGGTTTCCTATCAATAACTTTTAAAGGTGTCTTTGTATTTATTTGGTATTTTGTGTCTCTAGATAATTATAAAATACTGGCCAAGAATGATATTTGTCAATGTTAGTCATGTTTTACAGGGGTGGCCCCTTTTCAAGTAAATTCCGGTAATAAATTGTTTTAGCGGAGGCAATTATGTTCACAGACTCATTTCAAGTTTCAATGTACATGTTTATTTAATAACCACAGCAATGGTCTAGTGGTAGAGCATCTGCCTGGCATGCTGATGAAGGTCTTTGATTTGGTCACTGGCCGGGTCATACCAAAGACTTGAAATATGGTACTAGAAGCTTCATCATTTTGCACTCAGTATTTAGAGGATAGTTTAAGGCCTGGTCTGCCTGTTGTCATTATAATATGACTGGGTGGGGTATCATGTCATGTGTCTGCGGTATGATATTCCAATGTGGTAGAACCCAGAATATTGTCTCAGGTAGACACCAATTGTGATTTAAAAGTTGAAAGTGAAGCTAAACACCATATAAAAACAACATGTATATTAAGTAAAATCTATGCCATCTTACCCATTTGTAGTTGAATATGATTTAAAACAAAGAACTTAAAGAATATATTTCTGTATCTTCAGGATGGTCGTTTACAAGCTGGTGACCAATTACTAGAGGTTGATGGCAAAAGCTTGGTTGGACTGACACAAGAAAAGTAAGTTTCTCCCCCACATGAGACATATTTGCATTGAACATTTATCATTAACAGCAACATCATTATAATTTGTATATTCGTCGTTATTATTTATTATCAATGTTAGTGACTATGATTAAACAAAATCATCATCCCCATCAATAGTTTTGTAAAAGTGGGGCAGTAGTGTAATGGGTAGAGTGTTAGCCACTCGTGCCAAAGGTTGCGGGTTCGATCCCCAAGGTTGACTAGGTGCCTTTCATAAAACAACTCTCAGTACTGGTTCTACCCGAGAGCAGTTCAGATAAGCTCTCAGCTTCATCGCAATCAAGCTAAAAAAATAAGTATAAACTTAAAAGCTATGTCTAGAAATTTATGATGATATTAGTGACTTTGTCCTAATAGTCATCATCAACTTCGTAATCAAAATCTATTTCATGAACCTTAAAGTCATCCCTCTTATTTCAGCACTTGCTCCAGGCAGTTTCAGCTGCCCATGGTGGCTGATTTGATACTTGCCCATGGTCATCTTATAGTTTTTGTATCACAGTTTGGGCTGTGATGTATAGATGTGAATTATGAGGCATGGTGATGATGTTTGTGTGTTTATTTTTAGAGCTGCAGAGCTTATGACCCGTACTGGACATACTGTCACGTTAAAGGTAGCCAAACAAGGGGCCATCTATCACGGTCTTGCCACACTTCTCAGTCAGCCGTCCCCAGTTATGCAGAGAGGTATGATTTTACTCTTCATTTTCTATCTTATATGTATTATTCATATTAACATACCGAGCCCTGTTAGCTAAGTCTGCCGCACGCCTTACTATCAATCCAGATTTCCTATCTGCCCACAGTCTCAACGTTTAATATATAACATTGCATTTCATTGTCATTCAGCTCTCAATGCTTATTCAAGTGGGAAAAGTGTCAGTAACTTGTGTAGATGTGTGATCGATTACTGGTTAACATCCTGGGCCCGGTTTCGCTAAGCATCTCAAGCTTAGATTTTCCTCAAAATTTTCATTTTTTCCTAATCTGTTAAAAGACCACACAAAATTGAATCCGAACAAATCTTTACTCATGGGTAAAGGATGACATGGAAAATTACCATTGTATATAAAGTTGTAGATTTCAAAATTTGAGTTGAGGAAAATCTCTATTTGAGATGTTAAGTGAAATTGGAGTCAGGATCACAGGAAAGAGTGGTTAGGTTAAATGATTTACTTAATTTGGTGAGGCTTAGAATATGCAAAAAGGCTCTGCCAAGCAATAGTTGCATTTTTGTGCCAAACATAATAAATAAGCACCATTCTAGTATTGTATTTATCATTTTGACTAAAATTACAACTGTTTAGGTTTCCGTCTAGTGTATCAGATACTTACTTGAAGGATAATTTGACTCGTTCAATCTCTTACTTGCAGCCTCCCCACAGAAAACCCCAATGACCCCCAATAAACAACGACCTCAGGATGAGGGGCCACCACCATACAATGGTGTCCCAGAGAACGAACGCCGCCCAGGAATGCCAAAATCAGAGTCGCGCACTCTCCCGCGGGATTTACGTAACCAAGCACTTCGTGGACCAGATAGTAAATCGTCACCAGCTCTAAATAGTATGTACAGTAATCTGCTAATTATAATACAGTTATGTGTAACCAAAGTAACCATAACAATCCCACTGCACAATAGGGTAGTTATACTGCTTGATTGGTGATCTAGCCGTCTGACCCGGCGGGCAAGATTTGGTCGGGGTGTATTCTTAAAAAAAAATTAAAATGCTGAAATCAGTAGGCAAAGTCACGTAACAAGCAATATAACTATGGTAATGGCTTAATG
The DNA here is from genome assembly GCA_029582155.1 of Panopea generosa. Lineage (NCBI taxonomy): Eukaryota > Metazoa > Mollusca > Bivalvia > Adapedonta > Hiatellidae > Panopea > Panopea generosa. Next base: position 35,742,397 of record CM055898.1, on the reverse strand, counting down.
TCTACCCTCTATGTAACCTAGCCTTGCTTCACAATGTTACTATACACATTTCAGCTAAATCTAAACCTCTCCGTAGTAAGTCCTCATTCAGGCGACAACGGCGTAACACTTGGCATACGGGCTGCGTGGTGGATCTGATTAAAGATGCGGAGATACGGGACAAACGCTCGTGGGCTGAGACCACCTTCCCAGGCGCAAGATTGGGAAAGAAAAAACTGCCGAATGCAGAGTCTCGTATGGAAATTCAGAAACTGAAAAATCTCGTTCCAATAAAAGTTCTTAAAAAAATGGTGGAAGAGGCCGAACTTCGTGATTACAGAGTAAGAGCTGAACAGTTGACACCTAAGGGTGAATATTTCGGCATGAAAAACTTCCATCGGTCACTTTCTGTGGCTCATTACTTCAGTAAAGGTCTCATTTATGACTATCCAAGAAAGTCTACGGCACCCTCATTGCACGAGCTTGTCCTGGTGCATGATGATGGCCAGGAGGACGATGTATTTATAGAAAGTGGATTGAGTAGCAGTCGCTCAGAATCGTCTCGACGAATAAAAAGTGACACCATGTCACACAGACGTGCAAATAGTGATTTAACCTTGAAAAAACGTACAAAAAGTGAATCAGAACTTTCCGGATATAGTTGTAAGTCGGGGTTTAACAGACATGGTAAAGGACTATCTCTAAACACTGAATAACTTTTAGTGTAATATATGTGTGATAAGGGAACAGTCATGGTAACTTATCAAGAGTTCAATGCAACACTGTTCTATCTGTATATAAGGTCATCCTTAAAAAAATATTTATTTGCTGTGCTCTGACCAGGTATTTTTCATGTTGGTATGTAGGTAGGTAGCTAATTTTTTTTTTTACAAATTTTGATTTTGGATAGTCAATATAAAGAAAAAAATTGACAGAAATCATGGGAAAAAGATTAAATGCTTTGAAAATCAACAAAAACGTTTAGATAACTGCAATTTTGAGTGAGTAGGTAGGAGCACAGCAAACAAATTATTTTTTTAAGGATGGCCTAAATAAATAACGAAATGGAGCAGTGTTGTGTTGAATCTTTGAAATGAAGTTCCGGGTAAGAATAGGGCCACTATTGTCTCTGATCCTCCAAATGCGGTTCTGGGTAAGAATAGGGCCACTATTGTCTCTGATCCTCCAAATGCGGTTCTGGGTAAGAATAGGGCCACTGTTGTCTCTGATCCTCCAAATGCGGTTCTGGGTAAGAATAGGGCCACTGTTGTCTCTGATCCTCCAAATGTGGTTCTGGGTAAGAATAGGGCCACTGTTGTCTCTGATCCTCCAAATGCGGTTCTGGGTAAGAATAGGGCCACTGTTGTCTCTGATCCTCCAAATGTGGTTCCTGGTAAGAATAGGGCCACTGTTGTCTCTGATCCTCCAAATGTGGTTCTGGGTAAGAATAGGGCCACTGTTGTCTCTGATCCTCCAAATGTGGTTCTGGGTAAGAATAGGGCCACTGTTGTCTCTGATCCTCCAAATGTGGTTCTGGGTAAGAATAGGGCCACTGTTGTCTCTGATCCTCCAAATGTGGTTCTGGGTAAGAATAGGGCCACTATTGTCTCTGATCCTCCAAATGTGGTTCTGGGTAAGAATAGGGCCACTGTTGTCTCTGATCCTCCAAATGTGGTTCCTGGTAAGAATAGGGCCACTGTTGTCTCTGATCCTCCAAATGTGGTTCCGTGTAAGAATAGGGCCACTGTTGTCTCTGATCCTCCAAATGTGGGTAAGAATAGGGCCACTGTTGTCTCTGATCCTCCAAATGTGGTTCTGGGTAAGAATAGGGCCACTGTTGTCTCTGATCCTCCAAATGTGGTTCTGGGTAAGAATAGGGCCACTGTTGTCTCTGATCCTCCAAATGTGGTTCCGGGTAAGAATAGGGCCACTGTTGTCTCTGATCCTCCAAATGTGGTTCCGGGTAAGAATAGGGCCACTGTTGTCTCTGACCCTCCAAATGTGGTTCCGGGTAAGAAAAGTGCCACTGTTGTCTCTGATCCTCCCAATGTGGTTCTGGGTAAGAATAGGGCCACTGTTGTCTCTGATCCTCCAAATGTGGCTCTGGGTAAGAATATGGCCACGATTGTCTCTGATCCTCCAAATGTGGTTCCGGGTTAGAATAGAGCCACTGTTGTCTCTGATCCTCCAAATGTGGTTCCGGGTAAGAATAGGGCCACTGTTGTCTCTGATCCTTACAATGTGGTTCCGGGTAAGAATAGGGCCACTGTTGTCTCTGATCCTTCAAATGTGGTTCCGGGTAAGAATAGGGCCACTGTTGTCTCTGATCCTCCAAATGTGGTTCCGGGTAAGAATAGGGCCACTATTGTCTCTGATCCTCCAAATGTGGCTCCGGGTAAGAATAGTGCCACTGTTGTCTCTGATCCTCCAAATGTGGTTCTGGGTAAGAAAAGGGCCACTATTGTCTCTGATCTTCCAAATGTGGCTCCGGGTAAGAATAGTGCCACTGTTGTCTCTGATCCTCCAAATGTGGTTCTGGGTAAGAAAAGGGCCACTATTGTCTCTGATCCTCCAAATGTGGCTCCGGGTAAGAATAGTGCCACTGTTGTCTCTGATCCTCCAAATGTGGTTCTGGGTAAGAATAGGGCCACTATTGTCTCTGATCCTCCAAATGTGGCTCCGGGTAAGAATAGTGCCACTGTTGTCTCTGATCCTCCAAATGTGGTTCTGGGTAAGAATAGGGCCACTGTTGTCTCTGATTCTCCAAATGTGGTTCTGGGTAAGAAAAGGGCCACTATTGTCTCTGATCCACCAAATGTGGTTCCAATTAAGAATAGTGCCACTGTTGTCTCTGATCCTCCAAATGTGGTTCTGGGTAAGAATAGGGCCACTTTTGTCTCTGATCCTCCAAATGTGGTTCCAGGTAAGAATAGGGCCACTTTTGTCTCTGATCCTCCAAATGTGGTTCTCGGTAAGAATAGGGCCACTATTGTCTCTGATCCTCCAAATGTGGTTCTGGGTAAGAATAGGGCCACTATTGTCTCTTATCCTCCAAATGTGGTTCCGGGTAAGAATAGGGCCACTATTGTCTCTGATCCTCCAAATGTGGTTCCGGGTAAGAATAGGGCCACTATTGTCTCTGATCTTCCAAATGTGGTTCTGGGTAAGAATACGGCTATTGTCTCTGAAGAAGAATAGGAATCATCCAAATGATTATCTTGCATTTTTGTCATAGTTTGTCATGTTAGTTAATGAATCTCTGTGTTCTTCCAGTGGGCCACATTAGTAGTGGTGAAAATAGTACCACTGGCTCATGCATGTTTTAATAGTTCACACAGTAGATATTTACTGACCCTCTGCAAAAACTCTTGATTTAGATTTCATGTTTGTTCTTGGTAAAGCCCACAATTTATTTTACCAGGAAAATATTTACAACTTAATGTTTTTATATTTATAATGAAATGGTGTTTGAATTAACTGAAACGTAGGAAATTTATTTTAATAAAATTTAAAAAAAAAATATACTGGCAAAGGGATGGTGGTTTTGCTAAGACTCATTCTAGAGTCTTCCTTCATTAACGTGATATAACTATAATGTTTTGAAAATGGTGCTAAATTTTATTCCAAAATATATCAGAAATATTGGGTGACATAAATGTAATATGTATGTATATAATATGAGGCAGTATGATGTTTTCCATCTGCTGTATTTTAACAGGGATGTTTGTGTACATTATCCTGGGCAATTCATATCTGATTATAGTTAGGAAAGTTTGATAACTGTGTACTGATAGAAAGGTGTACTTAGATTTGGTAACAGGAATATGCTTAATGAATATATATAATCAAAGATTGCTTCATTTATTGTCTGCACAATACAAATATTTCTGTACTTTAAAGGGACACACAACAAAGTAGAAATCAATGTTACACATGTCCACGCATCGAACAATCTTTACACATGGAGATATCAATAATTCCAAGTACTCGATTATGTAAGAAAGTAGCAATATTACTTTTAAAATAGTGAAGTCATGCTTGCTTTTGAAAATATGAGTAAACATTCTCGAAATTGTTTCTGTCATTCCAGTAACAAGAGGAGAAAATATATGTTACACTTTTTGTTGTATATTACCGCAGATGCTTTTCCTTCATTAACAAGAGTTATGCCCCTTTCCAAAATAACAAACTTATGGGTCGGCCCACATACTTGGGTTCTCTAATTTCAAATGAGCATCATGTAGATAAATAAATTGTAAGAGTTTAATAAAATTACCTTGTGTCCCTTTAAATAATATAATAAAAATACTGGTTTAATACAAGATTAATTTTATTGATTCTTTATAAATATTTGTTATAACTATATAATATTAGCAGTTGTACATACAATTTAACACTGAACCTAATTATTTCAGGAGTCACAAAATAACAATGAACAACACTATACTATATGAATTGTCATAGAATTTCAGTTTTAAGATTGAAATAAATGTTGGATTTTAATTCAATAACATTGACTGTAAGTCAAATTAAAATGCAAATATTATTTTATATTAATTTTCTCAATCATTCTACAGGTGATCAACCATTGTCAGCTGCTGAACGACTAAGAGCTCCATCTGCTGGTAATCTACGTAATGCAGACCCTCACTACCCACCGCAGCAAGCTCCCCATCACCATGGAGGACACTTTAATAGCAGACGTGCAGAAAATCGTGAGCAAATGGATAAATCTAAGTCGATACCAAATCTGCATATGGACAATTCATTTGACGGGAGGCAGAACGGTGGGATGATGCGCCCAGCTCAGAGCGTTAGTGCATTGCAGCAGCAGAGAGTACCGAACCACAACGTGGACTACTATAATCAACCCCACTCCTTGGAGGAGTCCCGAAACCCGGATTATGAGAATCAGCCAATGGATCCCCGTCTACGACCACCGGGACCCCAGGATCCAAACAGAAGCTACCCAGCAAATAGTCACTCTCCTAATGCACAGTATGCCAGACCCCATGTCCAGCAACATTCACCAGCCTCGGTGACTCCACGATCTTCACAGAACTTTGAGAGACCCCAGTCACAGTACTATGGTCAGCAAGATCGTCCTGACTATAACCAAGGTCGTCCAAAATCAGTGGAAATCAATCCAGATAAACTCCGCAATTGGCAGGACATGGACAGGAGTCAAGGGTCCTCTAATGATCAGAGCTTCGAAAATAGGGCACCAAACTATAGCAATATTAGACCACAGCCAAATTATGCAAATCAAGGGGAAATCAGGAAGATGGACGTAGGCAATCAGCCGAGACAACCCAACTTTTATGAGAATACATTACCTCGTCAACAGGAGCCGGCTCCTCCATTCCAGCAGCTGCGGCGTCCGCCGAGCGAAAGTGAGAAGCGGCCACAAACAGCACCTAAACCTTCCGTAGCCCCTAAACCAAACCAGCCCCTTGTTCAACCTGCTGAGATACCAAGGTCGGAAGTGGACAACAGGCAGACACAACCGCACTTCTACAACCCACGACTCAACGACAGACAAAATTACCCCAGTGCATCACAGCAGAATTTTAACACGTCACCAAACTCTCAAAGTCATTATCAAAATACAAACTTCCATGATGGGCGTGGTGATTACAGATCCAAAGTCTCTCCTGGGCATAACAGTTACCCGCAGAAAGGGGCAGATATGCCTCCCCCACCCATTGATATTCCACCAGAGTTGCCTCCCCCGCCTGCAATGGAGGAGCTACGGGATGAAGAGTTGCCCCCTCTGCCCCCGCCTCCAGTGAATGACTACAGACTGGAACAAAAGATACGTGAAGAACAAAACCGTATGTTGCAGCAGTCAGACCCAAGTTACAGCAATCTTCCACCCCAGAACAGTAGAAGTATGATAGTTGCTAGTTCACCAATGATTCAAACTAATGGTCAGAGGTCCCCACAGGATCGCCATAGTTACACAGGGAACCAGTCTCTTCAACAAGGTGGGTACCAGACACAATTCAGTTCTGGTTTCCAGCCTCCATCTTCAGCTGGTTACCAGCCACAGCAACCACAGTCGTTACCAACACAGTCACAGATGGGATACCAGCCTAGTCATGACTACCAGAACATCAACTACCCAAACAAAGAACAGAGTCCTCCACAACATCAGCCACAACAAAATCTGTATGAATCTTATGATCCCAGAAAACAACCATCGGGTCAAAACTCCCAAAACTTTCGACCAGCCATCCACAAACAGATTAAGGATCAGCGGGATGCCATTGTGTCACCATGGCAACGTGAGGAGCGTGAGAAACAGCAGAGGGAGCAGCAGGGCGAGTTAAACAGGCTGCGCGAGATGGAGATTGCAGAGCTGGAGTCAAGACCACAGCGGACTCTACAAGAGGAAGAACGACTTCGGAAACTGAAACTCGACCACGAGTTTCAGAGACGATTACAAGAGGTTGATGGACGTGATGAAGATGAAGATTCAGATGATGAAAGATTCGTAAGTATCATCCTCGTAAATCTCATATGAAATAACAAGATTACAACTTTTTAATTTGAAATTCTTGTTTCAGAATTATAATTGTTTACTTAACTGGGTATTTTTACTGTGAAACTTTGCTTAAAAGTTTTTTAAACATAAATCATTGCATGTGAAATGTAACCATCAAATCGAAAGAAAACAAACATCCAAAAAATACATCAGCTCCTAAGATAATTTATATATGAATATGTTCCTTTTTTCTAATATGTGTAGATATCAACAGTCAGGCTGTACTTAAGTGTTCTTATTTTCTCTGCAGCTGAGTAATCCTCGATTATCGATTAACGCCATGCAGGAGGACCTTGTGAAGACTCGAATGCGTATGCAGGAGTTGGAACAGAAGAGAATGTATCAGGACGTGGAGAGAGAGAAAGATAGAGCGCAGAGGTAATTTTAAACAAAAAAATCTACAACAATAGTACGAGTTAAAACCCTATTATTTTTTCTCACAGCGGACTTTAATAATGATTATCTGTACTCACTAGCCACAACAATGATACAATATGATCGCTTGTCACAGCAGTGACACATAGCAGTGATTTGTCGCAACAGTGACACAATGTGGTTACTTGTCAGAACAATGACACATTGTAGACACAAGTCGCAACAAATTAGGGTTTAATAGACTAGAGATGGTTTTGTCCCCTAAAATGGTAATATGTGTCAAGTATGCCATTTTTAATTTGTATGATTTTCACTAAACTTTTGTTGTGATGTTAAAAAGTTTATCTTTTAAATTGACCTGTAATAAGAGTTGTATTGAGCAGATTCAGGGTTGGAATTGAAGTATATGTCCAGAGTAGCAGCCCATTGATAGTTTTCTTGTATATGTCTCATCTTTCAAAAATTGTCCAAACACTAAATTTGCCCTGATCAATACCAGTTTTAATGTTATATTTGTTTGACGTTTCACTCGGCTGATTCCGAACAAACAAACCTCAACTATTACAAGCTGTGATCAGATATAGTCTTTATAATGGTATCTCCACATACTCCCACAAGTTAGTCATGCTTCTCCGAACTTTATTTAGGGGTATTCTTAAAAAAAAGATGCCAGCCATGATGGTTGAGGAAGTGGACAAATCGGCTGTACCTGTTTGGAAGGTGTCACAGGGGTAGGCCTTATTGTTATGGGGTAGCGGGATGCGTACGTGGAATTGTTGAGCACACCGGGTTTCACACGCGTACAAATATTATATTCGTAGTCTTGTTTGTAAGGTGGATGTGAGTTTCAACATGTACAGGTCACGGGTTATTCAGTTTGTATTATTGATGTCGGGTAGATATGAGATAGATGCTTGCATATTTGGGTGATGGTTATATACTTGTGGTGGGTTGGTTGTTCACTTTTTAAGTTTATACAACTTTTGTTTTTTGTGGCAGCTGGTTGTTACAAAAGTTGCAAAATGTAATACCGAGTTGGAATATGCAACTGAAACAATACAAAAATGACAAAAATTGTTTCTAGTAGTCATTTAGCACCTTCATGCATTAACCAGCATGAACATTTTTATACTCATTGTTTAGGTTGACGCTGTCAGTATGTCCAATGTCCTATTTCATTATCACTTGCACAAATTATATACGAGGAAATCATCAAATTCTACTTGGATTCAACCAATATTTCATAGAGATCTACTTTCACACTGGTGACTAACCTATTTGTAATGAGATTTGATGTTTTCAAATTGAAATTCTGATTTTAGATTAGACACCGCTGTATAATTGCACTGTAAATGGTGGATACTGGCTTTTATAAAAAATGAGTATTTTTTTTTTTTTATTGTATATCGCACTTGTTATTTATGTGGGAACACATTTTGTAGTTTTGTATAGTATATTGTGAACTGTTCTCTGTTTTATGCTTTGTAGATGTTTACAAGGCAAGCTGGAAATTCACAGACATGGAAAATGTCTTGATTAATTTATTTAAATTTGCTTTATCTTTTAAACTCTTTAAAACACATTACATGTACTTGGATTATTTTTTTTGCTCATCCATATAAAATTGCTTAAAACTTTCACTCTTCAATTGCATTGATTCTTGCAAATGAAGTTTTTTTACTTCTTGAGTTAATTTAATGGGAATTTTGTTACGATTAATATTACCGGTAGTGTAGATTTTATTTTCAACTTTTTAATATACTTACTTAATTCATTCCTGTGCCCAGAAAGTTTGTTGGTATGATTTTACCTTTTTTCAACAGTAAGATTAATTTTTTATTATAGCTAAAATATGATATCAACAGTTGTGATTTCAACTCCCAGTCCAGTCATAGACTTCCTGATGATTGATACATGTATACGACATGGTGTCTCATTGTCACTGCTGATTAAAGTGGGAAAGTTATCAGTTACCTGCGGAGATGGATGTGCTTGAGTACTGGTTAACCGTCGAGGATCCCAGGAAAGAGTGGTCTAAGATTAACTGATCATTCATTAGCCCTTGATGGCAAAAATAAAATGCTAAATGTTTCAAAGCTAAGTTTATATGTACATATTTTCTCTTCGATTATAACAGGCTGGAGCGTAGGATCGAGATGTTTGAGCTAGAGAGAGACGAACAAAAACAACGACAACAAAAACGACATGAGAAACAACAGAAAGAACAAGATGAATATCTTCGAAAACAGAGGGTAAGTGGTAACCACTGAAATAAAAGTTTCAGGATATTTGAATTCATTACACATGATGTAACAGCCAGAGAAAATATGCAGCCAGTCTAGGTATCGGACCTAGGACCTTTTGCTGACAAGGGAATGCTCTACCGAATGAGCCAGCTGGACTGCTTACTCACATTTCAGTCCTTACAATTCAAACTGTGATTATAACAGCTAACCAACCATATGCACAGTTTAGTTACCTTTAAAATTAATACAGTAAAGTAACTGTATGCTCAGTGTGATAAAATATTCAGTCTAAAATTGACCTTTTTGCTTTTAATATTATTAGTTCTAGTATATTGGCTTGAATGAATGAATGAATGAATGAATGAATGAATGGAGTTTACTATGCATTAAGTATCTGGGTCTGGACTGGGGATGAAAATTAGAATGACAAAAATGTACATGAATATGATGTCATCTTATGAAAGATGTGAATTCAAATCTTAATTTAATATTGAAATCAAGACCTCTGTATCTTGACACGGTATTGTGACATTTATACTTCATTTACACACAAAAATATGGTGTAAAAATGTGGTACCCTCCCAGTCTGAGGCATAAAAGGGTATGTATAGCAGTAGGAAAATTATAGGCTCTGCAGAGTCAGTCCTACAGGGCACGGAGTATACCAGTAACAAAGCATTTTACTTGTAAAGGCTAGTCCATCAGACTTTATTTAATTGGTGCAGAGGTCGTCTAATGGTTGAGTGAATCTCTCAATTTAGGTCTGTTATGCCCCAAATGAAAAAGTAGGGAATTCTATGCCTGTCCCACAATTCATAGCACTCTAATATGTTTAACAAACTGTGACATAATTTAATTTCTGTTGAATCAACTGACCAATCAGTGTACAAGAATGTCACTGCTATGTAAGGTCCCTAGCAGGGAGAGTGAGGTCCGTCTTTTCTGTCAATATAAGCATTAACTATATAAATGCTTCAGTCACATTATTGATATCACAAATTAATAACAACGTCTTAACAGCACATTTGTATCATTACTACTAGCATGTATACCAATTACCAGTTCATGTAGAATAATTGCTGTAAGCAACTGTATAATTTTACCAGTTAAGTACTTTATTTTTAAAAATAAATACACAAGAACAATTCCCAGTATTGCGGCATTCTTACCATACTTACAAAAAAACTGGCAACTAGAACAACTTATTGCATTAACAAAATCAGACTTGGGTCACACGAAATTAAATGGGGAAACATCATGTAAACTAAAACTACAAAAAATGTACCACACAAAGCTCTTCCGCTGTAAACTTCTATTTCTTATTTCTTCTCCTTTTGTTCTTTTCTTCTTTTTTTTGTATTTATTAAAAAAAATTTACTTGTAAGACATTGTATTAATGTTTTACTATATATGTACAATTGCTCTATAATGTGTTTTAAGTTTCAAAATCATATTGTTTATATTGATACCTGAACAACTTGTATAAAATTGTATTATGTCTTACATGGAATTAAAGATATTCAACTTAAAAAGAATACTTGTCATATCTGTGTATTGAACAGGAATCTCGCGAACAACATAAACGAGAGATGGAGGAGAATCTACGGATACAAAAACAGGAAGAAGAGAAGATGAAACAGCGAAAGCAAGCTGAAGAGCAGAGACGGAAGGAAATGGTATAAATTAATTTCTCCAGCTATAACACTTTCTACAATCTAACTATTAAGAGGAATTTCAATATAAAAATTATAACATTTTAGAAGAAAATGACTGCATTTTTTTTTAAACCCGGTTTTCAAAATCTTGGTAATCAGATTGACAGATTTTGTTTTGTGGGTGGACATCAAACTGATTTCCATTCAATGACTTTACCAGTAAACAGAATTGAGATATTTAAATGAAACTTTTAGTCTCACATTTAGTCCATTTTTTTTTTGTTTTGTAAATATTTGCTGTATTTCCGCGTCTCTTGCTTCAGTATTAAAACAATATGTTACATATTTCTCAAGTATAAAAATATATTGTTTCATCATTTATGAATATTGTACTTACTTTTTCGTTGCTTTGACCACCATATTATGCATTACAGGAAAAGCAGAGATTAAAGGAGATTCAGGCCAAGAAAGATGCCGAGGAGGCGGCAGCGCGGGAAGAAATTCGTCGACAGGAGGAAGAGTATCAGCGACAGCAACGGGCCGAACAGGAACGACGTAGACGTGATGAAGAACGTGAAATACGTGTTGCCGAGGAGCGCAGACGTCTGGAAGCTATGCAGAACCAACAAAGCATGAGTGCAAACCAATACTATCAGCAGTATGAAAACCTTCCCCCTCAGGGTTCCCCAAAGACAATGCAGGACCCTCGCTATGCCCCAAATCAGTATATTCCCCCTCCCCCTCAGAGGGAGTCTTCCTACAGCATGTCAAACAGAAACATGAACACACGCCCGGAGGACCATTCTGATCGCTTCAATGGCGGTTATCGTGTCAATAATCCCTCGTCACCTTTCAGGTCAAGTCAGGAAAATATTCCTAAAAAATCAGTGTCATTCAATCCCCATGTGAACTCTCAGTCGAACATGGAACCGGAACAACGTAGTCCGACGAGTTCATCGTATCAACCATTTCAGCGTGCATATCTCTCACCTGAGCAGAGTTACCCACAAAATAATTACCCATCATCCCCCACTGTGCCAGTCTCCTCCATGAACTCTATTAATAACAACAATAAAGAAGTACAATATAAGACGCAGGAGAACACGCCCACTGTAATAGGCTCCCAAGAGGTGTATAGAGACCCAAGGACTCGTATTGAAGCAAAAAGAGCAAATAAAGGCAAGCAAAATGTGGACAGGTTATCGTTTAGAGACAAAATGAAATTTTTCGCTCAAGAAGCAGGGGAAAATACCCCTAAGGACAAACCGAAAGCATCAACAACGCAGCGCAGAATAGAATCTCAGGTACTACACAACGGTCAATAGTGCCAAGTACACATACATGATGATGGAATACACATGATGGAAACCTTGTTCTCTTTAAATAGATTTAATAATTTTCGAGGTTTCGACGGCATAATTCTCACGGAGTTTACAATGGCGATCATGGGAAACAAACTAGAAGAAAGAACCAATAAGTGCTGTGAGCTGTGTTCAGTAGAATAGGAGATGTTATGAATGTTTCCAGGCAACGGTTGCTGAGTAAACAATCACACCTAGTATTATGTTCAGTGTGTTGTGTATGACTTAAGATCAACATCAGATGGCGAAAATGGTGTAAATATTTTGTAAATTCCGAAAAGAGGCCAATATGAAGATGGGTGAATAAGAAACCTGGAGGTGTGAACAGTAAAGTGTTTTATGAAAAAGAGAGAAATGGAGCAGGACACTACATACTGCATGGTCAGGTTGTAAATTTGAAAGGTTGTGAGATTGGACAATAAAGATTGTGTTTTCTCAAGGATATTTTGAGATTCAGAAGGCATTATTTTTTATATGTGACAGACTAATGGTTGTAAGTTATACATCAAGTTGTGATTACTCTACAAAGGAATAGTTGGTAAATGTTTATCCCGCCACACACTGTTGTCTGCATGTGGTGAGGTGTCGACGAAGAATTAGCAATAATGTTTTTGTTCATTTCCGTTGTTATTTTTTAAAGAGCTTACGTGATATGGGAAGTTTACGTTGCGAGGATGGCATTTATTTCCACGGCTGTCATGTGTGGTAACTGTTACACTGATATCAAACATGTCCACATCTGTGTTTATTGTTGACTGTATACAAACATTGACATAATCAAACACAAGTAGATGTTGCCATCGTAAGGAACTTAAAGGTTGTGTAAATTGTTATGTACTGCATGATGTTCACGTGAAGGTTGGTTTGTTGTGTAAACTGAAAATGTTTGGTTGTGCTGTATCATTCCTTTGTTAAAATGGTCATGTGATATTATGCGAGTGTGTGGATGATCGTTCACACTGTTAACCGTATACTTGTGGCCTAAATCAAGTTTTATATTTGTATTCTATGTTTTTATAGATATCATCATATCATGGATTTGTGTTTCGATGCAAAATTGAATATGCTAATGTAGTTTACTGTTATAAGCATATTTAAAAATTATTTATCTGGGGTTTGGTGCAATAAAAAAACGTTATGGCACCAAGCCCCCACCCCCACATACTACATATGATATTAATGCCTTTGTATAAATAATTTACTTTATTTTTGTTTTAATATGAGGTTGTGACAAAATTAATTCCATACGAGTCTTATAAAGTCTCGCAGCTTGTGTTGAAAGTAGAGAGAATAATGGGGAATTGAGGATTAATTTGCCTAAAGCTTAAGCTTTCCTTCTCTTGGAGACACTTGTGCTGCAGGGTGAGGATTGGTTATTAGGTGTCATGTTACTATGGAAATAAAACTCTGAGAAGTAATGAAGCAATTAACTAGATAATTCTTTTTAAAGTGCTTATATGCAGTGACAAATACGCTGATCAGAAGTAGGATTTTAAGAAATAAAAAAGTACATGTAGGTTTAATTGTCTATTTAATAAAAGAAAATAGGCAACCAATTCAACCAGATTTTTTTCTACAATTCAAAAAAGCAAACAATTAATCAAGATATGTTTTCCTCCATTTTATTGGAAGTAATACAAAAGTATTGTCCATTTAAGAGATTGTTTAATTTCAAAAAAGCAATAAGAAACTTAGAGTTTTTATTGTGGGAAACAGAATATAAATTTTAGAATGACTAACGTTCTGAACATTTAACGTCGTGTTGTTGTTTTTAAGCTAAATGTATAGCCTGAAAATGTCCTGTTACCATTTCTGTTATAAAGTAACATAGCATTTATGCCACGTTTTTAAAATGTACTTTTACTGTATAACTTGTATGATACATGTTATGTTTTTGTATAGTGATAAATCAAGAATATTTTGTACTTTGTTTTTAAAATTCCATTATCATATCATTGTAAAGAGAATATTATTCATGTCAGTAACAAATATATATAATATTTTTTGAGATAATATATTGATATTGAATATAATGAAATAAAATGGCTTCTGCTTCTATTCTTTTCAACTTTTCTGTATTGATAGATTTTAAAACCGCACCAGACTTTGTATTTCTAGCAAGTAAAGGTGACATCATTACGTAGATAACAGTAGCTGCTTATTGTGCACATGGAACCATATCACAGATCTTCATTTGAACACGTATATTGTACACATGGAACCCTATCACAGATCTTCATTTGGACATGTTTATTGTACACATGGATCCATATCACAGATCTTCATTTGACCAGGTTTATTGTACACATGGAACCATATCACAAATCTTCATTTCGACAGGTTTATTGTACACATGGAACCATATCACAGATCTTCATTTGGACAGGTTTATTCTGTATTTGATACTTGATGGACAAAACATTAGAGCCTACTCTAGTATATACAGTTTGTTCAAAGCTAGTATATTGTAATGCCACACTGATTTTCACAACTTTCTCGTCTTAATCCCCAAGGAAACAAATCTAAAATCAGCATTACAGCATAAAGAAGACGATTTTTTTTTCAAAGATCAAAATAACCTTATGTTATGCAGAGGGTGCAACATTTCACATGAACTACTCTCAATTTTAATACCACTGGCAAACATTGAGGACGATGATTATTGTATGGAGCGCGTTGTCCAGTGGTAGAGCATTAAACCCTGGATCGGAGGGTGATGGGTTCGATCCTTCGACATGGCTATGTGTAGTGTCCTTGAGCAAGGCATATGCTTAGCACTGGTTCTACCCAGGAAGACCTCGAGCATGATTTGTCGAAGTTGTAATAATTTCTTTCACAATCAATGTAAAATAAGTAAGTTTAAAAACAAAATCGTCTCAAGAAACTTGACATCTGATCAGGATTTATCTATAACATTGTTTGGCAGTCAGACAGTAGATATGTATTAAGTTTTGAAATGCAGCATAGTTAAAAACATTTTATATGGAGAGGGTATGAAATAAAATTTATGATATTCAAAAAGAAAGAATTTTACATTTTGGTCTTGTCACTAAAGATCACTTTAAGTGTTAACTTTGTTGTCAGGAAGATCTTACTGTGAATATTTCTTGTCAGTGTCAAGTTTTATGTATATTTCCATAAAGGTATTGTAATGACCAAAAAAATCATGAACCTGTCTTGTACACATCTATGTAAAGAAAGATCCCTGCTGGCAGTGTTCTTGTTTAAATCTGGTAATAAAAAAATCTTGACAAACGTATTTTCAGTATCAGATTGAGTTTGTGGTAAACATAATTTTGCAGGACATGTTTTTTATGTACATTTAATATCACGGGACATCTAGAGAAATCAACTTTTCAAATTTGTGTAAAAAAATTACTGAGAGGGTTGGTTCACAGACATTTCTTGGGACACTGTATTTGGAAATTTATTATTTTTAAACAGATCATTAACAAAAATCCTTTTGAAAATCTTTGTAGTTACATGTAGGTTCTTTAACACGTGTACAAATCTTACATTCTCATCTACAGGCGCTTGTACAGATCTTTCATCCTCACATGTACGCTGCATTACCCACAGGAACCTCTACAAATCTTAAATCGTTAGATCCACAGGCACCTGAACAAATCTTACATTCTCAGCTACAGGCACCTGAACAAATCTTTCATCCCCACATTTACATATCTACAGATTTCTGTACCAATCGTACATCCATCATATAACCATTATAAATGTAAATGTAAAATCAATACTTTTTGTTGTCAAAATTTCAAAAAAAATGCAAGCAATTAGCTCGTGAAACGCTTCATTATGATTTAGAGACGGCATGATAATCTACTGCCTAACAGTATCTATGGCAATACAGTTACTTTAGCAAATAATACTACAAGGTAGAGGCAAAAAAATTGTTCTGTGTCTTGATCATATCATAAATGGATTTCATGTATACACCTCACCAACCCCATGACGTGGTTTCTGGGGATGCCACATGAGTGGTGGCAATATTACTTACATGCTATATGTCAGTGAGCCAACTAATTGATACTTACTTAACAGCAGATATCCATGCTAGATCACAGTCGGGTTACATTGTCCTATTCCACTGTTGACAAGCACACCTTGAATGTGTATCCATATTTAAAATAATTCTTATCTTTATACCGAAAAACCTTCCATCTTAATTTCTGAATAAGACCAAGCCTACCATATCAAATAATGGTTGTGAAATAAAAAATGAATTTATTTAAATTGGCATATCGACATGTTAACAATTTTACATGAAATCATATTTTTATTACATGAAATATTATTTATGACTTAGAATTTTTAATATGGTATACAAAACATGCATTATTTGTATACTAAGCTCGTTTTTAGCTCGCCGGGACGAAGTCCAAAGAGAGCTTTTGCCACGACCCCGGCAGCTTTGTCGTCAGGTTAGACTTTTGCGTTTAAGTTTAAGATATCTATGCAACCACTCATTGGATGTGAATGAAACATTGCATGTGTGTTCACCATCATCAATGGAACACACACAGACAAGAACCATAACTCTGGATTGCATTTTGGCACAGTTATGGCCCTTTTTGGACTTAAACACCCAGGGACTAACTTGGTTGTCTTCTGACAACTCTTATTCATTGGTTAGCATATACTTGAAATCTGTATCAATGCATCATGGAGCTGTAAAGGGGACCACTTCACCATCGTACATTAATCTCAAATAATTTCAATGCAATAATTCATCGAAAGAACTTGGACATGTTACATTTTCTGCTGCTGTTGTCTATTTGATGTCACGTGTCAAATATGTCCATTTAGGCTATTCAGCGACTACATGCACTTAGGTTAATTCAGTTTTTGTTATGCCTTCTTTGTACATTTAAGTTATTTAATGCCTTTTCTATGATGTAATTAAATTATAAAAAGATATTTTAGAAATGTTTATAGGTTGAGAAGAGTCTCGTGTAAATTTCCTTATATGCTAATTTTATAAGCTTTTCTGTTTGTGTTTAAGGAAATGTTAACCTAATTTGTTTGCATTCAAGCTAATGTTGGCTTTTTCTGTGACAGAAAGGTTAATATATCTTTTCTATGTTAACTCGGGCTAATGTTAGCCTTACTTGTTTGCATTCAAACTAATGTTGACTTTTCCTGGTTTAAACAGGCAAACTATATCTCTGTTGCATTTAGGCTAATGTTAGCATTAAGGTTTATATTTCAGATGCATGTAGGTTGCTAGCGCTTATCTCAGTTCAAGGGAGACAAATCTCCTTTATATTTTGAAGCCAGAAACAATAAAATCATTATAACAGAATTCTGTCTTGTTCTTTGTTTTCTAAACCAATTATATCATCTTATTTTTTAAGTTAAATAAACATGTTATACAAGTAATACCATACAAGTGATGTTTTTGGGACCTTTTAGATATCTGTATAGGGTTAGATTCATTTCAGATCTCGGCAGACAGTTGGAAATCCTGCAGTTAAGTTATCCTGTCCATTTTGTTTTTATATTTATTACAGTGGCTAAATTGCTAATCCGTTTGGTTTCACAGTGCTACCAGATTGTTAAGAATAGCATCACTGGCTCGTGCATGGAAGGGACAATAAATTGCATGTTAAATAAAAAGTATAGAGTATACTGGAATACGATACTACATCACTTGCTTCTCACCACTGAGTTTGTCGGTTTAAGTCTAGCTTTGTCCAAACACTTGATATAAGGAAGAGTGCTAGTTACTCTCAGAAGAACATGATTCTACCTAAAAGTTTTTGACAACAGTATAAATAAACTATTACATCTGCCGTGAAGCCTGTAGACAGGCCAGGGTGATAAAATACTATTGGTTTTGGAACGAGTACCTAGAAGTTCAGAAGGTTTATGGGGACTAAATACCGGGAGCAGTGTCAGTTTTTTGACAAGGAGGATTACTACTGGACTGTTGAACTCGCATCACATACAGGCCAATGTGAGAGAGTGAAAATCATGTAATATATATATATAAGCCTATATTGTTCTGAAGGTACTCAGCATTTTAAACGTACTCTGCAATGGGAAAGGTGCTCTTCGTCTTCCAACAATATTGCCAGTTTTTTGCTTTGTACAGGATTGTCAACATTGTTTCGGTTATACAACAGCAGTCAGTGTACCTAATTGTCATTCTTAGGAGCCACCAGGTGGTTAACTAGTACCAGACCCACCATTGCTGCAGGGGACCGACAATTGCACATATTCTGAAGTGGGGGACATATGAACTTTCTACCCTTTAATCAACATATAACCAACTAAGCTATCCAAGTCTGGCATCCATTTGTTGCAATTACATTAGCAGATTTTCCAGCAGATCTTGACCAAATTTGACAGTAATTCCAATACATCAGATGACTTGGTTGGTTATTTTGTCACGATTATTAATCTGGATTATATTTCACCAGCATTGACTTCAGCTAAGCAAAAACTCGCAGAAATGTATACCGATTTAAATAAAATATTTTAATATCTTCATAAATATCAATCATGTTGTATGGTGTTTAGTGTCGCTCTCAACAATTTTTCAGTTATATCATGACATTGTTTACTCAAGACAGTATTCCAAGTGCTGCCACACTGGGGTATCATGCTGCAGGTATGATACCGCACCCCAATTACATTATACCGATACTGGGCCTACCAGACCTAGAACTATCTTTTAAATGGGGAGTGCCAAGCGAGGAAGCTTCTAGTACCATTTTTTCCAAGCCTTTGGTATGACCTGGCAAGGGATAGAACCCACAACCTTCTGTCATGTGTGGCAGACACTCTACCCCCAAGACCATCACTGTGGTACATAAATATTTATACTCTAAGTAAATATTTACTCTTTTAGTAATATTTACACCAATAGTAATATTATTTACACTTAAGTGATAATTGCACTCAGTGATATTTGCACCAATAGTGATAATTGCACTGATAGTAATATTTGCAATAATAGTAATATTTACATTCAAGTGATATTTACACTGTATGATATTTATACTCAAGTGATATTTACACTGATAGTAATATTTACACTGACTAATATTTACACTGTCAGTTTTATTTACACTCAAGTGATATTTACACTAATATTAATATTTACACTCAAGTGATATTTACACTGATAGTAATATTATTAACACTTAGTGATATTTGCAAGTCTTATTTGCACTGATAGTAATATTTAAACTTATAGTAACATTTACACTTATAGTTATATTTGCACTGATAGTAATATTTAACAACTAAGTGATATTTGCATTGATACTAATATACACATATAGTACCATTTTAACACTTAGAGTAACATTTACACTTATAATTATAATTGCAATGATAGTAATATTTACACTCAAATGATATTTACATTTATAGTAATACTTACACTTACAGTAATATTTACACTGATAGTAATATTGACACTTATAGTAATATATTCACTGATAGTGATGTTTGCACTGATAGTAATATTTACACCAACAGTAATATTTACACTTGAGTGGTATATTTACACTGAGTTATAATTACACTCCAATGGTATTTATACAAACAGTAATATTACCACTCAAGTGACATTTACACTGATAGTAATATTTACACATATACTAATATTTCCATTGATAGTAATATTTAAACTCAAGTGATATTTACACTGATAGTTATATTTACATCAACAAATATATTTACACTGGCAGTAATACTTACTCAAGTTATGTTTACACTGATAGTAATATGTGTAATCAATGATATTTGTACTGATAGTATATTTACACTTACAGTGATATATACTATGATAGTCACATTTACACTTGTAGTAATGTTTTAAATATTTGAAAAAGTTTTTATGCAACTACTTACTTAAGTAAATATTGGTGAAATACAACCCCAATCAGTATCCCTATTTGTGATCAATTATACAAAGACAAACAAACTGAAGTTTAAAAAATTTAATTATCTATCACATTTTATCACATACATGCATGTATTTAAATATCAAAGAGCTTCTACAATTTGAATAAATGAAAACAGTGGACGGATTTCATTGAATAAACTTAATAACTTAAAGATATATACACATTATAAATATTACAACACTTGTGATCAGGCATTCTAAAATTGCCGTTTTTTTTGTTTTTGGACCGATTTCTGAAGATCAAAACCGGTTTTCGTTTCAAAGTTTAATTAAAAATCAGTCCAAATATTTTCAAAGTTCAATAAAAAATCGGTCCAGATATTTTCTATCGGTCGTATAAAATCTCATAAATTGCTCTTATCATGCCATACTGACCTTCGAAATATGCCTTGCGGCAATATCATTTGACCCAATAATCCGTTTCTTTTGTCACCTGCTGTGCGAAATGATGTCAATTTCGACTAAACCTTTGACGATATTAGGGGAGTTTATCGGAAGAGTCTATCACTATGAAGCACGCCTCCGATGTGTGATCAGCGCCCCATAGCGTTCTGTCGGTTCATCAAAAGACTGTGTTTGCGTCCGTATTTTCTTTGATATACCGCTAACCAAAGCTGGGACGGTTGGACCGAATATTGTTTGCGTCATTAAAATATTTGATAAAACGTGCTGCGTTACTTGTTTGTTTCATTTTTTTAAAAAAAATAATTTAATTATAAAATTGATGACATTAATTAATGAAAGCGATAAAACCCGGACCGATTTTGTTTTGATGCGGGACAGGTTCTGAATGATTTATTTTGGTGGTTGAACCGTAACATTGGTTTCCACGGTGATTATTTCATGCAGCTTCCGGAACTTGCATCACTTCCGGTTCGATCGATCACTTTAAATATAATGAAAATTATTCGGTAACGCGTTAACATAATGTCAGTCATTAAAATGTACACATTGAGGTAAAGTATGTTATAAATAATACGCAAATAAACTTGAAATCTTTCCTTATTAATAAATAAAAGCAGAAAATACATGATGCTGCTGACATGGTGGGTGGGGTATGCATACATGTAAAGGCATAATGTAAGGCAATTTTAGTGATTTTTTTTAAATAAGTGCGATTCTTACGGTAGTAAAAAACCTGGACCGATTTGCATTTTGGAATTTTAGAAGGCCTGCTTGTGATCACTGGACAGTTTTTTATTTTAACCTTCATTTCAGTCTCTCTTTCTTAATTTGTGTTCCTTTAAAGTTATAGTTTATTTAAAAATAACATTGCCGGCACTGAAGAAGTCTACTCAGGCAACAGATCTTCACCAAGTTCTTCATCATCAAATTCATCGGCCATGTCGCGTCGCTTGGCTGCTGTCTTGGGTCTCTCCATCTGGGGACCAAGCGGATCACTGTACGAGGAATCAACTTCCTGTTTACGGGGCTGGTACACTTCTTCTTCTGCCTCGTCAAACGCTGGTCTTCTGCGTCCTCCAGCTGCCCGAGATTTTCCAGCAGATCTGCCACCACCACTGCCTTCACGATCTACAAGAAAACGATATTTTAATAAAGATCTCTTTACAACAGCCTCTCACACTTATTCAAGAAAATTTTCAGTTTTTATGGTATCTTGATTTTTCTAAGCATATTGGTGGGCATCCATTTGATGATTCTGTGACAGAACAGAATTTTAATGGATAGGATAACACTGAATTGAATTTTCATTTTTTATGATATTGTAATTCTTCTGTAGCTGAGCAACCATTTTGTTACTGTATAACATGGTAATTTATTCTGTGACGGTAAGAATCACCTTAAAACTCACTTTAAATTTTCAAATTGACCCAAGTTAAACAAAGACACTGAGATTGCCCAAAGAACTGTGTACATATTTGATACTAAAATAATTCATGCACTCGATAGTTATATACCAAGAAAATACAAATATGACATCCAAAATGTATGGCTTAGTTTCATTGCAATAATTTCAGCAATCCGTCAACAGTTGATAGAAAAGGGGTGGTAGTGCAATAGATATATTGGCCGCTCACACCAGAGGCTATGGGTTCGATCTCCAGCTTGACCTGATGCCTCTCAAAAAACAACACTCTTTACTAGTTCTACTCAGGAAGCGAACTTGAAAGCATTTCACATATGCTTTGAGTTTTCTTCAAAATGGAGCAAAAAATAAATTAAGTAAAAACTAAACTAAAGCAGCTCAGATGAAAAAAAAACGATACAGACAGCATTGGATAATTTTGAGATTGTTGCTCAAATAATTTTATTATTGGCTACACAGTTGTGCCAGTGCAACATACCTCCCTCGGCGCTGCCCTCTCTTCTTCCTCGACCACTCCCCCGCCGCGTTCCACTACTGGCTCTCTGGAAAATACAACAATAATTATTAATAGCTGAACAACACCAGTTATTTATTTCAAGCATGTGTAGCTTGTTCCATTTGTAAATCTATGAAAATTATCAGATATGCCCATTCAGTTATTCAATGGTATAATTATGAAATATTTTTAAGACTGGGTACAAAAATGCACTTCCTGTCTAAAACGTTAACTTCGGGGGATGAAAAATAACAATATGAAACCTCATTTATGCTTTGCTTGCTTTGTAATGCCAATGATACCATCTACAAGCATGGTAGAGGTAAGTCTCCTACAAGTAAATGAAATATTTCACAGTCAGACCAGGGTCTACATTGTTTCCCTCTCAGTCTGTTTTTTATAAACTTCCCTTCTAAATTATAATGGTATTGTCCAATAACAAGGATGGTAGAGTCCATTATAGGAATTCTATTTAGTTTAGGGATACTTCAGCTTGTAATCGCAAGTAAGTGTTGACTATGTCAACCAAACAGTCTGCACTTACCTGATCTTTAAGTTCCTTTGCCTTCTCTGCCTTCTTTAACTTGGTGGCGTATTCTTGAGCCTCCTTAAGACCCAAGTCTGAACATATGCGTACCAAGAACTTCAAACCTGAATGAGAAAAATTGTTTGTTTGATTGAATATTTAGCATCATTTTATGTCATCAAGGTCTAACAGATGATCAGTTAGCCTAACCAATTTTTCCTAGGATCCTGAAAGGTTAACCAGTACTAAAGCACACCAATATCTGCAAGTAATTGACAACTTTCTAACTTTAATCAGCTATGAGAGATGAAAGACAATCAGACGCAATGTTGTATATATATAAAAAGTCATTAAAAAGTTTAATAACTTACATTCCACATTATCAGGGAACTTTTTGTGAATATATTTATATGTTTCTAGTGCCTGGTTGTAGTTCCCGCTCCGTCGGTGACAACTTGCGATCATTAGATGCCATTTCACCTGGTTTGGTCTGAAATATAACAAATAAAGTCAAATCGATTGAATGACCTTCACCTTATCATTCTGACTTTCTTAAAAATGAACCAAATTTAACTATTATGACGGATCAAAATTAAATTGTAGCCGAATGACTCATTTAATATCATTTATGTCATTAAAACTATTGCAATTAAGGCGGGGAATCTATTTTAGTCTAACCAGGGCCTACAGACCAAATTTTTAATACATAACGGGAAAAAGAACTTGGTGTGTATATCTTAGCATGATAATAAAAATGGTGTTTTCTATGTATTATCATAAAATTATTTTTGAGGGTTTCAAAATATTCATATGTGAAACATCACTACATATTGTAGAAGAGTACAGAAAACATAACAACTTACTGGACTATACTTGCTCTTTCAAAATAATGAATGGCTTTTTCACAAAATTTTGAATCTATATAATATGCCCCGAGCCATTCTATCACAGGAATGTTGGATGGAAAATATCTGTAGGACTGAAATGAAAAAAAAAAAAGAAATTAGTAAAAGTGACAAAAGATCACACCTTTGTTTTGAACTTCAATACCAGAAATAAACAGTTCAGTTTTCAAATCCAGCTTACAAGTTGACAATATACTAGTGGTACGTAGTAACAGTTTTATCATTAAAAGTATGGAAATTTCAACATTTATACATTGTCAATCATCAGATAATTGTTAAATTATAGAATATATATGAAAGTTGTTGTATGGTGATTAGACTCTCTTTCAATAATTTTTCAGTTATATCGTGACGGTGTATACTTGAGACAGTATTCTGAGCACTGCCAAACAGGAGAATCATGCAACAGACACATGGTATGATACCCCACCAAGCACTAAGTCACATTGTACTGACACCAAGTCGACCAGACCTAGAACTATCCTCTAAATGCTGAGAGCAAAATGAAGAAGCTTCTATTACCATTTTTCAAGCCTTTGGTATAACCTGGCTGGAGCTGGAGGAACTAAGAATAATTGCATGAATGAAGGCTTTTGTATGTTTATTTCAATATTTAGCATAGCTTTATGCCATCAAGGGCTAACAGACTATCAGTTAACCTAAACACTCTTTCTAAGGATCCCAGACAGTTAACCAGTATGCATGCATGCCCGTCTTCATGAGTAAATGATAACTTTCCCACTTGAATCCGCAGTGACAATGAGACACCATGTCATATACATGTATCAATCATCTGGAAGACTGTGACTGGACGAGGAGTTGAAGTCACAACTGTAATATTATATTTTAACTATTATAAAAAATTAATCTTACCGTTGAAAAAAGGTAAAATCATACAAACAAACTTTCAGGGCACAGGAATGAATAAAATAAGTATATTAAAAAGTTGAAAATAAAATCTACACTACCGGTAATATTAATCGTAACAAAATTCCCATTAAATTAAAACAAATAACAATGAGTTGCACTGTTGCATATCAATTTTCATTGCGACTGCGGCCAGGTCGGATTCTGAACTCACAATCCCTGGATTGATAGCCAGATACACTACTGATTGAGCTAACCAGATCCAGCCAAGTCTAGAATATCAGAGATTTGCCAGAGAAGGTTAATTTCTGATAAAGAAGCAAGTTTCAATACAACTGTATTTGTTTTTGTCAGTGACTTACATCGTAGTAATATTGGAATGCTTGAGATTTATCTCCATCATTGTCGTATATTTCTCCAGTTCTTGCCAGCACGCTGCAGTCTGTGGGTGCAACACCAATCAACTGCATAAACCTGGGATAGAGAAAGTGTCAAGATAGGGTTAAGTAAAGTTCAAGGTAACAAATCTTACCACAGCTAATTACCATACGTTCTTATGACAGTAAAATCTGTACTAAGTTCAATAGTCAACATAATACAGTAAGACCTGTGCAAGAAGTCACCTCTAGTAAGTAACCACTAGTCTTAAACAGTCACATTTTCTATTTACCGTGTTTAAAATCAACCTGTATTGAGCAGCCACCTGCCTTAAGAGGTCATTTTTGCTCTTTCCCTTGAGTAGCTACTAAAGACAGGTTTGACAGTAATTCAAATATTGCAATTTTTCATATCCTTAAATTAAACTTGGACAAAAAATAAGTAAAACAAAAATCTTTGACCTCATTAAGATCAACTGTATTGTTTTTTAATGCTAAAATCACACAAGGCATGTAGCAATGTGGCATTACTTTATTATACGACTCATTACAAGTACATTAGTACTTACCATTCTGTAGCCTGTGCTGAATCTTCTAACTGGTCTTGTCTGTACAGTGTTGTCAAGGAAACCACATAAATACCAATGCAGTGTGGGCCCAATATACAGCTCTAGTGATGTATGTTATCAATTCATACTAATATATTTTAGCTTAATTGTGAAGTAGGTTCACTCACTCACTCACTCACTCACTCACTCACTCACTCACTCACTCACTCACTCACTTATTTATAGTATCAAAAAAAGGAACCTATACCTACATGAAGCCATCTGTACAACAGCAAATCGGGACAGAATTTCCCTATTTTTAGATATTTATAGTACAAACAACTTTTACCATTATAACTGCTACATGGTAGCTGCAATATACGATGTATTTTATTTTCAAATAAAATGTTTGTACCAATATGGGAAAACCCAAGTAGCAGTTCAAAAGATTATCTATTTAAAGTTATTTTTAATTCATAATTTTTAGTTAAAAAAAAAAACAACCCACAGTGGTGTGCAAGCAAGCTGCTTAAAATGAATAGTTATCTCACCGATTTATACATATAGTTGTTTTTTTTGCAAAGCTTTTGTTTAGAATAATATCCTTTAGAGGTGTGTGTAACATGTGTGCATAGTAACCTAATTGATGTATTAGTTTGGTTATTTGGTTACAAAAAACAGACATGTTTTATTAAACTATTGGTTCTTTAGAACTTTGGCATTGTGAACACAATTGAATTTTCTCCTGAAAATCCACAGTAGATTATTTTAAGATGGCCCATATCATTTATGGTATTGAAATGTTATAAATGATATTTTTATGTAGTAGTAATAGTAGTATGGTTTTTTATAACCATCACATTCAACAGTTTTTCAGTTATATCATGACGGTGTCTATCTGAGACAATTTTCTCAGCACTGCCACACTGGAGTATCATACCGCAGACATATGGTATGATACCCCACCCAGTAACATTATACTGACACTTGGCCGACCAGACCTAGAACAATTCTCTAATTAATGAGCGCCAAACTAAGAAGCATTGAGTACCATTTCTTCAAGTCTTCGGTATGACCTAGCTGGAGATTGAACCCATGAACTTACGCATGGATTAAAGATTGATAAAACATCCACACACATTTTATCTGGTGAATCTTTCGTGAACCTAACATTAAATAGAATGACTTTCAATCCACAAAGCTTATTAACTTGAACTATAGTTATCATTTATTTATTCATAAATATGAGATGGCCTATGAATAAATTACTACTACGCATAGGGCGACTGTAAACTGATGTTGGAATAAAGGATACATGTCTGCTATCTGGTAAATGACTTGTGGAGAGTTACGGAGGATCGCGTGTAGCTTGTAGAAGGCGTCAAGTGCATCTTCCAGTCGTCCTATACGCTTGTTTGTCAGACCTGTTTAGGTAAAATATGACATTTATAAACAGATACAAAACTTTGAAAACACACCACTTACATACAGGTAATTTAGTACAGAAAATGCCATCCGATTTCAAAGAAAGTTTATATATGTTTAGAGTGCCATCTCTGTCATCTACTGTAAAAATTGCATTATTTAAACTATATACATTTACTCACTCAAAATCAATGTATACCATTAGCTCATTATTTTCATTTACATTTCATTTTTTTCTTCTCTAGTACTCAATTAATATAATGTGTTATTTATTTGTTTGAATATTCAGCAAGTTTTATGCCATCGAGGGCTAACAGACAATCAATTAACCGAACAACTCTTTCCTGGGATCCTGGAAGGTTAACCAGTATTCAAGTACACCCAACTCTGCAAGTAACTGATAACTTTGCCACTTGAATAAGCGGTAAAAGACAAATAACAGATTAACTAACATCAACTTACAAACAACATAATCTTGAAAGAAGAAATTAGAATTACCTAGATTATATAGAGCTTCTACACAAGACGAGTCGTTCTGTAAAGCTTCTCTGTAGAACTCCCTCGCCTTCTCGTAGTCACCCTTCGTATATAACACGTTACCTTTGTTGACGAGGGCTGTAAGTTTCAAAAAAATACACAGATAACATACATGGCTAATATAAGAAGATAAAGATATAACACATGGCTAGTATAACAAAGAATTACAGTTTGTTGATTTTTATTTCTTTTATTTGAATTTGTTAAATTAGAGTCTAACCCACAAAATACAAAAAAATATGAAATGGCTTTTTTAATACAGGGAATACATGTAGTTTGAGTTTCTTGCTGAAAACATGGCAACAATTGGTTAAAATTCTTATTTAAAAATTTAAAATTATAATAATATTCAGGGAAGATGTTGAGTATAAGACTGCATCACAGTAACTGGGCCTTTAAATAACTGATCCAAGTGATCAATCAACACATATTGGGTTTACTTGTGATAGTAACATACATTGGCATGTGATCAAATATATAATCTCATTTTCCTCCGAGGTCAATTTAGTCACTTTTTTTCATATAATAATTTATGTGATGATAGTTTTATCATTTCTTTTTTATCATGATGAAATGAATCATCCTTTACTAAATAACATTGGATATATATCGGTCATGCATCTGTACTTGTGCAATTATAAACACTTTTGAAAGTGTTGAATGATTGAATAACCACTGTTTCCTAGGATCCTGAAAGGTTAACCAGTACTCAAGCACACCCCATTTCCGCAATTAACTGATAACTTTCCCACTTATTAGCGGTGAGAGACAAATTATAATGAGTCACAATGTCGTATATCAATCATCACGGAGACTGTTTCCGGGCAGGGATTCGAACTCAGGACCCCTGGATTGATAGTCAGACATGTTACCGACTGAGCTAATAGGGCCCAGCTTTTTGAAAGTGTGTTATAAGAAGTGAGATGAAAACCTCATATGCATGTATATTAAGTGGCCTCACCTATATCGCCTATATTTTAGCGATATTAGCAGTTAAACTGCACATTTATACAAAACATCATATATTATGGATATTCTGTTCAATTACTTATTTTGTATTTTGTCTCTGTAGTGTAAAATTCTTTAATTTGCCCAAATACTAAATAGTGTCCACGATAAAGTCAATCTTTGGCCAGTATCGGCTATGCTAAAACATTGACAAATAAAACAGAATATGCCAACCTGTGTCTTAACAAATTCTCATAAATAAGATAAAATACATGGATTGAATCATCCGTTATCTTTAAATGGTACCTTGAGACCTTCCTCTTTGTGATTCAAAATTGTTTTCATCATTTACTGAACAGAAAGTTATAGTTGATGCATCTTTGAACCATACATGTGCTACATATAACTGAGGGGAATCATCTTTACCATAAAGCGACTAGCATAACTAAAATATTTGCCAGCCCTGTAACTGGAACCCCTGCCTCAGATGTCAATAATCGCGAGAGAACGACTCAAACTACTGTAAAACTTGACTCAGACATGGATGGCTGGAACACCACATGTAGCTTGACCACTTAAGCTCCGGCCAAACTCTTATTTTGATGTTTATACATGTACATGTATGATGTTGAACAATATTTGGCTTGAACAACCCTTAACTTAAAGTATTTTTCCAGACCCATCGGGTTCAAGCCATTGAAGTTTTACTGTACATGTACTCAACAACAGAGAAACAAAAATTCCATTATGCATAATACGGCGATCATTTTTAGGAGGCTGAGTCTACAATATACAGCATAATTTGTGTGAAAAACAGTACATACCATAAGGATTGTACCTGTCTGCTGTCATGGCTACCTCCGCGTATTTGTCTGCCTGGGCTAGATCATTCTCCTACAGAATAAAACAAACATTTTTTACTCTCTAATTTACAAAACAATAAAGTTGCACTTCGTTTTTATAAGAAAGAATTCTCCTTTTTTATAATATAGTCTGTTCTCTCGTTTAATTTGGAATATTTCTTTTGACTAGGATGGAATTACAACATTACTGGTTACATGTAGTTTAAATACATTTTATTTCTCAATTTAAGTACACTTTATACAATAAAACAAGTTTATACAATAACAGAAAAAGGATTACTGATTTTTTTACTTAGATTTAATTTTTTTTATTTTAGGTGTAACCCCACCATTGATTTTTGTTCTTTATTCTATAGTAAATAACAAAAGTTTGAAGGCTTGTCATTCATAGAGGGTCCCAAATGAAAGAAGTGAAACCTACATTTTACTGTTTGTCAACCTCTGCACTATCAAAATATGATGAGAAAAGTAGGGGTCATGTGTCATATAAGAGATTTTTTTCCTGCTCAGTGTGTACACTGGTGACAAAGTGAAAGTAGACTTCCGAAATCATGAATTCATACCCCAATTTCCAAGCATCATTTTTTTTTTCTAAATTCACAATTCAAACATGACAATGCTATCAAAATGTTCAAAATACATCAATAATGCCATTCAAATAAAAAAATGAGCATTAAAATAAGGAAAATGCATTTTTAAAGAAGAAGAATTGAGGATTATTTACAACCGCCATTATGCGACTACCCCACGGAAGCACTTCCTTTTTGCAATGGTGGCACTATGCCTATAAGGAAACTCTTTTTTTTTTAATTTCATAATTACCTCATTTTTACTAATTACTACCAATTTGAAGTAATACTGCCAAGTTGCAGGCATTAAATACTGAAACTTTTGTCAAAATACCACTTTTTACATGATCATTATATACAGGCGCGAGATGTTGACCGACATGCAATTTTGATGTGTTTGACTAATTTTACCAAAAAAATTTTTTTTTTACCTAATTCCATTAAAATTTTTACACCAAAATAGTCTCATGATACACTGAAGACATTATCTTACCAAAATACATTATTCAATACAATGTACATGCTAAAAATTGCACATTTAAATCATCCAAAATAAAAAATCTTCAAAATTTTGTGATTTTTCATGAAATTTCAATGTAAATATGCACATATATGCTTTATTTGAGGCATACACTTGCCAAAATGTGGTTTTTTATGAAGCAAATGTCTCCAATTTGTCATTTAATACTATGAGAGTGTAAAAAAGAGGTTAGTTTACCTACAATTAACATTTTGGAAAATCACCCCCATTTCACTCAAGTCTCTCTTATAGGTGTAACCCCACCATTGATTTTTGTTCTTTATTCTATAGTAAATAACAAAAGTTTGAAGGCTTGTCATTCATAGAGGGTCCCAAATGAAAGAAGTGAAACCTACATTTTACTGTTTGTCAACCTCTGCACTATCAAAATATGATGAGAAAAGTAGGGGTCATGTGTCATATAAGAGATTTTTTTCCTGCTCAGTGTGTACACTGGTGACAAAGTGAAAGTAGACTTCCGAAATCATGAATTCATACCCCAATTTCCAAGCATCATTTTTTTTTTCTAAATTCACAATTCAAACATGACAATGCTATCAAAATGTTCAAAATACATCAATAATGCCATTCAAATAAAAAAATGAGCATTAAAATAAGGAAAATGCATTTTTAAAGAAGAAGAATTGAGGATTATTTACAACCGCCATTATGCGACTACCCCACGGAAGCACTTCCTTTTTGCAATGGTGGCACTATGCCTTTACATTGATTATGAAACTTAGTAAAATCACACTCAACATCTTCCTGGGTAGAACCAGTACTAAGCATATGCCAATAAAGTGTCTTGCTCAAGAACACTACACATAACTGTGGCAAATCAATTACTGATTGAGATGCAAACCAACATATATATATATAGAGCAGGTAAGAAATAAAAGAAGAATTAAACTTAAATCTCAATTCTTGAAAGGAAAATGAAATCCCAGTGATAAATTCTGCTCTAACTTTAAATGATACAAAGTAACATTAAAAAATAGTTTTTCCTTAACGTATATCATTTATAAATTCCATTATCTTACTTCCCACAAATTTAAAAATAAAAAAGCTGCATTCATTAAAATTCAATATTTCCCAACAGTGAAAAGTATAAATTATGATGTTTTTTATTGTTCTTACAGGAAATATTAACAATCAAACAACTTGTAACAATGTTAACAAAAACAGAACTTGAATTTGCTATTAAAATAACTTGTAACCATGGTTGCAATTACTACCTCATTCCTCTGAAAACAAACATGACATACAGTTATATTTTAAGATTTAAATAAACAATGTTACATAATTATTTTTCTATGACGAGCTGTTTTCTAAATGTTACTTTATTGTCCCGAATAAACCTTCTAAAAGTTATTTCTTGTAAATATATCTTTGATAAAATGATAAACTCATGAAAAACAGTGGTTATTTGCTATATGCAGTCAGCCATTTTTATAATTTCCCTAATATACATTTTGACGCGAATCTGCCAATCAGGCGGCTAGAAATGGTGTCATCAGAAAAAATACTGGTACTGCACTAAACTTTCAAATAATATTAGGCCAGTTTTGTATGAAAAATATATCTAATGATTCAAATCAACATAAACAGTTTGTTCACTTACGAATGTTTGTGCTCATTCTACTTTTGCTAAAAAGCAGGCACAAAAATGTTGCCCCCCTCTCAAGAAATCTTACTGGTATACAGTATTTTAAGTGCACCCATCCATTTTGTTTGTCACACTGTCCCAAAGTAAGAAATTCTATGTGTGCATATGTGAGATAATGTTATTATACAGGCATTTGCGATAATATGTATATCATGGTATTAGGTATAGAAGGGATACATACATACTGAATGATACAAACAGTAAATCACTACTCAATAAATAAAACCTGTATAAAATACAATATGTATAATATGCACGGCACGACAAGCAATATGCCATTACTCACCAGGAAGTACAGGAAACTGAGGTTTGTCGCCGCCGTACACGCTACCTTAGAATCCTTCTTCTCAAACGATTTCAATGTTTCAATTGCCTAAAAAGTAATTAGAAACTGAACTTTAAAATTTTGGTAAAAAAATAAAACTAATGAAAAAAAATCATTATTTTTGAGAGCACCACTGTAGTGATAACATACATGTTTATCTAATCACTAAATTCAGCAATCTGGGCAATAAGAACTTAAACCAATTATAAAAGATTTTTATATGCATTGATTGCTCTTTATATCTATACATTTTTTCAGATATTTTAAATGGAACACTACATGTCAAATATCACAGTAATCCTCAGCAAGAATATTCAAGGAAAACGTGCAAAAACATATATCCACATAAATTAAGGTATTTCATGAATATTAGCCAAAACAATTCACACAAAAGTTGTTTTTGTATATGGTTTAACTCCAGTTTAAACACATGACAGGTTATATATGGCTTATCCAGTTTTATTGTTGCAGAATGATCTCAGAATAAATCAAAGGAGAGCCACCATCCTTCTGCAAGTAATAACCAAACTTTCTCAAATAAAGTTTCAAGATCAAGTAAGATTTGAACCTACAACCTCAATGGTGAGAGGTCAACAGGCAACAGCACCTTATACCACCACTCAGCCTCAGAAGACTCTACATAACGATTGGAAGATGAAGAAGGCACATTATAAATATTGATAGAACCATGTATGTACCTGGTTGAAGTCCTTCTGTTTGAGGAACATGATGGCTTTGTCAATCTCAAGATCGTGGGCCAGGTCAATATACTGCGAGTTCTTCACTTGTTCTACACACCTACAGCAGCAGTTAACATTAAATTGGTAAATTTTTTTGCAATTTATGATATATTAATTTATCATCTTATTTCTTGCTATTTTTTTTATATACAGTCAATTTTACCTCTGTTAAGCAGCCACTTGTCATAAGCAGCCACATTTGCTATCTCCAATGTCTACATTTTTTTAGCAAATTAACCTGCATTAAGCAACAACCTGTCTTAAAAGGCCATTTTTTCTCTTTCCCTTGACTGGCTGCTCAAGACAGGTTTGACTGCAATTCTAAAAGATTTAATGCATATTGACCAAAAAATTCTGAAATTCTGTTTTTTTCTACATGAATATTCAATACAAGCCTACAGTATTCTATTTATAGCTTAAATTCATAAAATAATATTCAAACATTTATAATTTATATATTAATAATATTTTATTAGCTTAAAATCATATAATAATAAGTATTACATGAAAAATGTTTTTCCATTGCAACATGGTGAAACCACAAAAACATTTTATAGGAACGACACGCTCCAAGAGAGCTTTAATTTTTTCTTGACTGATATGTATTTGCACTGAATCTCAATTTGACCTGTGAGATCAAGAACATATCACAGTATTTGTGAAGCAAACCCTCAAAACATACCAGTTTGTTTATTATCTTAAAACAATAATCTATAAACAACATAATAATAATATTATGGCTTCTCTCCTCAACAATTATTCTCCAACGCCTGATGCCAATAAAGTAGGGATATATTCAATACAGTCTCCATCCGTTGCCGAATAATAATTATCTTACCAGTCATAGCCAGCATCAAAGTTGATCTCGATGGCAGGGGAGATAATCTTGGCTGCCGTTTTGATACAGTTTTCTGCCTCGTATTTCCTGAAAAGCAGAAATCATTCACCCAGATAATAAAAAATTCCAGTTTCCAACAATATTTTAATCAAGTCTGAAGTAAAATAATATTTTTAACATTATGCAACTATATCAGTTTTCCACTTAAACATCAGGCAGAAACTAAAATATAGAAAATCTGAAATAAAGTTTCCAGTGCATTCACGTTGTGCTGTATTTTACATTCAAACATGATTCTTATTTATAGTAATATGTTTCACAGTATATTCAATTAGAAACCATACTCGATGTCAAGGAATATGTGTCACCTTAGATGCACTTACCCATCGTGTATAAGATAGTAATATTATTTCCAACTTCTCAACAATGCCCCCCCAAGTGTAAATGTTTGTCTCTACATTTTTGTGATAAAATATGATGGTTTTCCAGTCATGGATTAAATTGCAAGAAAATATATTCTTGGATTGAATTGTAAGAACATATATTCTCAGATTGAACTGCAAAAACATATTTTTGGATTGAATTGCAAGAATATATATTCTTGGATTGAATTGCAAGAATGTATATGCTTGGATTGAATTGCAAAAACATATATTTTTTAATTGAATTGCAAGATTTGGATTGAACTGCAAGAACATAATATTCTTGGATTGAATTGCAAGAAAATATATTTTTCTTTTCTTTTTGAATAAGGTTTAACCCCCTTTCCAAGACACAACATTTTATGTATGGCATATCCAGTTTTATAGGTAGAGGAAGACTCAGAATGAATCTGATAAGAACCACTGTCCTTCAACAAGTTAATGGCAAACTTTCTCACATAAAGATTTTGAACTAAGCTACTCAGATTCCTGTATAAGATGCACATCTGAGGTCTTTATTTGCCAATAAAACTGGATGTCATGTATAACTTGTAACATGTTGACAATAGTGCAAAACAATATACAGGAAGCATACAGTTCTAGTGTTTCCTGTGACTTGTACTAACCTCTCCCTCTCGATCTGTCTAAGGGAGTCGTTCTTGATCATCTCCAGCACCAGGTTGTACTGTTTGTCCTCCTGTAGTAAGTATACGATATTGAATAACTCATATCACACCTCTGTTAACAATTCCAGAGTTGCTTGTTGTTGTATTATCCGCTCAAATAATATTTACGTATATTACACTATTCATTTTCGTAGATTGCACTAAAGATTTCTGGCATATCCCACTTCTGTAAACAAATCTGGAGTTGCTATCTTGTCCACTCAAATAATATCAATGCATATTACACAAATGATTTCTGGCATATCATCAGTTCTGTCAATATAATATGAGGTTGTTTTGCTTGCCACCTTCTTTTTAAGACAACTCGTTTAACCCTTAACCTGCTGTACACACAATACGGGTATTCATTGCAGTGCTGCATATTTTTTTCCCCAGAAATTAGAGTGAATATATCACAATACATAATAATGTATAACAAACTGTCATTGTTATATGTTATATTTTTAGAAAATTTATGAAGCAAAATGTTGAATTGTAGGATTGTTGTGCTATATTTAGCTTGGGAATTTCATGTGCTACCCAATGGCAATGCTGATTTTATATACAAAGCTATTAAATGTCACGTGTAGGGGATTTCCAAAAACCATATATAAAAACGACATTTGTTGCATACAGCACTGATAAAGAGACTGTGAAAAGACATGTTGTGTACAGCAGGTTAAGGGTTAAGAAGAAAATTGTGGTTACCTTAAAATTTTGTATAAGTGTCACATGGGTGCCTTATTTGCACTTCACAAATATCAAATTTCTTTTTATTATTGTAAAAAATCTTTGCAGTAATTAATTATTTCAACTCCTGTTTTATATTTTCCAGAAAATGTCAAGCCCAGGTACCAGTAACTGTTTATTGCCATGTTCAATTAGTTATAGATCTTACAAGCAAAACCCATTTTCCTAATTCAACTTATTCATCACAAGTATACATCACTTTTAACACATAAACATGCATGTTTTCCCTTAATCAATAAAAAATTTTACTTTATAATTGCCAAATAAGTGACTCTTTTGCAAAATGAGGCCTTTATGAGAATGTCATTAAAAATTGTCTTAAACATGTCCAGGTGTATTATTTTGTTAAAGTGACTCAAGATAGTTATCTTCAAGTAATTAATCAAACTTCTTTGCAGGACATGAAATTCCCTTATTACCTAAAACAGAACACAATGATGCAGATTTTTTTCACCAGTCAATACCGTTTCTTAGATTTTTTTAAGTTTTAAGTATGTACATGTATATGACATATAAAATACTATAGAAATTGTGTAGATAAAAACAAAGCAAATTTATTGATATGATACATGTAAATTACAATATAATCATAGATAATTATTAGTATAGAGCAAATTATAGCAGAAACCTACTACAAGGAGAAAAAAATGATTGATTGAATATTTGGTTAACTAGTACTCGAGCCATCCCATTTCTGTAAGTAACTGATAACTTTCCCACTTGAATCAGCAGTGAGAGAAAAATGATAATGAGACAAAATGTCGTATATCACACATCATGAGATTGTGGCCAAGCAGGGATTCACAACCCAAGGATTGACAGTCAGACTCCCTAACAACTGAGCTAATCGGGCCTGGCATGAGGAGAAAGCAAAATTTTAATGTAAGTAGATAGAAAACATGAGAAGAGTAATGATCATAAAGTGAGTTCAAGCAGAAATCTAAATTTAGCACAGAGTAAATTTGAACAGAGCATAAAGCACAAAGCATAATTTAAGTAGAAAGCATATATTGTATGAGGTGAGAATAAGTTTTAGTAAAGAGCATATTTGAGAAGGAATCCTATTACAATATATAAGCAGAGAGCAAATTAGGAGCAGGGAGGTAATTCTAGCAGAGAGGAAGTTAGGAGCAGAAAGCTAATCATGAATAAAGGAATTAATATTTAAAGTTAATTTCAATACCACGAGTTTGTTATATTTATATCTATTGATAAAATTTTATCAGGGATAAATGAAATTGTTTGTTTATACTTAAAGCCAGTGAATATAATAGGTATCTTAAATGACTGATTGAATATTTAATGTCATTTTATACCATCAAGGGCTAACAGACAATCAGATAATCTAACCACTCTTTCCTAGGATATTGAAAGGTTGGTTAACCATCACTCAATCACACCCATTTCCATATGTAACTGGTAAATCTCTCACTTGAATTACTGCGAGCAGGCAAGAATTCAAACTTGCGATCCCTGAATTGATAGTCAGCAATGCTACCAACTAAGCTAATTGAAATCAGCTCGTTTATAATGGAGACCATTAAAAGCAGCCCGGAAACAATTTCAAGTAAAAACCTAATTTTACATAAAATAAAGCTACAATGGAGAACAGATCTCAAGGAGGATGAAGAACATTGGGCAGGTAAATGACTTCACCAGAGATCTTGGGGACCATATCACCAACGTTTGTAAGGTAACAAACTTCTTAACCAAAAAATGTGCAGTTATGAAAAAAGGTAATGAAATTCTTTCAGTATTTCACAAACATCAGCATAAGAACTATTGTAAACATTGTAAATAATATTTCTTTTAAAATTCATAGTAACTTTGCATTAATGAAAATACCATTGGTGCCTCCATTTGTCCTACATTAGTGTCTTATTTTTTCCTACAAACAAAAACCTTAAGACTTACTTAGGTAAGTAATTAGGGTCAAATGTAATCAGTTTCCATCACCTTCCAATTTTTTTTTAAGGAAACAAATCTTTTTCTTTTTAGCTCTCTTCAGCCCCCACCCCATAAACAATGAAAAAAATAAATAAGTTTAAACATGCAAGAGACACATGAAGAGCAGAACTAACTATTCTTACCTTTGAATCCTGTAAGATAGGCAATCAAAATATTAATACAAATACATGTATACACATAAGTATCAGCACATGATTAACACATATCACTATAAAGTTGGTCAGGAAAAAACTGGCCCTAAAATGCAGGCATAATGCATGTATGATGATGCATAAATATTACTGGACAGAATATATCAATATAACTGATTTTTTATTTTGTAAACATAGTAAATGCTGAAAACAAATTCTTTTGAGACGTTTTATATTGGCCAAAATCTTTTTTAAAGTTGAAATCAATGAAATA
Source organism: Panopea generosa (assembly GCA_029582155.1). Lineage (NCBI taxonomy): Eukaryota > Metazoa > Mollusca > Bivalvia > Adapedonta > Hiatellidae > Panopea > Panopea generosa. The sequence continues at coordinate 35,704,113 of CM055898.1, read as the reverse complement.
CCAATAACAAACTGATTGTGACAAGAATCTGTTTAAGATTGAGATTGACTGTATCTGGGTAAATGTATCAATCTTTACTGATGATCAGATTGATTGATTAATTGATATTTAGCAACGTTTTTATGCCTTTGTGGACTAACAGATGACCAGTTTACCTAACTATTCATTCCTTGGATCCTGGAAGGTTAACCAGTACTCAAGCACACCCATCTCAAGTAGCTGATAAATTTCCCACTTGAATCAATGGTGAGATGAATGATAATGAAATGTAATGTTATAAATCATCATCACAGAGAATGTTGACAAGCAGGGATTCAAACTCACGACCCCTGGATTGATAGTCAGATGTGCTACCAACTGAGCCAACCAGGCCCAGGTCTGATGATCATTTTATCCTATAACTTCCAACTGCCATATTTACAACTATCAAACAGTAAGAGTTAACTCCACATACCCCATGTGCTAGATATTTGTCTTCGTCATCAATCTTTAGATCCACTGTTAGAAGTTTCTGGAAAGCCCTCTTCATCTTTTCTCTGTCGCCTAGGGCGAAGTAGCACAGAATCAGATTGAAGCCCGTCTTGAAGCTTGGTGCCTCCGACATAATGTGCTCGAATGAAGTGATGGCATCACTGTATTGACCCATCTTGACAAACACTATACCGATGTTCTGCATTATCTTTGTCCTAGAAACATACCAGGAGTACAAATGTTGGTGACCAGGTAAGAAAAGTAACAATGCTTCACACCAAATTTGGTAAATCTGTCAAGCAGTTTCAGAGAAGTTGTTTAAAACAATTATTGAAAGATGGACGACAAGCGATCACAATAGCTCACTTGAGCCCTTTTAAACATATTGCAGTCTGTATATATGGTGACCAGTTCTATTGGTGAAGTCCTCAGATGCATGTAAATGAATCTGTGTAGGTTCAATGTCCAACAAGCATCAAGTCTTTAGATACAATGGTTCTACCTATATAGATTCTTTTTTTCTTTGAACAGGGTTAAATGCCATATTCAACACATTTCAGATTATATATGTCATATCCAGTTTTTACCGGTGGAAGAAGACCTCAGAATGAATCCGAGTAGAACCATCGTCCTTCAGCAAGTAACTGGAATACTTTCTCACATAAAGTTTTTGAAGTGAGCGGGACTTGAACCTATGACCTTTGAGGTGAGAGGAAAGTGACCTTTAGACAGCACTTGGCCACAAAGGACCCTTTTATTTAGATTCACACAAGATAAAGTGGAAGCCATTTCAAAACTGCAATGCACATCTCATATTATTGATATTCCCTTGTCATGTATGTTATAACTACAACTGTGTAGGAGATAAAAATCTGGTATATATTTTTGTCATGTGTTGCATAAGTTTGTCATATCTTTTATAATTACTGTTCTCCTACCTCATTTCCTTGTGAGAGTTGGGCACCTGATCGAGAGACATTCTGTAGAATTTGATAGCCTTGGGGTAGTTCTTCTGCTTAAAGTAGATATTTCCCATGTTCACCTTCAGACGCCCTGAAATTGTAATATATTTCAATTACAACATGTGCTCAAATAGCACAAAGTTCAGTAAAAGTAAGTGAAAGTTTTGTTGTATACGTAACAAACATTTTAATAAACTTAAAAAGCATGTGTATCATTAACTCACCCAATTATGGCCAGACAAGTCAAACCAAACAGCTCAACTAGATTTAAATGTGAATGAACTATACTATAAATAGTATAGTATTTGGCATAAAATTTAGACTTTACCTGTTTCAATCATAACTGTTCCAGAGCCCAGTTGTTCAAAGCACTATTAAGTTAACGCCTTAATTTTCAAATAATAGTATGTTTTGTTTTTTTTTGTTTTTTTGAACGGGGTTTAACACCAATTTCAACATATTTCAGGTTATATATGGCATATCTAGTTTTACAGGTGGAGGAAGACCTCAGACTGAGTCAGACCGAGTAGAACCACCATCCTTCTGCAAGTAACTGGAAACTTTCTCACATTAAATTTTTGGAGCCAGCAGAAATCAAACCTACAACCTTGGTGGCGAGAGGTTAGTGATCTTGAGATGGCGCCTTAGACCACTTGGCCACCGAGGACTTACTATAATGATATGTTATTCTAATTCTACACCCAATTGTATTTGACATGAAAATATTCAAAGTATCAACAGTGTTTTTTTTCGGCCATTTTTATAGCCGTTATTGGGTCATATTCCCAATGGCAAATAGTATCTTTTTTTCCCAATTGAATGGTAAAAATTCCCAATTGAAAGCTTCAAAAATGTAAATTGAAACTTGCCATACTTCCTTGATAAAATAAAGAAAGTTTTCCCCATTCTGAATTTAGTATGACATTGATTATTTAATTAAATGGCCTGATAAGCAAGTGTACACTTTTTATAAATATATCAATATATTTAATGCAAAAAAATTTCCCAATGTTAATGAAAATGCCGCTAAAATTCCCAATTCCAAGGGTATGGGTCATCTTCCCAAAATGGTGAAAAAAAACACTGATCAAAGATATTGAATATACAAGTTGTCGCTGAACAGAGTGTTAAGCTAATAAACTTTGAACAACACAGCCTACATGATCAAGGAATGTTTTTCAAAAATTTACAAAAGTTCAAGGAGAGTAACTCAAACAGTTATGACTGAAAAGGGTAAGGTCCAGAACTTAACCTAAATACCATAACCTATGATTCAGGTGAGCTAAATATTTTGTCATTTTTTCATACCTGCATTACTAAACATCTTGTTCTTCACGATCACCTGGTATGTGTTCAGGGCCTCATTATACATCTCACTGGCAGAGTATTGGTTTGCCAGATTAAAAAGCACCTGTTGAGAATAAATTGAAATGAACTCTTAGCACTATCCATTTATGTTATTTCATTAAAAGGATCAAAGGACTAAAACTCAGTAAGAAATCATCCAATTTATAAATAAAAAACATTTGAACACAGTTATTAAAGATTCATTGAGATACAGTTTTTAAGATATGATTTAATCAAATTGGAGAAAATGATGTGTGCAAGTCGTCTTTGATACTCAAGAAAGCTTGTAAGTTTTAGTCATGTAATTCCATTTTTTATAGCATTTTTTATCCATCATACAGTTCTATTTTAGAAAGCTTATTATCTCCACAATCTATTTAGAAGTTTAGGGGTAGCAGTCAGAACAAAATAGATAACATCCGGAACTGCTTTGGACTGGGCTGTGCTCAGCATGGTAAGACATGCTTACACTGTTTATAAACACAAATGGTGACCAAGCAAACAAATAGTAAACTGAAATGGGACTACATCGGTGTTGTCCCTCTATTTCTCATTAAGTAACATGATTAACAAAAGCAAACTGCTGTCGGAGGTAAACGTTTATAGTGAACGTATCGTTTCGCTGACTTTTGAAATTAAACGTTTAAGCAAACTGAACGTAGCCCAGGTTTTTCCATGTATGTAGCGGAGGACCTCCAGAGCCCCCTTCTACTTTTTCCTTTCACTGTCCTACTTCAAAACTTATTGTTAGCCCTGGTACCAGCATTTTTCATAGCCTACTGGAAACAACTTGTACAGAAGTCTTCAACCATTAGCCTTCATTGGCATAAATATGACGCTAAATATTCAAACAACGATATAAATGTCACAGACATTCTGGACTATAAAATCAATCAAAGATGATAACTCGAGCTCATCCTTTATATTCTGATATAAAAAACATAACATCATTTAAAATAATTGGTACATACAGAGTACGTGAGATCAAGATTAATCTGGTCTCCCATGGACATTTGTTCTCTCTGTCTCACCAACACTCTCTCCTTACGTCCGGCTTCCTTTGCCTTCTCCAGCGCCTGAAAATGACAATCATTTGATATGAAAGTGAAAGTTTTAAACATGTGATTGAAATGAAAGTGCTACAAAGTTGTTAAGCAAGAGTTTTCTGTCACATTTGAGTTTGCAAACACACCTCTGTTTGTAGACACATCTTTTTGTAGTCACATTTATGTGTACAAACACAACTGTTTGCAGACACATTTGTTTGCAGTCATAGTTGTGATTGCAGACACATCTGTTTGAAGTCACATTTGTGTTTGCAGACACACCTGTTGACAGTCAAAGTTGTGTTTGTCGACACATATTTGCAGTCAAATTTATGTTTGCAGACAAACTGTGCTTGCTTTCACATCTATAAAAGTTCAATGACTTTAACATTTCAATTATCAAAGATCATTTTACTCCGACAATTTATTTATCATTATCTAATTTTTCTTTTTTAATTGGATTTTACACCATTGTCAATATATGACAGGTAAGATTGACTTATCAAATGTCATTTCACTATTTCACATTATCAAAGGGCATTTTACTTTGATGATTTATTTATCAAATTGCATTTAATTTTCGAAAAGTCATTTTCCCAGTGCAAATTTGTTTATCAAAGGGTATTCAATATTGGCAATTTATATATCAAAAGTCATTCCACAGTGAGGATTTATTTATCAAAGGTCATTTACTCCCATAGAAGATTTACTGTTTATATATTACTATGAAAATGAACATATACTGATGGTCAACTTACTTTGATGAAAATTTTTGATATCTTATGTCTTTATATGATAGGTTTAGAATTTACAATGTTTATCTAATGTTGCAGTTATTCAATGGCAAATGTTAAGTTAAATACAAGTCATTTGAGCAAATCTTAGACAAATTAATTAATATACAGCAAATATAAATATAAAATACTTACAAGACTCATCTCGCCTCTACTGTTGGCGAAGCAACTTTCCTCAATAAGTTCATTAACTTTTTTCTCCAATTGCCGAATCTTCTCCTCTGGGCTGTAGATAAGTGATACAAACCAATCAGTACATGTAATTTCCATTCATACAATCTTTATACAAAAACAAATGAATACATGTGCATGACTAATAGCAATAACTAGTAATATTTGTCTTTATTACAGAAGTCTCATTTAAATACAGCGAAGTTAACGCTATGTTAATCATGAAGATCCACAGAAATAACTTAAACGATGCTTTAGTAATTGTCATTCAAAATCAAATAAACCAACTTCTTTCAAATTGAAACCTGATCAAGAGTAAAGGACTGTTTGTGAAATGTTGACAAATGAATCAAAGTATCAACACAAGAAGGTTATATGCAAAATGAACCTAGACCCTCCGTACATATAGAAGTGCAATGTTTCAGCAAATTCATCTCTCATTCCATCAACGAGTAACAGAGATTCCATACAAGAAATTTTTATCCTTCATTTTAGATAAAAAAATATTTAGCATCTTCCACAAGCAGAAATCAGGTAGTTTCCCCCTAAAATGTCCATCTCATTCCCCTCATCTTGAAAAATTGAACCATTTCCCCCCGGAACATTTGGAAATATATATTTTTTCCTGATTTATATAGCTAGAGCACTTTCCCTACAAATTGTCATTCATAAAAAAAATGTTTGCCGTGCTCTACCCACTTAAAGTTTTAAAAAATCTGGCAAAGTTTTTTAAGCTACCTACCTGCATACATGAAAAATACTGGGTCGAAGCGTAACAAAGAAACATTTTATAAGGACGACCTAAATTCCGTAAAAAAGGCCCTGTTATATTTTCTATCACTCCTGTACATAGCATCCTGGGAGGGGTAAAGTTTTGTGGTAGCGCCCAAACCTATATATACCTTATAAGTTTATCAATATGGTAACATTCATACATTATCCATATTATTTAATAGCTACTGTTTGAGTTAAACATACCTGTCTTCTGGTTTTGGCTCCAACGGAGGAGCAGGGCCCCCAGCCTGATTGAGCGGATCAAACCCAGCAGGACCTGAAAACATGACAAAAGAAAAATTAAAAGATTGAAATCTGGATGGTTTCATATTGTGGTGCTTTACTTCTAATTATTAACAGGCTCATAAAGTATGTACTAATTTATTTAAGCTTGATTGTCAAGGCAGTTCAAAGATTATATGAACTGCTCTTGAGTCTGTTTCCTGGGACGAACCAGTATACGGTGTTATCTGACAGGCTTTGGGTTGAGCTGGGAATCAAACCAGCAACTTCTCGAGTGGGTGGATGAGGGTTTATACGAAGTCATCACTTTTTTACCAAAGTCTATAAATGAAAAAGCCAGTCTATACATAATGAAAGCTACAACTGACAATCAGCTGATTTATCCTATAAAGTGTCTAAAAAGACAATGTAAAAGGTGTTATTTGTTTGTTGACCCTATATAACTTTTGTAGCATATTACCTAATAAAATTGAGTACAGAGTAAAGTTGTATTAAAAAATAATAATCTGGAAATAATGCTTTAAACTAACTAATATTTTATCCAGTTTTTAATGGTGTAGGAAGACCTCATAATGAATTTGAGTAGGACCACCGTCCTTCGGCAAGTAACTGGAAAACTTTCTAACATCAAGCCACAGCGGTGAGGGTCATTAAATGCCAGTGTATTAGACCACATGGCCACAGCAGACCCCATGAGATTTATTAAAGTTGAACATAAAAAAAACAATCTGTTTAATACATATATTAAACATTAAATGCACGTTATCTAAATAGCCATTGCTAATGTGCACCAAGTACATACATGTATATGCACCATACCACTCAGCCATATATGGCACTCAATGTAGATTGTGACCATCAATTTCTACAAAAGTCACCTCAATGAACATTTACATTTTGTATTCGCAAAATGATATTGATATCAATAAAAGAAACATATCTGACCTCGTTTTCCAGCTGCCGTATATCCAGCTGCCCGAACAGCTGTCATGGGGCGAGCCTGCGAATCTTGCCCAGCTGCTGCCCCAGTGATGGGTCTCCCCATAGATGAAGGTCCAGCCCGACCACCACGCATTGCTGTTGCCATCCTGGCCCCACCAAGTACTGGTGCTCCAGCCCCGGCCGCACCACGAAAACCAGTCTGTAGAATATATTTATGTCATTAACTAATTTATCAAAAAACTCAACAGGGACACTGAAACAAGAGGCCCAAGAGGGCCTGAGGACGCTCTACTGACTTGTAGTGGCTATAGCACTTTTTGAAATTCTCCATTGCAATAGAAACATTGGGGCATGGTCATTTTTAACCCTGGGGACACCATTTGAACAAATCTAACTAAACTATAGTTGGTCATCATTACTTCATACACATTCTGAAAATCTGTTGAGCAGTTCATGAAAATAAGATTTTTAAAGTTTTGGACTATTTTTAGTAATGGTGGCCATCTTGAATTTCAAATCTTCTGTATAGACTCATATGCAATAGAAACATCCATGTGAAGTTTCAGTTTAATTGGCCTTGTGGTTTCAGAGAAAGTGCTGCTAACAGACGACAGACAACGCGCCATTGCATAAGCACTTCTGCCCTTTGGCCAGTAAAGCTAAAAACACATACAAAAACAACAACTTTAAACAAGAGGGTCCTGATAAGCTCATCTGATATTTAAACAAATGGCTCAATGGCACAAAACTGGAGTACTGTTCCACAGTTTGGGACCCAAAGTGCACCACCAAGGACAAGGAAGGTGACCTAACTAATCACCGATTAGTCTGCCAGCTCGAAATGGTACAGAGGAGAGCAGTCGGATGGGTTACGAACAGGAACCATAACACATCGAGTGTAACCGACATGCTGCACGATCTGGAGTGAAGATCTCTCAAACAAAGACAAAAGGACTCCAGATTGTGTATGCTTTACAATATTCGGAACCATCTGGTAGCCATAAAATTAATGAGGATGATTACATCACCAGAAGAACAGAAAGACGCCAACATCAATACATCAGCTAAGGGCGGACAGGGATTACACATGATTTTCTTTTTTCCCAAGAATAATTGTGCAGCGGAATCAGCTTCCCACTAACACTTGTATGGCAGAGTCTCTCAATTCCTTCAAAGCCCAGGTCTTGAAGACCCAGCACTTGTGACTCATTTAATTCTTAAACTATTCTGCCCTCTTTTATTATTTCCCTCTCTTTACTTCCTTCTATCTCTACTAATTCTCTTGCTCTTACTCATCATTTTCATTTTCCACTTAATTTTCATCTAGCGCTCCACAGGTGATAATACTCAAGTTGAGGGTATACCAGTATATCGGCAAAAGCAAAAAAAGCACAATGCAAAACTTAACAAATTCTTTACTTTTTAAATATACGAATTTTCTCCTTCTGTACCCCTTAAATACATTAATGAACATAAGTATCTTTCACAGAACAAATTTGGCAATTCAGACCTTGAGAAGTTAAAATATAAAATTTATAAATGTACAAGAAGGGTTTTCCTAATTCACAATATGAACCCTTATGATCTCCAGTGCTGGTCTCTTTCCTAATTCACAATATGAACCCTTATGATCCCAATGCTGGTATCTTTCCTAATTCACAATAAGAACCCTTATGATCTCCACTGCTGGTCTCTTTCCTAATTCACAATATGAACCCTTATGATCCCTAATGCTGGTATCTTTCCTAATTCACAATATGAACCCTTAGGATCCCCATCTGCTGGTATCTTTCCTAATTCACAATATGTACCCTTATGATCCCCATCTGCTGGTATCTTTCCTTATTCACAATATGAACCGTTATGATCCAAATGCTGGTATCTTTCCTAATTCACAATATGAACCCTTATGATCCCCATCTGCTGGTATCTTTCCTAATTCACAATATGAACCTTTGTGATCTCCACTGCTGGTTTCTTTCCTAATTCTTAATATGAAATGAACCCTTATGATTCCCACTGCTGGTCTCTTTCGTAATATACAATATGTTACAAAATGTTATAAAATATCTAAAATATTTTTAGAGTAACAATCCCTACTATTGTCAATCAGATCAAATTAACAACTTCAGAAATGACTTATCAAAGAATTGTTTGTAATAAGAAAACAACAGTACAAAATACCAAATGGGCGCCCTTGTAATTTACCTGAAGAAAAGTAATTATCACGAAGACATAACATATCCATCACAAATTTTCTCATAACACAGAAAAGTGCAATTGTCTATTGAGGCACAAAAGTACAAAAAAAAAAAGTTATACAAAGTACAAAATGGTTGCCATGGCAATTTAATATATAAAAAAACTTATCATCAGGCAATCCTTAAAAAAGAGTGTTTGATGGCTCTGACCAAGTATTTTCCATGTGGGTAGCTATTTTTTATTTTATTTGCCAAACATTGATTTTGCAGTTGTTTAAAAGAAAATGCCAGAAATCATGAAAAAAAAAATCAAACACTTTGAAAGTAAATAAAAATGTTTGGGTAACTGCAATTTTGAGTGAGTAGGTAGGAACACGGCAAACAATTTATTTTTTAAGGACGACCTCACCAAGAAATAACAAGTATGTCAAAATATTTTTACAAAACAAAAAAAATCTGTGTGACACAAATTTAGTGACATCATCAAATTAAGTACAAGGTGCAGTGATTGGTGCAAAAAGTAGTAATAACGCAATTGGTTTAACAAGGAAGTGTATAGAAATCATATTATCATTGCTCAAAAAAAATGTTTTGATAAGAAGAAAAAACAGCTTTAAAAACTGCTTTTTCGGTAATTGTTACAAAATACTACTAATCCAGTCAAGAAAAGAGAAATGTTTATATTCAGCTCCATAATTCTATATTTTACACAATGTAATATTACATATATTTCTATATATTAACAACTGAAAACAATTTATCCATCTAGTTAATCACAGCTTACCGGGGGTGGTCTCCGTCCATGACTTGTCCTCAGAACTGCCTTTTGGAAGTTTGGATCACTGGCCAAATCCTATAAATATAAATCAATGACAAACAAATTTAAAAATATATACAAAATTAATTTAGAAAGATGAATTGCAGTCAGTATTTATTTACGGATATACCAAAATTTTTATTTTTTATATAAGAACTGGTTAAATGTGTGTATTACCCTAAAACATACTCTTTGTACATAAAAACATCAAAATTAAGTAATTTGAGAGGCACAAACTCATTTTCATAGCAATCAATTGCCATATTGAAATTAAGTGATTTTTTTCAAAACTTACATCTGTGTCAAGTGTTGCATTATAGTCATTAAATCCTCCATATATGTCTTCCTCATCTTCTCCAGCTAAGTGCACCTGCGCCATCATACTCATGCGATTAACACCGGCCATACAATCATCTAGAAAGATAAAAGTTAAACTCATGTTAAAATATGAGCCAGGAAACAACCTGGATCCCACCAATTTTCTTGATGGTTGGTGTGGGCTAACAACAGATATTATTAAGCAAACAGATGTTGTATCAAATAGAACCATGCCTTCTTATCAGGAACTAAAGAAATTCGTCGACTTCACTGACCATTGCATTGAAGAAGCAATTTCATACTCAATTCAGAATGGGGGAAATTTTGTATATTTTATCAAGAAATAATGGCAAGCTTCACTATAGTTATTTAATCTTTCAATTGGGAATTTTAACTCTCAATTCAGAAACAAGATACTACCAGGTTTTTGCCATTGGGAATATGACCCAATAAGGTCCATATAAATGAAGAAAAAAAAACTTAATATTTAACAGAATTTCCATAATATCCATACTAGAACTAAGGAGAGAGACAATCGCATGATTTAATCATTTAATTCAAATACATTCTCTCTCTGACTTATACTACAGGAATGTGATGTTGTCGCTATTTGTGAAGAAAATTTAATATTCAATGTGTGTCTAGAATAACAAATGATCCAATAAATTTTCACAGGAAGTTTGAAAACAATGCTTCTGTACTGCTACACTGAATGTTGCTGTTGTCTTAATAACTTCTTCACTTTTTGGATTGGACAATATATGGCATATACATAACAAGAGTTCATTTTGATTTGTTTGCATATTCCACAGACCTGAAGTGTGACTGGAAGGTCAGGATCATGTACGTCTTTAGTTCATTTGTGTTATGTCAAATTTTGGACACATAGTACTAGCAGTCTTGGTGGCAAGACATGTCTGGGAAATATAGGATGTCACAAATCAACAACGCATACAACAATTTTACATGTGTCAATGCTTTGAGGGAAAACAATGTCATTCTAGTTAAACACTTAAATATCAAGCATCTTCACAGTCTTTACTAGATCAAAAATTTTGGGAAAAGTGAGGAAGATTTAGGAAGAATGGGAGAAATATTTATCCTTTTAAGTACACTAGGGTCCCGTTTTAACGCAGATCTTAGGGTCCACAAAATGAAACCACGCTATACGAGAACCGGGTTATAGAGATAATTACGGTGAAAAAAATGTATGTTGGTTATTCACACCTATCGTGCTGTCAGGCTGTAAGTGAATGGTATTGTTGGCATTGTAATGTAATACAATGCATATCTGGTTACAACAGATACAGATATAACTAATAATAAAAAAGACGTTTTCATGTTTTGACAAAACTGAAATTCGCAGTCAATTTCAGAAGAAAAATAAAAACGATGTCTATATAAAAAATAAATCGCGCTTCATTTTTGACTCAACGCTGTAAGTCAGTAAGTGTTAAAATATTTAAAAAACATATCAAGAACATTTACAACATTAAAATAATAAAAATCAGTTTATGTCGTGATAAAATACCTGCGGTAAATTTATACCTGTCAACCGCTTGGTTGCTTGACCACATAATCACTCTATAATAACAAAGTTTGTAAATGCATTTGTGTTTGGTGCGTGTCAGCATTTATTGAATCACTCAGATTTTTACAAACTGTTGGTACTCAATGCTGGCATGAAACAATCACTTAAACTATCATTTAAACCACCATGCATGAGGTAAAGGTTACAACAGTTTGTTCTAATCAAAGGAAATTGGTGAGTAGAAGATGAGCAATGATTAAATCAAAACATGGTGATGACATATTGTTTGGTTGTTACTTAATCATTCGCACAAGTTTTGTATCACAACAATTCCCCCCACCCACCATCGAAAAAATGGGAGCCAATCAAAATCCGCATTATAAAGGAATTTGAGTTATATTGGACCACATTATAACGAGACCGCAGTGTACAAATTTTAATTAAAATATCATCACTTTAACATGTTTGTGACCTCTTTTTATTCATTTGTTACCATTTTTAAAGAAAGGTTTTACAGCAATAATTGACTGAATGATCAAAAGCATTTGTTACAAGAATACATTTTTGCTGACGACAGATAACCGTTTAGGTTATATTTGCTGCTTTCTCCAAGTGCAGAATATAAAATTGTAATGCCATGGTGTTGTGTTAAAAAAAAATGAATCTGATATAAGTGAAGTCAGCAAAGATTTTAATGGTTAAAAACAATTTTTGGCTGAGCTATCAATTCTGATTTATGTTCCACGATCCGTGAAACGCTCTTTGCTGTGTTAAGTATGTTTGATTAGCCAACTTACTGCACTAGAAATGCACTTGTACACAAAGATTTGTGATAAATAAGATTATCAACCTGTAATGGGATTTCAGTCTCATTCTGGACTCCCGCATAGTCCTGGATTATTCGCGTATAATAGTCTTCGAGAGAAAAACACACAGCAGCGTCTGTGGACAGATATAACTGTGAAATTGGGGACATTATGCTTGTTTTGTTCATTCATATAAATCAAACATGGAATACTCATGTCAATAGTGCAGTCACAAATGCAGGACGAATCTTGAGCTTCCTGAAAAGGAACATCAGAACCAACACTCCTAAGGTAAGAGCATGCACCTACAAAATGCTTGTATGCCCTCAACTGGAGAATATTAACACTGTATGGGATCCACCCACCAAAAACAATATCGACAAATTTGAAATGGCCCAACATCATGTGGCCCGGAGGTCATTAAAGGATTACCCTGGATACTCCAGTGAGACTGAAATGACTACTAAGCTAGGTTGGAGGTCCCTTGAACAATGTCCTTTAGATGCACACTTGTGTCTATTTAACAAGTTAATTCATTATTTAGTAACCATTCAAATGCCAGACTACATAAAAAAAAAAATAGGATCTCATAATATTGTCATTCAATAACATATAAACAAATTCATACTGGAACTATTACAATTATTCCTTTTTTCCTTTGGCCATTGTCCTGTGGAATGCTCTACCAAAAGATGCTGTATTGATACATGACTTCAATAAGTTTAAACTCAGAGTCAGGCTGTCTGCACCACCACCCACAACAAACTGTAAATCTTGAAATGTTGTTTTTAACCTGATTTTACCTAATTTACTGTCAATTTTAATATTCTTCACCTATTTTATACAACTTTTCTACTTTTAACTTTTTCTACTAAAACAGACACAGCCGTGCAAATGCTAAAACTTACCAGTGAGGGTGCGCAGCAGAATTAAGAGATAGATAAATTTATTACCCCACCCATTGCTTTCAGTGAAATGATTTATTCTTACGAATGATTAAGCCTTATTTTAACTGAAAACGAACGCATATTACAATAAAATTTAATAAAACAAATATCTTGAACAATTGACAATATTTACCAAAGAGAACAGCATGTAATTCTTTACGGAACACTAATTTTAATTTTACGATTTGACAACTCCTTGGAATTTAGTTGGTTTTTATTTGCGCAAGATATCTGCGCATTTACGGAAGAAGTACATTGACAACACAGGAAGTCTGAAAATTAGTCATGAAATATGTGTTGCACAAGCTAATGTCGCCAGATCTAGATGTGTGAATCGTAAGACGGGGTGGTGCATTAGTTCAGAAAATATCAAATAAACATTTGTTTGTTTATTTACGTGAAAAAAGACGAGCTTACCAAGTAATACAAAACCTTCAAAGCACCTGTTGTAAAGGGAGATTACTCACTCTAATAGTTTCTACTTTCAGTTTCAGTTACTTCAGGTATGTTATTTTTGTTTATGATCTCCAAATTGTCATGGGTATTTAAAGTATAAATGACGCATTTTTATGTGACTTTGTTTTAACTTAAAGTATTTCATCCCTATCTTGTCTTAGTCTTTTAGATTACGTTATTTAAAAAACACAGAGGTTGTACTGTAGGCCATTACTTATGTATGTTTTGTACTTGTATGAATGGATTATTATCAGATTATAAGAAGCCTCCCATCTGAGGGAGGTTTACAGGAATTTGAAATAATCTTAAAGGTATGTATAAAAGCTTAGCTCAGTATATGGAAGAAGAAGAGGACGATGAAATAGCCATCTTACTTCTATCAGGTTCTGTCAGTATATAACTCTGAATACTGCTACACTTCCTTCGTGGGTATTCTGTGCAGGAAATTGTTCACATCTTTGAGTTACTGATAAGAAGTTAAAAAATAAATCGTAATGTTCATCAAAGTAAAAAAGTGAAGATTTTGAAACGATATAGGTTAGGTTTGGTTTAAAGGGATTATATTGGTATATTACCATCATTTCCATGTCCTAAATACAGATGCCCAGCATAGGGATATACGCGTCAAAAGTGTCTAATTGCATAACCTCTTTATTACAAACATCTGGATTCTGAGGCCACGTTTTTGTTTTTGTTTACATTTGCCATTTTCAACGAATCGCTTTCGTGTTTCCAATCAATCATCGGATAACATCATGAAGACTCGTTCCAAATCTCGTTTTCGAGGCTTTGTTCAGGAAGTTTACGGAGTTCAATATAAACATTGCGCAATAGATTATTGCGGGATGTATTAAAGTTTTGGTCAATATTCAATTACTGTTAATTTGATAACTTTCAAGTAAATAAAGGTTAAAACGTCAATACATAAGCATTATTTTGTGCACAATACATACAGGAAAAGTCTGCATTGACAGTATGTTTGTGTTACTTGCCAATATAATCCCTTAAAAGTGCATCCTACAAAGTGATAAAAAGGTAAAATAAAAAGCAAATTAAAATGCCACACTCTAGGTCTTGGTATTTTAACGTTACTTGGACAACAGGCAATCACAAAGCTTCAGAGTTAGACAAAATGACAATATTGATTGGCAAGATGTTTCGGATACCAATCACGCATACATGAAAAAATGTTTTTATAGTACATAACTTGATGATGTATGAATTTGTCAAAAACTGTTATGCTAAATGTGAAATGTCACTCTTATTGGATGAAGATATGGAGGCATATTAATAGCAACTTTTTTGTGAAAGATTTTATAAAAAAAAACATTACTAGCCTAGAATCATTTCTTCGATCTTTAAAAGAAGGCGTGCCCAAGATTAGCTTACATTTCTGAATATGTGTAGAAATGTGATTCAGATCATTTAGAAACACATTATAAATGATATTTGTACAAAGTTGGTAACTAATCACCAACTGAATTATATTCTTGAAATATATACTAGGGTTCATTATTTTAGACCATAATAAATTAATTGCTAGATTATCATCCCTGCCTGCCCCTTAATTTTCATGAAGCCCCGACCCTTTTTATTTTCATAAAAAAAAAAACCATCAAAAATTTCATATTCATATAAAAAATCAATAAAAAAAAAAAAAAAACAATTCTATAAAAAAAAAAAAAAAAATAAAATCATCCCGTCCCCCTTTTTAAGAAATTCTTCGATGATAATCTAGTAATTAATTTAAAATGACCTTATCAGATTATTTTATGGTTGGCTAGACGCAATACTTGAGACAATTTGAAACTTACAAAATAAGTCCAACTTTTACGCCTTGAAAACATTTCTTACTCATTAATATTTCTTTATAAAATAATTGAAATTGAATGATTGAATATTTTTATTTTGCAGGTAGCGAGTTACATATTTATAAATGCACCAGCAGAGCACAAAACAAATGAAAATGACCATTAAATTACAAGTTTGGCAGGTTAAGCTGTAACCATGGCAGATTGGGAAAACCTTCCTGAAGTCATCCTTGGACAAATATTTAGCTTCCTGTCCACTACAGAAAGACTGTGTATTATTGGGCAAGTATGCTCCGCCTGGGAGATTGCAGCCTTAAGACCTGAAGTCTGGCAAAGTTTCGTCTTTTGCGAGGAAGATATCTACCCAGGATTTGATGATGCCTTAGACCATGTTAGACATGGACTGAGACTTCATGGTTCTTATGATGGTGATATCAAAGATGTTTTAATAAACATGTTTGTGGAGAAAATTAGTAGATTCGGGAAATATTTCAAATTTGTGAAGATTTACTTTAGAGGAACAAATTCAAACCAGATTGTGAATTGTTTGTCACAAAATTGTACCGTTATTGAAGTTTTGAAAATCCAGCACTTGCAGACAGGTGTAAATGTGGTTCGCAATCATGAAAGTTCATGCAAGCATGCCATTTACATGCTCCTGCAAAAGAATACTGGTCTACATAGATTGGAAGTGAGAGATATGGACAATTATTGTTCAATATCCGAGCTTAAGCATCCGCTGCCTTTTGGTGCACCACATTCCTCGACTCTGAAATCGCTGAGTTTTTTTCAGTCATTCAAGTCCAGCAATCTTGGAAACTTGATGTATTTAGTAAATTTAAGAGAGCTTGCGATTGAGCCTCAGGCACTTAGCTACAGTCTGCTTTATCATCTGGCAGGTAGATCATTAACAGACCTGCATATCGTGGCTGTGTCCAAGCATGTGGAGGTTTACACTGAGGCATTACAGAACTGGCAATGGAAAGAAATATCAGAGCAGGGCCGCAAACTTCGTGTTCATTGCCATTTTGGTGTGAATCACGATTGGACAGAGAAGGAAATAATGTTAAAAGAAAGCATGCCTGTCGAGTCTTTGAAGTATCAGAAATTCATACTGCTAGAATATCCACCATTGGCCGAGTTGGTCTGCAGCTACTCAAGTACCCTGAAACATTTTATAGATATGAGCATATCTTTGAAAAGTTATAAGCTTGCACAGAATCAAGAAATTGCAGACTCCACATCCGATATTAACATGTGTATCTTAAATATTGTGAGAGCCTGTCCGCATCTTAAAACTCTGGCTGTGAAAGAAATCCTGTACAGTGGAACCATTCTGGCTATGCTTCATTTGAACAATGCTCTCAACATCTTGCTAATGGAAGACCAGGTCAGGTACAAACTTGAACCAACACCAGATTTGAGCTTACCAAATGAAGTCAAAGACATAATAACACAGGGCAGCAAAGACAAGGAAAGTTTTGAATTATCTGTTACGAAATTGACTGGTAGAAAATGGCATTTCCTTCTAAAGAGAGAACTTATAAGTGTAATGTTAAATGAGTACTTGACATTTGTATGAGATTTTGCTGTGATTTTAATTTGATGTCTTCAGCTGGACTGAGACTAGTCAGATGCATGTGAAATAAACAACGTAGTACCAAATAAGCACAGTGGACATGTTCATTGTAAAAAACACGTGGAAAATGGTGAAATGGTAAAACATCTGCAAAAAATTAACATTGTCAGATACATTCAAACCTTTGTAAGCGGTCACCTCTATTGAGCAGCCACTTATCTTAAGCAGCTACATTTGCTTTATGCTTTCAGATCAAATTAACTTGTATTAAGCAAACAATCTTTCTTAAAGGGCCACTTTTGCACCTTTTCTTGATTGGCAGCTTCAGACAGGTTTGATTGTATTTGATATTGGTAATTTAAGTGATTTTTGTAATTACTGCTATATTTCAAATATATTCAGAGCGTGTGGTAGAGCAGTGAACTCATGATCAAAGGGTTGTAGGTTCGATCCTCCTCCACGGCCACGTGTGGTGTCCTTGAACAAGATACTTTTTCCGCATACCGTATATTCCCTAATTAACACCCCCAGGGGCGTTACATTTTAGAAGGTGGGGGCGTTTATAAAAGATAAAAAAAGCAAATTTAACAACAGTTAAAAATACAATAAAACCAATAAAATCCTGGAAAAAACTTTAAATCCCCGAAAAAGTGGTTCAGAATTATATGAGAGTGAATGAAATAATCGACATAGGATGAAAAAAAGCTGAAAATCTGTATGAAATTACTAGTCTGTGTACTGGAATATTCGAATTTATGGTCAGTGTACTCTTCACTTTAAATCACTTGGACGCTTGCTCTTATCAACATGGAACAATGAGCTTAAAGGGTACACAGACTTACCGCATTTTCAGACGTTTTCTAATGTTTTAATGGGCAGACGGTATTTTTACTAGTTTTAAACAGCAAATATGGGGAAGTGTTTATTCAACCAAAAGCGGTTAAGTGGTCACCCAAGATATAAACAATGGGTTAAAGAGTTCAAAGGTAATAAACACTCCGCTAATTGTTGTCTGTGTAACAAAATAATCGATCAGGGAAAGATGGGCGAATACGCACTCAACTCGCATATATGTTTTATTTTTTTAATTTTCTAGAAAAATAGGGGGGGGGGGCGTTTATAAGGGAATATACGGTATGTTAGTACTGGTTCTACCCAGGAATACTTCGAGCATGAATTGTATAAGTTTTAAGAAGTTAGAATTTGCTTCACAATAGAAGTTAACTAAATAAGCTAATACTAATAAAAACAGCGATGATATTTTTGTCTTGAGTTATAGCATCAAAATATAAAAAGTTGAATATTTTGAGAAATCAACATAAATTTTATAATGAATAATATTATTCTAAAACCACTGAATTGATTTTCAAAAACAATTCTCTCACTGAATGAATGTTGAAATTCAAAGTTTGTGTGTAGAGCTAAATATAGAAAGATATTGGTATTATAAGAAAAAAATATTTTTAAAAAAGCATTGGTCTTATTTAAAACTTTTTTAATAAAAGGAACAAAATATATGTTATTCATTCAGATCATATATTATAGTCTATTTGGACTATATGCCATTATGACTGCCATTATAAAACATTATACAATATTAAAGGCATTAAATGACTACCATTAGAAGAGATGTTGTTGTTGTTGCTGATTTTATCCACAACTTAAGTTGTTTTGTAAATTAATTTTGATAATCTACCATTATATACTGAGATCCAAAAGTTTTTTCATGTAAGTTTAACTATAATACAAAATTTGATTTCAATATGTTTCACAATTTAACTATATTTGTCAAAGCATGGAGAGAAACATAAACAGAATGAGATGTTTGAATTTATTCTATAGTGTGCCTGAAAGTTATTGCTCTTTTATGTTAAACAACATGTTGTCAAATAAAAGCATTGTTTATCTAGTTAAACAACTGAAAATGTGTAAATGTTGAGATATAACACCACAGAATGTAAAACTTGTAAAAAAATTCTTAACATGTCCTCACTGCACATGCATTCCCTCTTACAAGTTACGAAATCGGTAAATTACCTCCCTTAAGATTGAAACAAGAACAATTTAGGATGATGGGTATCACCAGATTGAAAGTTGGTATACTTTATTTTATTGCCGATTATGTTTGTTATGAACCCAAATTCAAAATGAGACTACGTCTTCAAAATACCACTTGTTTTTAAAAATCATATTACCATAAATAAATAAAATCTGAATGGTTTGGTATGTCAGGCTTCTGTTTCACTAACATTTAACTTAAATACTTAAAACTTAACTATGTTTTGACTGGTTATTTATCTATTATATAATCAATATCATTGACGCAATATGCAGTTTTACTGGAACCAGTCTAAAATCATGGTCACATGGCTGCTTTTCTTAGATTTAAGATTTTAAGTATATGTTGGTGAAACAGGAGACTGATCTATTAAAATCAGAGTGATGAAACTGAAACGAAATCCGCTATCTTAAAAATATACCTCACTTATATAGTGTTTGAAGGTCTTGACATAGTCATTTCAATTTTTTCTGAGATTATAAACAAATTCTACAATATGTAAACTAGTATGGCAGCTGAAATAGAAATCCAAATTAAATTGCGCGACTCATTTGATACATCCCAAAATATGTTGCAATTTTAAGCAGGAAATCTATTTAAATCCAACCAGGAAACATAGGCCAAGTTAGGAAATCCCTTTTCAGTATATAATGTTGACATACATAAAAAGATGTCCTTGTGGCAATAACAAGGTCTGTGAGTATAACCATGATATATTGGTTTCGCCAATGTTTTTTAAATTTTGAAAAATCCTGATCTACTTCCTTTCAGAAACTGTTAATAGTCTTATAAAACAATATGATATATTTTCTTTTAAGCCAGTTAAAACAGGTGCAATTCAAGTATTTTTTTTTTTTTTTCTGATTTTTAGCTCTACCGGTCAAAGGACCAGCAGGGCTTATGTCATGGTAAATTGTCTTTCGTCCGGCCGTGTCCATCCACTTACCTTTTTCTTGTAGACGCGACAGCACTTTTATTTTTCATTAAATCTTAACAAAACTTGCACAGCAGTTATATAACCACAAAACTGAACACAAATGCCCTGCCACAGGGTTTATAAGCACATTTTTAAGGGAAACATTAAAAAAACATTTTGTCTGAAAGTTCAAGGCCTAGAGCTTAGATATTTTTCATGTAGCGTTGCATTGAGGTTCCCTTAAAGATTTGTTAAAGTCAGGTCCCTGGGGTCAAATTTGGGGTTGCTACAGGGGTCACTGTTTTACATAGAGTTATATATGGAAAATGTTGTATACATGATAGCAGCTTCATTTTTTATTTAATCTTAACAAAATTTGCACAACAGTTATATAACCACAAAATCTCGGACAAATTCTTGAACCAGCGTGATTCAACGACAAATGACTCCCACACCCGCAGGGCTTATAAGCACATATTAATCAAAACCTTTAAAAAAACATTTTCTCTTTTCAAGGCCTATACCTTAGATATTTAACATGTAGCATTGCATGGTGTCCTAAAAGGTTTGTTGAAGAGAAATTTACAGAAAAACATTTCCTCTGAAATGTTCATCTGTCCATTTGTTGCAAGTAGAGCGATTCAGGTACTCTTAGGCCTCTTGTTTTCATTATAATTTTAGAAGAGGTTTTAAGTCCTCCTTAGTCGAGTAATCTAAGACGCCATCTTAAGATTGCTTAGCTATTACCGGTATGGTCGAATGTTCAAGTCCAGTTTGCGCTAAAAAGTTTATGTAAAAAAGTTTGCCAGTTACTTGCAGAAAGACAGTAGTTCTCCTCAGATTCGTTCTGAGGTCTTCTTCCACCAATGAAACTGGATATGCCATATATAACCTGAAATGTGTTGAAAATCAATATAAACCCTATTCCAAAAAAAAAAAGTAGAAAAAATGTGTTTAAAACAAATACTGTTCTCCAAAAATAATTTAAACATGATACCTACTACTGTGATTACCAGTAATACTAATTTTGAAATCATATATTTTGACACTAAATTAAAAAAATTGTATGATTTTGAAAAATGTAGTCTGTTATGGCATCACTTTATTCTCGAAGAAAATCAAACCAATATTTTCTGTGGGTGGGAAGTAAATCAAACCAGTAGTTCCAGTAATTGGTAGATGGCAAGTAACTCATACTAATAGTTCCTGTGAGTGGCAAGTAAATCAAATCAATAGTTCCTGTGGTTGGCAAGTAAATCAAACCAATAGTGCCTGTGGACGGCAATCAATCAAACCAATAGTTCCTGTTGTTGAGAAGTAAATCAAAGCAATAGTTCTTGTGGATGGAAAGTAATCAACCCAATATTTCCTGTGGGTGGCACTTAAAGCAAAGAAATAGTTCCTGTGGATGGGAAGTAAATCAAACCAATAGTTCTTGTGGATGGCAAAATAATCAACTCAACAGTTCCTTTTGGTGGCAAGTAAATCAAAGAAATAATTCCTGTTGGTGGGAAGTTAATCAAACCAATAGTGCCTGTGTATGGCAAGTATATCAAACCAATAGTTCCTGTGGGTGGTAAATTAATCAACTCAATATTTTCTGCGGGTGACATGTAAATCAAAGAAATAGTTCCTGTGGATTGGAAGTAAATCAAACCAGTAGATCCTGTGGGGTGGGGTGGGGGGGGGGAGTAAATCAAACCAATAATTCCTGTGAACAGCAAGTAAATCAAACCAATAATTCCTGTGAACAGCAAGTAAATCAAACCAATAGTTCCTGTGAATGGCAAGTAAATCGAACCAATAGTTCCTGTTGGTAGAAGTAAATAAAACCAATAGTCCCTGTGGATGGCAATTAAATCAACCAAATAGTTCCTGTGGGTGGCAAGTAAATCAAAGAAATAGTGCCTGTGGATGGAAAATACATCAAACCAATGGTTCATGTGGATGGGTAGTGAATTAAAGAAAAAGTTCCTGTTGATGGTAAGTAAATCAAACCAATAATACCTGTGGATGGGAAGTAAATCAAACAAATTGTGCCTGTGGATGGGAAGTAAATCAAACAAATAGTTCCTGTTGATGAGAAGTAAATCAAACCAATAGTTCTTGTGGAGGGCAAGAAATCAACCTAGTAGTTCCTGTGGGTGGCAAGAAATTCAAAGAAATAGTTCCTGTGGATGGTAAGGAAATCAAACCAAAGGTGCCTGTTAATGGGAAGTAAATCAAACCTATAGTTCTTGTGGATTGCAAGTAAATTAACCCAACAGTTCCTTTGGGTGGCAAGTAAATCAAAGAAAAAGTTCCTGTAGATGGGAAGTAAATCAAACGAATAGTGCCTGTGGATGGCAAGTTAATCAACTCAATAGTTCCTGTGGGTGACGTGTAAATCAAAGAAATAGTTCATGTGGACGGGAAGTAAATCAAACTAATAGTTCCTGTGGATCGGAAGTAAATCAAACTAATAGTTCCTGTGGATGGCAAGTAAATCAAACCAATAGTGTCTGTGGATGGCAAGTAAATCAAACCAAAAGTTCATGTGGATGGCAAGTAAATCAAATCAATAGTGCCTGTCGATGGTAAGTACATCAAACCAATAGTGTCTGTGGATGGCAAGTAAATCAAACCAATAGTGTCTGTGGATGGCAAGTAAATCAAACCAATAGTGTCTGTGGATGGCAAGTAAATCAAACCAAAAGTTCATGTGGATGGCAAGTAAATCAAACCAATTGTTCCTGTGGATGGCAAGTAAATCAAACCAATAGTGTCTGTGGATGGCAAGTAAATCAAACCAAAAGTTCATGTGGATGGCAAGTAAATCAAATCAATAGTGCCTGTCGATGGTAAGTAAATCAAACCAATAGTGCCTGTGGGTGGGAAGTAAATCAATTTAGTAGTTCTTGTAAATAAATAAGTAAATAAAATGAATTGTTGCTGTTGGCGTGAAGTAAATCAAACCAATAGTTCCTGTGTATGGCAAGTTAATCAAACCAATAGTGCCTGTGGATTGGAAGTAAATCAAAGAAATAGTTCCTGTGGATGGCAAGTAAATCAAACCAATAGTGCCTGTGGATTGCAAATCAATCAAACCAATAGTTCCTGTTGATGATAAGTAAATCAAACCAATAGTTCTTGTGGATGGCAAATCATCAACCCAATAGTTCCTGTGGTTGGCAAGTAAATAATAGAAATAGTTCCTGTGGATGGCAAGTATATTAAACCAATAGTTCCTGTGGGTGGTGAATTAATCAACTCAATATTTTCTGTGAGTGACATGTAAATCAAAGAAATAGTTCCTGTGGATGGGAAGTAAATCAAACCAATAGTTCCTGTGGATTGGAAGTAAATCAAATCAGTAGTTCCTGTGAGCGGGAAGTAAATTGAACCAATAATTCCTGTGAATAGCAAGTAAATCAAACCAATAGTGTCTATGGATGGGAAGTAAAACCAGTAGTTCCTGTGAATGGCAAGTAAATCAAACCAATTGTACCTGTGGATGGGAAGTAAATCAAACCAATAGTTCCTGTTGATGAGAGGTAAATCAAACCAATAGTTCTTGTGGATGGCAAGTAATCAACCCAAAAGTTCATGTGGGTGGCAAGTAAATCAAAGAAATAAGTCCTGTGGATGGTAAGGAAATATAACCAAAAGTACCTGTTGATGGGAAGTAAATCAAACCTATAGTTCTTGTGGATTGCAAGTAAATTAACCCAACAGTTCATTTGGGTGGCAAGTAAATCAAAGAAATAGTTCCTGTAGATTGGAAGTAAATCAAACCAATGGTGCCTGTGGATGGCAAATAAATCAAAACCAACAGTTCTTCTGGGTGGCAAGTTAATCAACTCAATAGTTCCCGTGGGTGACATGTAAATCAAAGACATAGTTCCTGTGGGTGGGAAGTAAATCAAACCAATAGTTCCTGTAGATGGCAAGTAAATCAAACCAATAGTGTCTGTGGATTGCAAGTAAATCAAACCAAAAGTTAATGTGGATGGCAAGTAAATCAAATCAATAGTGCCTGTCGATGGCAAGTACATCAAACCAATAGTGCCTGTGGATGGCAAGTAAATCAAACCAATAGTGCCTGTGGGTGGGAAGTAAATCAATTCAGTAGTTCCTGTTGGCAGCAAGTAAATCAAATGAATTGTTCCTGTGGGCGTGAAGTAAATCAAACCAATAGTTCCTGTGGATGGCATGTTAATCAAACCAATAGTGCCTGTGGATGACAAGTAATTCAAAGAAATAGTTCCTGTGGACGGCAAGTAAATCAAACCAATAGTGCCTGTGGATTGCAAATCAAGCAAACCAATAGTTCCTGTTGATGATAAGTAAATCAAACTAATAGTTCTTGTGGATGGCAAGTAATCAACCCAATAGTTCCTGTGGGTGGCAAGTAAATCATAAAAATAGGTCCTGTGGATGGGAAGTAAGTCAAACCAATAGTGCCTATGGATTGGAAGGAAATCAAACCAATAGTTATTGTGTATGGCAAGTAAATGAACTCAACAGATCCTTTGGGTGGCAAGTAAATCAAAGAAATAGTTCCTGTTGGTAGGAAGTAAATCAAACCAATAGTGCCTGTGGATGGCAAGTATATCAAACCAATTGTTCGTGTGGGTGGCAAATTAATCAACTCAATATTTTCTGTGGGTGACATGTAAATCAAAGAAATAGTTCCTTTGGATGGGAAGTAAATCAAACCAATAGTTCCTGTGGATTGGAAGTAAATCAAATCAGTAGTTCCTGTGAGCGGGTGGAAAATCAAACCAATAGTGCCTGTGGATGGCAAATAAATCAAAACAATTGATCCTGTGGTTGGCAAGTAAATCAACTCAATAGTTCCTGTGGGTGACATGTAAATCAAAGAAATAAGTCCTGTGTATGGGAAGTAAATCAAACTAATAGTTCCTGAGTGGGAAGTAAATCAAACCAATAGTTTATGTGGATGGGAAGTAAATAAAACCAAAAGTTCATGTGGATTGGAAGTAAATCAAACGAATAGTGCCTGTGGATGGGAAGTTAATCAAAGACATAGTTCATGTGGACGGGAAGTAAATCAAACTAATAGTTCCTGTGGATAGGAAGTAAATCAAACCAATAGTGCCTGTGGATGGCAAGTAAATCAAACCAATAGTGCCTGTGGATGGCAAGTAAATCAAACCAATAGTTCCTGTGGGCTGAAAGTAAATCAAACCAATGGTTCCTGTGGATGGCAAGTTATCAAACCAATAGTGCCTGTGGATGGGAAGTTAATCAAAGAAACAGTTCCTGTGGATAGGAAGTAAATCAAACTAATAATTCCTGTAGATGGGAAGTAAATCAAACCAAAAGTGCCTGTGGTTGGCAAATAAATCAAACCAATTGATCCTGTGGGTGGCAAGTAAATCAACTCAATAGTTCCTGTGGGTGACATGTAAATCAAACCAATAGTTCCTGTGGGTGGGAAGTAAATCAAACCAATAGTTTATGTGGATGGGAAGTAAATAAAACTAAAAGTTCATGAGGATTGCAAATAAATCAAACCAATAGTGCCTGTGGATGGCAAGTAAATCAAACCAATAGTGCCTGTGGATGGCAAGTAAATCAAACCAATAGTTCCTGTGGGCTGAAAGTAAATCAAACCAATGGTTCCTGTGGATGGCAAGTTATCAAACCAATAGTGCCTGTGAATGATAAGTAAATCAAAGAAATAGTTCATCTGGATGGCAAGTAAATCAAACGAATAGTGCCTGTGGATGGTAAGTAAATCAAACCAATAGTTCCTGTTGATGAGAAGTAAATCAAAGCAATAGTTCTTGTGGATGGCAAGTTATCAACCCAATAGTTCCTTTGGGTGGCAAGTAAATCAACGAAATAGTTCTTTTGGATGGGATGTAAATCAAACCAATAGTACCTGTGGATTGGAAGTAAATCAAACCAATTGTTCTTGTGGATGGCAAGTAAATGAACTCAACAGTTTCTTTGGGTGGCAAGTCAATCAAATCAATAGTTCCTGTTAGTGGGAAGTAAATCAAACCAATAGTGCCTGTGGATGGCAAGTTTATCAAACCAATTGTTCCTGTGGGTGGCAAATTAATCAACTCAATATTTTCTGTGGGTGACAAATAAATCAAAGAAATAGTTCCTGTGGATAGGAAGTAAATCAAACCAATAGTTCCTGGGGATTGGAAGTAAATCAAACCAGTAGTTCCTGTGGGCGGAAAGTAAATCAAAACAATAGTTCCTGTGAATAGCAAGTAAATCAAACCAGTAGTGCCTATGGATGGGAAGTAAATCCAAAAGTTCCTGTAGATGGCAAGTAAATCAAACCAATAGTTCCTGTTGGTGGAAATAAATAAAACCAAAAGTGTCTGTGGATGGCAAGTAAATCAACCCAATATTTCTTGTGGGTGGCAAGTAAATCAAAGAAATAGTACCTGTGGATGGAAAGTACATCAAACCAATGGTTCATGTGGGTGGGAAGTAAATAAAAGAAATAGTTCCTGTTGGTGGGAAGTAAAGCAAACCAAAAGTGCCTGTGGATGTGAAATAAATGAAACCAATAGTGCCTGTGGATGGGAAGTAAATCAAACCAATAGTGCCTGTTGATGGGAAGAAAATCAAACCAATAGTTCTGGTGTATGGCAAGTAAATGGTCCAACATTCCTATAGGCATAGTGCCACCATTGCAAAAAGGAAGTGCTTCCGTGGGGTAGTCGCATAATGGCGGTTGTAAATAATCCTCAATTCTTCTTCTTTAAAAATGCATTTTCCTATTTTTAATGCTCATTTTTTTATTTGAATGGCATTATTGATGTATTTTGAACATTTTGATAGCATTGTCATGTTTGAATTGTGAATTTAGACAAAAAAAAATGATGCTTGGAAATTGGGGTATGAATTCATGATTTCGGAAGTCTACTTTCACTTTGTCACCAGTGTACACACTGAGCAGAAAAAAAATCTCTTATATGACACATGACCCCTACTTTTCTCATCATATTTTGATAGTGCAGAGGTTGACAAACAGTAAAATGTAGGTTTCACTTCTTTCATTTGGGACCCTCTGTGAATGACAAGCCTTCAAACTTTTATTATTTACTATAGAATAAAGAACAAAAATCAATGGTGGGGTTACACCTATAGGTGGCAAGTTAATAAAAAAAATAGTTCCTATGGGTTGCAAGAAAACCAAACTAATACTTCCTGTGGTTGCCACCTATAGGAACTATTGGTTATATTTACTTTTCATCCACAGGAACTACTTGTTTTAAGTATTTGTCACTCACAGGAACTGTTGGCTTGATTTATTTGCCACCCTAAGGAATGATTGATTCAATTTACTTGCCATCCACGGGAACTATTGGTTCGATAAACTTGTCATTCTCAGGAACTATTTCTTTGAATTACTTGCCACCCACGGGAAATATTTGTTTGATTTAATTAGTTTAACCATGGGAAGTTCCCAAACATAATTTATATTCATTATAGTTAACGAGAATAATACTGCTATTTGCTGGTCTGCTTAAATGTCACATTCAATAAAAAAAAAAGCTTCTGACAATGTTCAAAGCATTGAATGTGTGACATCGACTCGAGACGAACCGAGGCTATATCCGGTATACACGATACTTCTGGTTTACATCCATCCTGAATCTATTTTATGCGTGGAATTGATCGAAACTGGTACATTTATATGAGAATACATGTAGTCGGTAATAAAAATGTACATATATAGAAAAGTTTTGTTAAATTAAACACAGATAGCATTAAAAAATGAACTGATAAAATTGCGCGGTGGATGGGGTATAGATACATGCATGGGCATAATATACAGTCGTTTTAAAAGGAAAAAGTGTGATTCTTACGACAGCAATTCTTAAGGCAATAAAAACCGTTGACCGATTTGCATTTTGGAATTTTAGAAGCCCTGATGGGAACTATTGGCTTAATTAACTTGCCAGCCACAGGAACTATTGGTTTGATTTACTTGCCACCAACAGAACTATTGGTGTGATTTACGTCCCATCCAAAAGCACTATTGGGTTGGTTTACTTCCCATCCACAGGAACTATTGGTTAATACAAAAAAATACAGTTTATAATAATAAATAACACACCAGTGGCGTGTTGGTTCTTCAATATACCGAGTACCGCATTTGTAATGACTCACGTAATTCATTACAAAGATGACGCTATTGATATAAGTATACATGAAAAATTACTTGATTATACGCTGTCTTGGCATACTCAAGTCGACAATGTTTTAAAGAAATGTAATTCATTACTTTATCTTCTATCTCGCATCAAAGTATTTTATTTTTGTTTTACTGCGTAAGTTGCTCTTTAATACTTACATTTTACCACATTTAGGTTATCACTTGTAGATAAAATTGTTAGGTTTCAAAAGAGAGCTGCTAGACTTATACTCTATAAAAATTACGATACTCCTTCTACTGAATTTTCACAGCGCTTAATGGGTGACGTTTCCTGAAAGAGTTTAATTTCAAAAAGCAGTACTTATATTCAAGTCATTTAATGACGAGACTCCTGCATATCTCAACTATTTATTTACTCCAACAGCTAATGTTCATACACGCACACTACGGTCATCCTCTAACATACAGTTGTTTTCTCCTAAGCCTAAGCCTAATTCTGAAATGTTTCGAAATGTGTTTGCTTTTTCAGGCTCTTCTTTGTGGAACTCTTTTCCATCTTATATAAAAAATGCAAATTCTATTAATCAGTTCAAAGCTTTATATTTACGATGGAGTAAAAGTTCTTAGCAATTCTAATGAATCGAATAGCTCTCTTCAAAATTGCTATACACACACACGCACGCGCGCGCGCACGCACGCACGCACGCACGCACGCACGCACTTGTTTGCTTCTTTTTTATACGTTAAATTAATGTTGTACTTTGTAAATATGTTGAGGGACTCATGGAAGATTGAATTTATTCAAATGAGTTTATTCATCAGGAGGCCATTCAAAGTTTCCAGTTGGGGATTCGCTGCGAAATTATCTACTTTCATTCAATTCCAGCAAGATTAAATACTTCCCAGTTCACCTAAAATAGTTACAAGGTAATACACAGAGACATTTAAGATTCCAATTTACATATACAATAAAACGATGTCAATAAAGCATTTGTTAATACATGTGCATTGCCCATTTAAATATATATCGACACAAACATAAATGTATAAGTACTTTGTCCTTGAAACAAATGACTTCCCGATATTTAATTGCTCACGCAACCAGTCAGTCAGTCTGTCCTGAGATATGTATGTAGAAATATACTCTAAAATAGGATATCACCAGCTGGTTTGTTTGGGCATTTTGTGTCAATTTTACGCCACCAAGATATATGGTTAACCTAACCACTCTTTTTTGGGATCGTTGGTTTATTACACCACTGCACCGTAAATTATGTGATAAAATAAATTTTAAACTAAACCCACGGCCATTGAATTGACAATCAGACGCGCTATCGGCTGAGCTAAATGGGTCCGGTCTCTTGAATCTGGTATCCATTGCATAGCTTGCTATCAATCCGTGATTGTTTTTTGGTTGTTTGTACTATTTTCTCCGTGACCATCTGGTCTTTAGATAATTTACCTCTCACCACTAAGGTCGAAGGTTTGAATTTCACTTGCTTGAGAAAAGATTGCCAGTTACTTACTGAAGGACGGTGCCTCTACTCAGATTCATTCTGATGTCTTTCTACCGCCAGTAAAACTGGGCATGCCATATATATAACATGAAATGTGTTGAAAATGGCGTTGAACCCACTCAAAAAAATTCTGTGCCATAAGTCAAAGGTGCAGCTTCAAGTCATTTACACTTTCATTGAGCGGGCTCTTCTTTTTTTGCTATGAGACGGACCCAAGAAGCGAGAGCTTGATCTGTTCTATGCCAAATAAACATCTTTAGTGTATGGAGCGCTGTCATTGATTCAGAAGAATTTATTCATGTTGATTATGAATTCATTTGTGGATATCATTCAATCAGTTTAGTTATTTCAAAATGCAATGTTTAGAATTGCTGTTTTTGTTAAAGTATTATCTAAATGATTTTTAATTATCAAATTTCATTTAGTATAGGAATTAATTTTATTACAATTATTTCAGCTGGATTGCAAAGCTTTATGAACGGTGTTCGACTCTGCGTCCTAGGTAGAACCAGTACTGAGTGTTGTCCACTTCCTGGGTAGAACAAATACTGAGTGTTGTCCACTTCCTGGGTAGAACCAGTACTGAGTGTTGTTTCTGAATGGCATCGGATCGAGATGGCTATCGATCCTGCAACCTCTAACGTTAACGCACGATACACATCTACTACACTACCACCACTCTTAATGAAATTTATGATGTTGATGTATTGATATTGAAACGCGTGGTCCAGTGGTAGAGCATCGATACCATGATCGGAGGGTTGTGGGTTCGATCCTCCGCCATGGCTATGGTGTGTTGTCCTTGAGCAAGACACTTTTTACTCATATGCTTAGTACTGGTTCTACCCAGGAAGACTTCGAGCGTGATTTGTCTAAGTTGTAATAACTTGCTTCGCAATCTACGAGTAAATAAATACGTTTAAAGTTGATCAAACAAGTCCAATGATATCGTAAAATAAGGCTATTTACTGGTATATATCAAAACTAGGTTTTATGATATCAGCAAAAACATTTCATGGTTTTAACAACTCGTTTGAAAACAATTCAACAGTTCAGTTGATAGATTTCAAAATATTTCATGATGAACTTTAAAAAATGATTTATTGATACGCAATTCAAGTATTAATTTGCTCGTTCGGAAAACATTTACTCCTAACAGATTCCTTACAGTTAACATATAACATGTTACAATAATGGGGAATAACTCATGTATTCTTCTTTAATGTTCTGTAGTATAGAGTTAAAGTTCTTTAATTTCTGCGCAATGCACATGTATATATTATATAATGTAGTCCACATGTATACGTCTAATTTAAGGTTTTCGTTTCCATTTACATATATACAAACACGAGGAAATATGCCTTCTACTAGAAAGTGCTTAAAGTAACAACAAGGCAAGTGTAAAAAACTCTATAAATGTTTTATGATGTCTGGCGAAAGCAGTAATACTCTACTGACGCCATGGGTGTATATATACAGTAGTTCCTTGACCCAGTGACCCACATTCAAATCTATTAATAACAACCTGTTTGCATCTCTTATAAAATTTGCTTTCTAAGAAAAAGACCCTGGGGTATTTTGAACTTCACTTTCTTAAAAAAATCAATACTGTAGGCATATTTTCAAATATATCTACCGAAACGCATATTAAAAAAAGTTCTAACCAATAATTATACGTTTCTTAAGTTGAACTGTCGTGTTTTATCACCAATATCGCTAATGGCCTGAACTCAGCGTTAAATCTGTGACAAACAATTTATGTGACCTTAAAATAAAATATGTCTGCAATTTAGAGCGTACTCTCCGGGAGTATCGGTTGATTGAGTTGATTTTGTTCCATATTTAAAAGTGTAGGCGGGAATCGTCCGCTGACTTGGGGTCGTATTTAAAGCAATGCTGATGATCGATGAGAAATTCTAACCACACCTGAAGAACATTAAAACACGAAAAACACACAACAGCAGCAGTTTCTCTGTGTAATGGAGCTTAAACATCTCCATAAATTAACTGTACACCTGCACGTGTTTGCATATTACAAGGTTCATCAATTAAAATTAAAACCATTCTACAGGTGTGAATGTTCTAGACTCATTCTTGATATATATACCCACTTGCATCTTAAGATGGAGAGAGAGGGAATATAGCGTTTGGGCTGTCCGTCCGTTTGTACGTACACAGTGTCGTCACGTTTTCCTCCCC
The DNA here is from genome assembly GCA_029582155.1 of Panopea generosa. Taxonomy (NCBI): domain Eukaryota; kingdom Metazoa; phylum Mollusca; class Bivalvia; order Adapedonta; family Hiatellidae; genus Panopea; species Panopea generosa. The sequence continues at coordinate 35,672,072 of CM055898.1, read as the reverse complement.
GGGCTGTAGCTCGGTAGTGCCTGAAGTCTGCTTCACCAACATTTTACTTAGATACTTGAAGTCGCAACTAAGTTCGTATGTCCTTGTTGTTTCCATGGGTGCACTGAGAGTGATGGCAAGTGTTGGAACAATGTGGTAGTATATGCTGGAACTACTTTGTCACACAAGGATATGTCCAGCAACTGTTGTTCTCCAGTCAGAACTTCTGCCTACGTAGTACGTACGGAATATATATTGAGCAAGAAACATTTTCATTATTTCTTCTTAGGAAGTAATTCGTCTAAATTGTTACAATTCCACAACCGATGTCAAATAAATACGTCTAAAAAAAACAACACTAAACTATATAGATTTAACAGTTCATTGTTTAGAATGACTACCGGTATTTGTCATTATCCTATAGACCAGGTGTTACAGAACTTTCTGATTCAAACAATGTAAAGATGGTGAAAAGAGACTGTCAGTTTTATCACAAAAGCGTTTAATGGGGGAAGTGTTAATGGATTTAGAAATATTACATGACATCCAGTGTTTAGTTAAAATACTTCAGAATGAGACTTTTCTGCAAGTATTTAAATTTCTCACGTTAAGGTTTGTAGTCCTAGCTAAGCTTAGTCTAAACCCAATAACCGCAACGGTGAGATGGGTAAATGACCTTGGTCGCACACTAGACCATTCCGTCTGAATCTGATCACCTCGGCCTTTATGCTACGCAATATTATACGGAGGATACGGTAATACCCGATGTTTCACGATTGCACTCCGTCTGATTCTATCAAACTTTCAAATAACTTTTTTGTGCTGTTTGGAACTTGGTCCAAACTTAATTAACCTGAATAGCTATATACCTGTAAAGGGAAACTCACGAAACATTGTTACATTGACAAGTGCGTAGCTAAATACTTTGAACACGAGAATACAGTCGGGAGACCAAACGTAACGGTTGAAACGGAAGTGCTGGCAAACACCAGACGAAAGGTAGAACAAGTTACGCACCCATCCTATAAAGGCTTAAACCATGCAGATATAACATGTAGTGGAGTAGTCTAGAAAGACCTGCGTAGAAGGAACTGACTTTTATTGTAACACATATAAATACTAGTTCAGGGAAAAACAACAGAAGACGCTGAACAGCTGGCAAACGCTGATAGAAAAAGTGATAATGGGCAGTTGTAAATGCTGAAGAAGTATAAGACACATCAGAAAGTCATCGTGTAGCAAGAATGGAAACAGTGAGGTCAGTAATAGTGAAAGTGGGATGGGTGTGGGGGTGTAAGTAGGTGTGAATCAAAGTGAGCGGAAACCACTTTGAGCAGCCACTTGTCTTAATTGCTATTTCCCTCCCCCCCACCCCCCCCCCCCCCCCCCCCCACACACACACACACCAATGTTCAGGTTGAGACAGTATAGACTTGTAGCCCTCTCCTCCTCCCCCAGCGTTTGTTGTTTTAACTATCAAACTTTCCGAGTTGAGGTCCTGTACTGCCACCAGTCCACTTAACGCTCTTCTTCACGTTTTTTGCGTGTCATGTATGAGGTCTAAAAGCTCATATTTAATACATTTTATATTTTTTCTTAATATAACGTTTAAATGTCACAAAAATGTCGTAGTAGAATGCAGCATTTGGTGTTTTTAATATCTTTTTATCAGGGGCAGAGTTGGGGTGGGGGTGGTGTGTGCGTGCCGCCATTAACTCAATCCAACACTATCCCTCACATCTTAATCTGCAGTTCGTGAGGTTCGGGATTGAAATGCGGTTCTTAAAACATCTGATAGTTGTTAAAAATATTGGAGTAAATACCAACCATCCTCTCCCCCAAAAACTAACTAGAATAGATCATTTGGTTTCTAGAATATAAAAAATCCAGGGGCCTACTCCAACCAGCAGAGAACACTGCACTCTCTCAGTGCTCACAGTATATGACGTATCGGGTTGAAACCAGCGGAAATTAATTTTATTTGGCACATGTAATAGTTTAATAAAAACGTGTAAAAGTCACAAACTATTCAGCAGTAAATAATAATATTTTAATCTAAAACTTGCAAAAATACAGCACTAGGGTTTAAAGATCACAAATATTTCCAGGTACCCCGCCAACAGGAGGCAACCCCTCCAAGACCAGACTGCAGAATGACAACCACATCCACACACTACCAAAGGAGAAGATATATCCTCATAAACTATCTCCTCAGGTCCCCCCACCCCACCCCCAATAATCCCATGAACCTGTCTTTCCTCTCAAAACCTAAATAACCAGTGCCAAAAACAAGAATGGTTAATTGAACAAATGTTACTTAATACTAAATAAATACAATTCTAGAAATAAAAACAAAACATTCTGATAAAAAAATCGTAAGGGCGCTGTTTAACTAGACTGTTCAAAAGACATAAGGAAAAAAACTTGGGAAGATTTGTATTAAAGATAAATTCATTTTTCATTTAATTAAACACATGTTGTGATTAGTCAAAATGGCAATTTAAAACAATTAACAGTAAATTTATGATCCTTTGAATAAACAATTAATAGCTTAGTTACCTTAATAAAATAAGTAGAAGAATTTAAAACATTTACGAAGCAGTAGTAACTCATGACTTAATGTTGAGATCTCAAAAAGTCGAGTAAATAAAAAAGAAATGAGTTGAATGTCAAGAAAAAATGTGAAGTGAACATGAGTGAAATGTGTTCTTTGTTGAGTAAAATAGCCATGATGAGTGTAAAGTAAGGTATGTGGAGTGTAGAGTAAATATATTGAGTGTAGGGTAAGGTATGTTGAGTGTAGAGTAAGGTATGTGGAGTGTAGAGTAAATATGTTGAGTGTAGAGTAAGATATTTGGAGTGTAGAGTAAGGTATGTTGAGTGTAGAGTAAGGTATGTGGAGTGCAGAGTAAGGTATGTGGAGTGTAGAGTAAATATGTTGAGTGTAGCGTAAGGAATGGGGAGTGTAGAATAAGGAATGGGGAGTGTAGAGTAAGGAGTAAGGAATAGGGGGTGTAGAGTAAGGAGTAAGGAATGGGGAGTGTAGAGTAAGGAATGGGGATGTAGAGTAAGGAATGTGGAGTGTAGAGTAAATATGTTGAGTGTAGAGTAAGGTATTCGGAGTGTAGTATAAGGAATGGGGAGTGTAGAGTAAGGTATATTGAGTGTAGAGTAAGGTATGTGGAGTGTAGAGTAAGAAATGTTGAGTGTAGAGTAAATATGTTGAGTGTAGAGTAAGGTATGTGGAGTGTAGGGTAAGGTATGTGGAGTGTAGAGTAAATATGTTCTGTGTAGAGTAAGGTATGTGGAGTGTAGGGTAAGGTATGTGGAGTGTAGAGTAAGGAATGTGGAGTGTCGTATAAGGAATGGGGAGTGTAGTATAAGGTATGTGGAGTGTAGAGTAATGTATGTGGAGTGTAGGGTAAGGTATGTGGAGTGTAGGGTAAGGTATGTGGAGTGTAGTATAAGGTATGTGGAGTGTAGAGTAATGTATGTGGAGTGTAGAGTAATGTATGTTGAGTGTAGAGTAAGGTATGTGGAGTGTAGGGTTATGTATGTGGAGTGTAGAGTAAATATGTTGAGTGTAGAGTAAGGTATGTGGAGTGTAGGGTAAGGTATGTGGAGTGTAGAGTAAGGAATGTGGAGTGTAGTATAAGAAATGGGGAGTGTAGTATAAGGTATGTGGAGTGTAGAGTAAGGTATGTGGACTGTAGAGTAAATATATTGAGTGTAGAGTAATGTATGTGGAGTGTAGAGTAAGGTATGCGGAGTGTAGGGTAAGGTATGTGGAGTGTAGAGTAATGTATGTGGAGTGTAGAGTAATATATGTGGAGTGTAGAGTAAGGTATGTGGAGTGTAGAGTAAATATGTTGAGTGTAGAGTAAGGTATGTGGAGTGTAGGGTAAGGTATGTGGAGTGTAGAGCAAGGAATGTGGAGTGTAGTATAAGGAATGGAGAGTGTAGTATAAGGTATGTGGATTGTAGAGTAAGGTATGTGGAGTGTAGAGTAAATATATGGAGTGTAGAGTAATGTATGTGGAGTGTAGAGTAAGGTATGTGGAGTGTAGGGTAAGGTATGTGGAGTGTAGAGTAATGTATGTGGAGTGTAGAGTAATGTATGTGGAGTGTAGAGTAATATATGTGGAGTGTAGAGTAAGGTATGTGGAGTGTAGAGTAAATATGTTGAGTGTAGAGTAAGGTATGTGGAGTGTAGGGCAAGGTATGTGGAGTGTAGAGCAAGGAATGTGGAGTGTAGTATAAGGAATGGAGAGTGTAGTATAAGGTATGTGGATTGTAGAGTAAGGTATGTGGAGTGTAGAGTAAATATATGGAGTGTAGAGTAATGTATGTGGAGTGTAGAGTAAGGTATGTGGAGTGTAGGGTAAGGTATGTGGAGTGTAGAGTAATGTATGTGGAGTGTAGAGTAATGTATGTGGAGTGTAGGGTAAGGTATGTGGAGTGTAGAGTAATGTATGTGGAGTGTAGAGTAATGTATGTGGAGTGTAGAGTAAGGTATGTGGAGTGTAGAGTAAGGTATGTGGAGTGTAGGGCAAGGTATGTGGAGTGTAGGGTAATGTATGTGGAGTGTAGAGTAAATATGTTGAGTGTAGAGTAAGGAATGTGGAGTGAAGAGTAAATGTGTTGAGTGTAGAGTAATGTATGTGGAGTGTAGAGTAAATATGTTGAGTGTAGAGTAATGTATATTGAGTGTAGAGTAATTAATGTGGAGTGTAGAGTAAATATATTGAGTGTAGAGTAATGTATGTGGAGTGTAGAGTAAGGTATGTGGAGTGTAGGGTAAGGTATGTGGAGTGTAGAGTAATGTATGTGGAGTGTAGAGTAAATATGTTGGGTGTAGAGTAAGGAATGTGGAGTGTAGAGTAAATGTGTTGAGTGTAGAGTAATGTATGTGGAGTGTAGAGTAAATAAACTGAGTGTAGAGTAAGGACTGGGGAGTGTAGAGTAAGGAATGGGGAGTGTAGAGTAAGGTATGTGGAGTGAAGAGTAAATATGTTGAGTGTAGAGTAAGGAATGGGGAGTGTAGAGTAAGGAATGGGAAGTGTAGAGTAATGTATGTGGAGTGTAGTGTAAATATGATGAGTGTAGAGTAAATGTGTTGAGTGTAGAGTAATGTATGTGGAGTGTAGAGTAGGGAATGTGGAGTGTATAGTAGGGAATGTGGAGTGTAGAGTAAGGATTGGGGAGTGAAGAGTAAGGAATGTGGAGTGTAGAGTAGGGAATGTGGAGTGTAGAGTAAGGTATGTGGAGTGTAGAGTAAATGTGTTGAGTGTAGAGTAAGGAATGTGGAGTGTAGAGTAGGGAATGTGGAGTGTAGAGTAAGGTATGTGGAATGTAGAGTAAATATGTTGAGTGTAGAGTAAGGAATTTGGAGTGTAGAGTAGGGAATGTGGAGTGTAGAGTAGGGAACGTGGAGTGTAGAGTAAGGAATGGGGAGTGTAGAGCAAGGAATGTGGAGTGTAGAGTAGGGAATGTGGAGTGTAGAGTAAAGTATGTGGAGTGTAGAGTAAATGTGTTGAGTGTAGAGTAAGGTATGTAGAGTGTAGAGTAAATATGTTGAGTGTAGAGTTAGGTAAATGGAGTGTAGAGTAAATATGTTGAGTGTAAAGTAAGATATGTTGAGTGTAGAGTAAATATGTTGAGTGAGCGTAAGGAATGGGGAGTGTAGAGTAAGGAATGGGGAGGTGTAGAGTACGGAGTAAGGAATGGGGAGTGTAGAGTAAGGAATGTGGAGTGTAGAGTAAGGTATGTGGAGTGTAGAGTAAATATGTTGAGTGTAGAGTAAGGTATGTGGAGTGTGGTATAAGGAATGGGGAGTGTAGAGTAAGGTATGTGGAGTGTAGAGTAAGGTATATGGAGTGTAGAGTAAGATATGTTAAGTGTAGAGTAAATATGTTGAGTGTAGAGTAAATATGTTGAGTGTAGAGTAAGGTATGTGGAGTGTAGGGTAAGGTATGTGTAGTGTAGAGTAAATATGTTGAGTGTAGAATAAGGTATGTGGAGTGTAGGGTAAGGAATGTGGAGTGTCGTATAAGGAATGGGGAGTGTAGTATAAGGTATGTGGAGTGTAGAGTAATGTATGTGGAGTGTAGGGTAAGGTATGTGGAGTGTAGGGTAAGGTATGTGGAGTGTAGTATAAGGAATGAGGGGTGTAGTATAAGGTATGTGGAGTGTAGAGTAATGTATGTGGAGTGTAGAGTAATGTATGTGGAGTGTAGAGTAATGTATGTTGAGTGTAGGGTAAGGTATGTGGAGTGTAGGGTAATGTATGTGGAGTGTAGAGTAAATATGTGGAGTGTAGAGTAAGGAATGTAGAGTGTAGAGTAAATGTGTTGAGAGTAGAGTAATGTATGTGGAGTGTAGAGTAAATATGTTGAGTGTAGAGTAAGGAATTGGGAATGTAGAGTAAGGAATGTGGAGTGTAAAGTAAGGTATGTGTAGTTTAGAGTAAATATATTGAGTGTAGAGTAATTAATGAGGAGTGTAGAGTACTCTAGTATAAGGTATGTGGAGTGTAGGGTAAGGTATGTGGAGTGTAGAGTAAATATATTGAGTGTAGAGTAATGTATGTGGAGTGTAGAGTAAGGTATGTGGAGTGTAGGGTAAGGTATGTGGAGTGTAGAGTAATGTATGTAAGGAATGGGAAGTGTAGAGTAAGGTATGTGGAGTGTAGAGTAAATATGTTGAGTGTCGAGTAAATGTGTTGAGTGTAGAGTAAGGTATGTGGAGTGTAGAGTAAGGAATGTGGAGTGTATAGTAGGGAATGTGGATCATAGAGTAAGGAATGGGGAGTGAAGAATAAGGAATGTGGAGTGTAGAGTAGGGAATGTGGAGTGTAGAGTAAGGTATGTGGAGTGTAGAGTAAATGTGTTGAGTGTAGAGTAAGGAATGTGGAGTGTAGAGTAAATATGTTGAGTGTGGAGTAGGGGATGTGGAGTGTAGAATAATGTATGTGGAATGTAGAGTAAATATGTTGAGTGTAGAGTTAGGAATTTGGAGTGTAGAGTAGGGGGGGGCGGGGAATGTGGAGTGTAGAGTAGGGAACGTGGAGTGTAGAGTAAGGAATGGGGAGTGTAGAGCAAGGAATGTGGAGTGTAGAGTAGGGAATGTGGAGTGTAGAGTAAGGTATGTGGAGTGTAGAGTAAATGTGTTGAGTGTAAAGTAAGGTATGTAGAGTGTAGAGTAAATATGTTGAGTGTAGAGTTAGGTAAATGGAGTGTAGAATAAATATGTTGAGTGTAAAGTAAGGTATGTTGAGTGTAGAGTGAATATGTTGAGTGTAGAGTAAGGAATGTGGAGTGTAGAGTAAGGTATGTTGAGTGTAGAGTAAGGAATGTGGAGTGAAGAGTAAGGTATGTTGAGTGTAGAATAATGGATGTGGAGTGTAGAGTAAATATGTTGAGTGTAGAGTAAGGAATGGGGAGTGTAGAGTAAGGAAAGTGGAGTGTAGCTGTTTGTCATAGTTCGATACTCCGATCTGTAGATTGATATACCAAATAGGCCAGCCTCCGAGTAACTCACAGTCTAATCAAAAAGTCATTGATTGGTGCCCATTGTAACTGCCCATTTACCCCCATTTGCTTGCTATTGGTTCTCTATAGTAGCGTTATTAAAATTTGTGTACGACATTAACAGACAAGTTTGTGTTGATTTTAAATAAGTCGTGTGCGGAATTCTATACAATCACTCATGCGCATCTGTTTACGGCGAAATGCTTATACGTGCGTGATACGTTTTGAAAATAATATATAAAATGTGACGAGGCGGGTAGGCTGTATCGTTCAGTATATGTCATGTTACAATTCTTTTAACTTTGACAGTGCGCTATGTATTCTGAGTTGCTGTACCGTTCAGTTTATGTCATGTTACGATGGTTTTAACTTTGACAGTGCGCCATGTATTCTGAGTAGCTGTACCGTTCAGTATATGTCATGTTACGATGGGTTTAACTTTGACAGTGCGCCATGTATTCTGAGTAGCTGTACCGTTTAGTATATGTCATGTTACAATTCTTTTAACTTTGACAGTGCGCCATGTATTCTGAGTAGCTGTACCGTTCAGTATATGTCATGTTACGATTGTTTTAACTTTGACAGTGCGCCACGTATTCTGAGTAGCTGTACCGTTCAGTATATGTCATGTTACGATGGTTTTGATTTGACAGTGTGCCATGTATTCTGAGTAGCTGTATCGTTCAGTATGTCATATTACGATGGTTTTAACTTTGACAGTGCGCCATGTAATATGAGTAGCTGTACCGTTCAGTATATGTCATGTTACGATGGTTTTAACTTTGACAGTGCGCCATGTATTATGAGTAGCTGTACCGTTCTGTATATGTCATGTTACGATGGTTTTAACTTTGACAGTGCGCCATGTATTCTGAGTAGTTTCACAAGGAAGTATCATGACACAGACATGGTATGTTATATATCTCCCGGAAATGGCCGTAGGGCGCAGGAAATGCGCCCCTTCCCCCCTCCACACTAACACACGTGCACGTACGCGCGCACGCACGCACGCACACACACACACACACACACACACACACACACTAGAACAGGGTGGATTTGCACATCACTTTAATAGTACGATTTTTTTAAAATGCTTACCAGGACTGGGTCGGGGATAGAACTGACGATCTCGAGTATGCCAGACTAGATTACTGAATCACTGCTCTGGTATTAAGGTATTAACCGTCAGCAAAACACATCATTGAATAGTTTTTAGCACTGCACTAGAAATGATGAATATAATGAAAAGTATGCCAATGTTCAAATTTCTTTTTTTTTCGTTTTTTTTAGCAACGTTGGCCATATTGGATAATGAAGGAAAAGAATACCAATGTTCAAATTTCTTTCTTTGGGGCCCATTTTTAGCAATGGTGGCCATCTTGGATCACAAAACAAATACATGTATAAATTCCATAACACATATAGCAACTGAATTGAGATAAAATTTAAAAGCTGTTTTATAGCAGATTTGCTATTCTTAAAAATCCCTACATTTCCCTATACAATACTATTAACGACATTAAACGATGCGATCGTCTTCCCACTCGGGCGAAAGTCTTCAATGTTTGACAAAGACGGCTGGCTTGGGAATTGCTGTAGCTGCGATGATAACGTATTATCCTTCAATTTTAAAAGACAAGATAAATGATTTTACAGCCCTTCAGCTATAATTTATTAATATAAGTTAAAGACCTTTACAAAATTCTCCAGTGTCTTGCCATTTCTTGACATTCATAGCGTGACATTTGAAAGTCGCTTATACGTCTCTGTTCCAGTGATAAGAAACTATTACAATGGAAAGGAGTAGTATCTTCATTATACTTTCGTCAAGTTTTAATCCCCATGTCTGTTGCCATTGTATATATACATGCATACGTTTTAAAAATCATGAATAATAATATTTTTTTTAAATTTCAATCACTTAAAGCAACACATCCACGTTTGAACTTTTAAAAAAAAAAATAATTGAGTTATGAGCACATTTCCCATACAAACATATGATCAATTAGCTGTATATGAGCATATAAACACAATCCGGAACAAAATGATGCCCAAATTATAATGAGTGACTAACACTTTATAAAACAAGCGTGTAACTCACCCGAGTCAAAAAAAATTGTCAAAATGACTTTCAAGGCAGGTAAAGTACACTACGCACTAAAACGTGAAGTTTTTTAATACGACTCGCATAATTCAATTTGAAGCCAAGTTGGAATCCTCGGCAATTTAAAAATAATTTATAAAGCGTTTGTCACGCTTTATAATTTGGACATCTTTTTTTATAATTCTAAAGCGTTCTGGATAGTGTTTGTTAGCACATATACAGCTCACTGACCATATATTTATGTATGGAAAATGTGCTCACAACTCAATTGAAAAACTTTTTAAAAAAGTTTAAACGTGGATGTGTTGCTTTAAGAGTGGCCCATTTAATCAGAGCGTAATAGGTTTGTAAGGGCCTGGGTGGGCCATCACTCAACATACCGTACAAACACATGCGCGGGGAAGAAGGAGGTAATGCGTCTTCTCTTTCCCTGTGGTACAGTATTATACTGATATGTTTCTCTGTGGAGCGCGCAATCCAGTGGTAGAACATCGAACCGTGACTCGGAAAGTCGTGTGTCCGATCCTTCACCACGGCTATATGTGGTGTCCTTGAGCAAGACACTTTATCCTCATCTATATGCCTTGTACTGATTCTACCCAGGAAGACTTCGAGCGTAATTTGTATAAGTTGTTTCATACAAATAAGTTAAACCGCCAAACTTAATATCTCTATGTACACGTTCAGAATTTCAATGACCTCCGTGCAAAAAGGTCTGGTATTTTAAAGTGGATTACTCCCTGCTATAACCTATAGTATAATGAACTTTCAACGCTTCGAAACTGCATTCCAGCGTAATACACCTGTATGCCAAATTAGATTCAATAAAGTGGTGTAGATTTATTTACCTGGGCGGATTTTTTTTAAAGTTTAATGAACTTGCATATAACTCTTATCTTTCTATTTACATTCATGATATATAGGATTGGCCAAATGTAATGTAGGAGTTTGCCTTGCTGAAAAAGTTTGGTGAGGACCGAGGTACCATTATATTTTAATAGGAGGAAAGGGTATTACCTTTTGATAGTGTATGTGGGGTCCTCCATGGCCAAGTGGTCTAAGCCGCCGTCTCAAGATCACCTACTACCTCTCACCGCTACTTGCGGAAGGACGGTGGTTCTACTCAAATTCATTCTGAAGTTCTCTTCCACCATTGAAATACTAGATGCGCTACATGTAGGATAATACCTAAAATGTGTTAAATATGGCGATAAACCCCCTTAAAGCATGTGAAGGAGAGATGATACAGTGGATATAATGTTAGCCACTCACACCAGAGGTCGCAGGTTCGATAACAGACTACTAGTGGTAGAGTGTCCACCGTGCATGCGGAAGGCCGTGCGTGGGTTCGAACCCCGGTCAGGTCATACCAAAGACTTAGAAGCTTCATGACTTGGTAATAATATCCCCATTTTCAACACACCGCATGGTATAAAACCTTAGACTGAATCTGAGCAGAACCGCCGTCTTTCTTCAAGCTTTCTCACTGTCACATAAAGTGTTTTGAGAGAACTGGACTCAAACACATAACCGAAGTAGTAAGAGGTAAGTGATCAAGAGACCACTCGGCCACAAATGTGCGAGTTGGATGCTTTTTAACCATTTACCAGAGCTAACCCGCTTTCTTAAATCGAACTGAAAATGAAAATCATTAAACAAACTGGAGTTGTTTTTTTTTACATATTTGTATTATAAACCCTTTTTTTAAAAAAAATAATGTTAAATGAAAATGTGTCGATAATGAAAGCCTGCAATGAACGCTTTATTACAACGGTAACAGACATATTTCTTTGCACCCACCCACTCCCAAAAGTAAATCTGACATGTTATAACACCTCCATCACACACTATCCTATTAGCCCAACCATCGTGTGTGCAGTAAAACATCAGTGTGTGTGTGTGTGTGTGCCTTGAATAGCAAAATAACTCTTCATTAAGAAAATATTCTATTTATTCATTAATTTCTTAAGACTGCAGAATAATTATTTTAAAGCTCATCCAACACAATTTCCGATGAAACCGTGTGGCAAGTACCCACGTCAATATTTGCATAAAGGTGGGGGAGGAGGAGTGCAAGGGGCTTGGAATTCGCTTTACTTCTTCATCTCCATCTGCCACAAACTAGCGTATTACATTATTTATAAAACGTTTAAATGGTATACAGTAGGTGTCATGTGAGTCTAGTATATCTATTTGTTTTAGTGGGGATAAAAGTAAAACACAATTTTCTCCAGTTTTATAGCTGGAGGAAGAACTCAGAATGAATCTGCCGTAGAACCACCATACCTCCTCAGGTAACTGGCAATTTTTTTTCACGTAAAGATTTTTTATTGTGTTGGGCTCCAACCCACGACCTCAGCGGTAGGTCATATAATGGTATGCATGGATAGTGCCGTGTGATAATATGCATTATACGTGCCAAGTGCCATTATGCATGATAGGTGATCAGTGTCATGTGACAGTGTGTATGATAGGTGTCATGTTGTGATACGCAGGATCAGTGTCATGTTACATTGTGCATGGTAGGTGATCAGTGTCATGTGACAGTGTGCATGATAGGTGTCATGTTGCGATACGCATGATCAATGCCATGTGACATTATGCATGATAGGTGTCATGTTGTGATACGCATGACCAGTGCCATGCGACATTGTGCATGATAGGTGTCATGTTGTGATACGCATGATCAGTGCCATGTGACATTGTGCATGATAGGTGTCATGTTGTGATACGCATGATCAATGCCATGTGACATTATGCATGAAAGGTGTCATGTTGTGATACGCATGATCAGAGCCATGTGACATTTAGCATGATAGGTGTCATGTTGTGATACGCATTATCAGTGCCATGTGACATTATGCATGATAGGTGTCATGTTGTGATACGCATGGCCAATGCCATGTGGCATTGTACATGATAGGTGATCAGTGCCATGTGACAGTGTACATGATAGGTGTCATGTTGTGATACGCACGATAAGTGCCATGTGACAGTGTGTACGATAGGTGTCATGTTGTGATACGCATGATCAGTGCCATGTGACGGTGTACATGATAGGTGCCATGTTGTGATACGCATAATCAGTGTCATGTGACATTGTGCATGATAGGTGTCATGTTGTGATACGCATGATCAGTGTCATGTGACAGTGTGCATGATAGGTGTCATTGATACGCATGATCGGTGTCATGTGACAGTGTGCATTGTAGATGTAATGTTGTGATACGCAAAATCAGTGTCATGTGACAGTGTGCATGATAGGTGTCATATGGCGATATGCAAAATCAGTGCCATGTGGCAGGGTGCAGGATAGGTGTCATGTGACGAAATGCAAAATCATTGCCATGTGACTGTGTTTCTGATAGGCACCATGTGACGATATGCAAAATCAGTGCCATAGGACACTGAGTATGATAGTAGCCATGTGACAATAGGCAAAATCAGTGACATGTGACAGTGTGAATGACATGTGTCATGTGATAATAGGCAAAATCAGTGACATGTGACAGTGTGAGTGACATATGTCATGTGATAATATGCAAAACAGTGCCATGTGACAGTGTGTGTGTGTGATACGTGCCATGTGATGATACACATGATCAGTGCCATGTGACTGTCTACATAATAAGTGAACTGTGATGTTTTACATATTAAGTGTTGGGGAACATGACTACTTGTCATATGGTAGTGGTCAATGCATGTTCAGTGTCAAAATATAACGATGTGCACGAAGCAAGAGTAGATATGTCAAGAATTATTTATATGAATTATCATCTACTAGTTTTTTACTCGCTTGCTGTAACAACTATATCCTGTTTAAGGTAGTTTTGTTTGTTTATTTTAGCACTTAGATACACTGCTGTAATGTTGTTGGGTTGGGTCTTTTTATATCACAATTAATACAGCAGATGTGGTTAAACCAATTTGCATCTGTCAATCAATTGTTCAAAGCTACCTGTTATGTTTTTCAAGTCCTCATCAACTATATTACTCTCATTTTCATTTTTGAAATTCATATGCTGGCACATGTAATTAAACTTTTTAAGCATTCGAAACTCCTCGGTCACTGCTTGTGTATTATTCACAGAATTGTACGAGCTGTCCGGAATGTAATTTTAAGGTGTTAATTATACTGCTATGGTTCCCGCTATTTACCTGTAGAATCCACTCTTGCCAAAGCTTTATGTCGCTTCTATTTCCACTTTCATATATACCTGCTAAATGTTTTACTGGTCAGTTATACTATCATTTCCACTCTTTATAATTTGTTCTCGGTACCAATCTCATTAATTTTACTTCTGAGATTCTACAAGACTTACTGCTATTATTATTCCCTGAATGGTAACTTGTGAAATTTCTTATTCTTTGTTTTCAGAGTCTTGTATTTTAACGATTTACTGTATTTTACTTGCGGGATTCTTCAATTCCTGATTGCATCCTTTCTTCTTTATTCTCAGTGCCTACTTCTTTACTGAGTTCCTTTATTTTTACTTGTTGGATTTCTTCTTCCTTATTCTTAAGGCCATATACTTTTATGATTCCCTGTATTTTTCTTGGGAGATTTCTTCTTCTTTATTGCCAAGGTTTAATTACCTGTTTTTTTTTCACTTTTGAAATTCCTTCTTGTTTCTACTTTTTACGATTCCCTATACTTTTACTTGTAATATTTCATCGTCTTTATTCTAAGTGCATTATAATTGTCTGTTTTTACTTGTGATTCTTCTTTATTTTCAAGGCTTTATAACAATATGATTATAAATAGATTTACCTGCGGGATTTCCATCTTCTTTATTTTCAAGGTTTTATTATAGGATTAAATGCATTTTTTCTGGGTTTTATGCATGTGTAAAGAATGTCGAATCACCCACAAATCAAATAAAGTCCGAAGATTTGTCCTAGCTGTTTTCATCGGTTTATTGTTTTATAGATTTCTTTGGTTCAGCGATTTAACTGGGCGTCATAATCAGACCATTAGTTGATTGAGAAACAATGAAGTAGGTCATAAAATGTTCACATTTGAGATGTATAGTATACCATTGAACACAATCCTGGTTTACCGAACGTGAATACTAGTCGTTGACAAATATTTCCACAGATCAATATATTCTACAGGAAAAATGAAAAAACATGTACATGTAGTTGAAGTTCAGAAGCAGACGATCGTGAGACAATGTAAATACACAAACCTTGTACGTAAAAGTCGTTTAAAACGTTCCAAATTCGGAATCACCGTCAATGTGCGTGGATTTATATGACCTTCGTAAATATTGACACGTTTTTAAAAACAACCGTGTAGACAATAACTAAACAATGACGTCAGCGTCTACACTGTGTGGGTATTTCCTGGAATAATTGATTTTTTTATTTGTTTAAATCGAGAGGTAAGAGGCGGGTGTTTAATTTTGTTAACCGCAAAATATTTCGTCATTTTACAGTAAACAAACTTATCTGATAATGGAAACAATAGCCGTTACGATATTATTGTATATGAGATCTCGAGAATGCGATGTCAACAAGCACAGAGACGATGTGTTCTTACGCGTTTACTTTGCAGCGTATACTTATTTTGTTTGTTTGTTTCATTCACTTGAGAGTTTCAAATTAAATATAATCATCAGGATTGGAATTATAAGGATTAAATTCTTTTTTTCTGTTTTTTTATGCATAAAAAGTCCTTCAGACTTTATTTGATTTGTGGGTGATTCGACATTCTTTACACATGCATAAAAACCAGAAAAAAATGCATTTAATCCTATAAACAAAACCCATCTCTAAACCATAGTCATACTTTTTAATCGCTCTCTGAATAAAGGGATTTATCCTGACAATTGGAAGATAGAAAATGTTACACCAATATATAAAAACGGTGACAAGGCTATAGTTCCAAACTACATGTATAGACCAATTTCTTTCCTTTGTTATTGTGATAAGGTATTTGAATGAATGATTTTTAAACACATGTACAACTTTCTTCTTACAAATAATTGATTATATAAATATCAATCAGGATTTTTACCAAACCATTCAACAACATTTCCGTTTAAAGACATGTATCATCATATCATCAAATCTTTGATAGCAAACACTTTTCTTACATGGAATTCTGTGACATATGGAACGTTTCTGGTCGTGTCTGGCATCAGGGGCTCTTATTCAAACTTAAAGAACCTGTCATAAATGGCACTCTTTTAACTTGGTTATCAAGTTATCTGAAACACAGATCTCAACGTGCTGTTATAATCATCAGAATCCAACCATAAGTATATAAACGAAGTGGTGTATTCCCCTAGGGTCTGTCCTTGGGCCTCTATTATTTCTAATACATGCTAACGATATCGCTGAATTGCTGATTCACTATTAAGTTTAACTAGAGGTTGCCACTAACGTGGTCATACCCCCAACACCTCGTTAACCCTTAGACGCATTTCCAGAGAAGTGGATTTAAATTATGCAAAATGAAAAAGTCGCCGAGCACAGAAATCACATGTAAATGCCGCAAACTGAAATGCGTAGCCGACTGTAATATGACACATTGTCTTGTCCCAGTGAGCACTGGTGTGATGTTGTAATTGAACCATTAATATGTAAGTTATAACTCCAAAACAAAAGAAACATTATCTTTGACAAACAGACCCAACTCATGCGCACGACACATCGTCTTGGGATGGCTAGCATTTGTGCCAATTTATTAAAAAATCCAATCACAACTAAAGAAGATACGGTCCGGACAGCAGTGGCCGGACAGATGGAGCTGTGCCCTGACCTTTGAAGAACAAACCTAAGTCATTTGCATGACACATGATCTTGTTCTAGTAAACATTTGTGCCGATTTATTTAAAATCCAATAACAACTAAAGAAGATAAGGTCCTGAGAGCGACGGACGGACGGGGCTGTGACCTTGACCTCTGACGAACTGACCCAAGTCTGTCGCATGTTCATAGTGAACATTTGCGCGAAGTTATTTAAAAATGCAATCACAACTAAAGAAGATACGGTCCGGACAGGACGAAACACAGTGTATACATTGAATTTTCAAACACTTGACCTTGAGCTATGACCTTGAACTTTGACGAACAGACCCAAGTCATTCGCATGACACATTGTCTTGTCCAAGTTATTTAAAATTCCAATCACAACTGAAGGAGATACGATGAGGACAGCAGCGGACGCATGGACGCAGTCCATTTCTATATCCCCCGCTCCGCGCTACGAGCGGTGGCGGGGGATAACTAGGTTGTATGCGGATGATAGCTCCGTTTATCATTCTGCAACTTGTGCCTAGGATCTTGAAGGTACATGTTATATAAACTATGATCTTGATATTATATCTAAATGGTCTAATCAATGGATGGTGAATTTTAATCCGAACAAAACTGAAGCTATGTTCTTCTCTTTAAGAAAACCTGATAGACTACCTAATATTATATTTAAAAATACTTCTTTACACTTTGTTATTTCTCATAAACATCTTGGTGTTACTTTAAGTCATGATGGTAATTGGTCAACACACAACGAAAACATATTACTTTCTAATTCCAAGACAATACACATTATTGGAGAATGCAGAACAACAAGTAATATTAATTAATTATATTTTATTTTGGCATTGTTTGGTCACGACTAAAAAAACATACATCACAATCCCCTTCATGGGGCAAATATTTCCCATGCAATAGTGTATATTCTATTCCATTTCATTTCACATGAAACGCTCAGGTGAATGAAACCAATCCTGGGTAACAGTGATTGGAAACACAAATTATATTTCTTTTAAACAATTAAATAGGAATACACCAAAATACATATTTAATATTTAGTACGGTTCTCCACCAAACCAATCACAATAGACTCAAGAGAGAAAAATCTCCTGAAGTCATAAGACAACATAATTGTCTTATACTATCATATGCTTTGTCAAATTATATTTTATTTCTGTTTGTTTTTTGCAGCTCAAGCTACGGTTTATAATTTGTTGAGACTCTGGTGTGTCCCTTTAAGATTAATGTATATATATATGAATGTATGTTACAACTTGACTAATACATATATTTGCACGGTTTGTTGAGGGAAGGCCCACCCCGACCCTCACAGACCTATTACGGGGTGCTTAAATGGATCGCTTTTTAGTGATTGAAATTAAAAAAATATATATTTCGCTGACCGCCGAACGATCAAACAAAAAGGAATGAAACCAATCCTGGGTGACAGCGATTGGAAACACGAGTTACATATTTTCCACAATTTAAATAATTTTCTTTCTGAATACAAACTATCTAAGTAATTGTCAATAAATGTTCCACTGGAGTGAGTTTGTAACAGTTGTAGCGTATGCACGTCTTTCAAGTTCCAATGGTAGATCGCGCGTTCCAAGTTCAAATGGTAGACCGCCATGGTTGGGAAACCTGCAACATTCATAAAACAACAGCAGTATCTCTTCTACATTATAGCTCTATAAAACTAATATTCCAAATATTTTAAGCTGCTGGGTTCCTTCTTTATTTTTAAGGTTTTATATTACTTTGATTCCAATTGTGTTACCTTTGGGATTGCCTCTTCTTTATTAATGAAGCTTTTACAACATTATGATTCTCTTTTCTTTATGTTCAAGGCTATATAACACTATGATTCCATTTTTTTTTCTGCCTGTGGGATTCTCTCTTCTTTATTTCAAGCCTATATAACACTATAATTCCAAATTTTCTAATTGTGGGATTTCCTCTTCTTTTTTTCAAGCCTTTATAATATTATGATACCAAATATATTTTACTGTTGACTTCCCTCTTTTTTTTAAAGACTTTATAAAACTAAGATTCCAAATAGTTTTACCTGTGGGTTTCACTCTTCTTTATTTTCTATGCAATATAACACTAAGATTCCATATATTTTTACCTAGTTTAAACATATTTATTGCCATAAATATACAATTGGGTCGGGTCACAAGTTCTTACAACGTTAGTTACGACCCTTCCCTAAATACAATGTTACATAAAATTAATGCATGGCTAAAATGTTGTTAGAAAGTTATACTTTTATAAACAAATACAATGCTTAAGCGAAAACAAACATATTCTCTGAATATTAAACAATATACATGTAAACAATGGGAAGAATAAGTAAAGTGAGAAATGTTTAGTACATTGATCAAGCAGAGGATAAACATTCATTTGAAAAGATAATAGTGGAAAGATAGAAGAGAAGATATATACATGTATATGTCAACCAAACATCATTGCTCTGTAATTTAACTTTTTTAACAAAGCTCCGCTAGACTGACATGTAAACATTGCAAGATAGGATAGTTGAAGGAGAGAAGAAATAAAGGAAGGAAAAACACAACTTCGAAAGCAAGGACATGTATACATATCACCTAATGAATACATTTCGATATTTTTTTACCTGTGGGATCCCGAGCATCTTTTTTATTTCCAAAGCAATATAACACTATGATTCCAAATATTTCTACCTGTGGGATCCCCCTTTTTTTATTTTCAAGGCTTTATAGCACTAAGATTCCAAATATGTTTACCTGTGAGAGTCTCTGTTCTTTGTTTTCAAGACTTTATAACACTATGATTCCAAATATTTTTACCTGTGGGATTCTCTGTTCTTTATTTGCAAGACCATTAAAGACTATATATATACATATATGTTAGTCCTTCATATGTCCTTATAGAGAAGGTAAATAAAGTGGCAGACACAGGATTAATTACTTGGCAAGTTATTACTCAGCTCCACATGTAACTGGTATAGTTGTATGATCGTAAACAGATTTTTTATATTGTTTGAAGATGAAAAAAGATTTTGAATTAAAACATTGCATTTTTAAAATTAACTTTCAAGTAATTTTGTTATGTTTTTAGCTGCATGTTACAAATTTTAAAATAAGTTTTTAAACAATTTTAAACACAATTTACTGGGAATTGCTATTGTTTTATAGATTTCATTTTACAAAGTTACATTTTTGATTGGGATTCCTGGCATGAATGAGAGTTAAAGGAACGTTATCAGGATTTTTTCCAAATTTCAAATTGGCTATAAACAGTTTTTTTTAATATATCATGCCTATATAGACTCCCTGACCCCGTATTGCCAAAAGGATATTTATTTAAACATGTCAAAATTATATATTGAAAATGGGTTTCCTAACTTGGGCTACATGTCTATATTTGACTAAAATAGATTTACCGCTTAAATTTGCAACACATTTTGTGATGTATTAAATGAGTCACGTGATTTCATTTTGATTTCAGTTTGATCCGTTACACAGGCTTACACGTAGTAAATATTGTTTCATCTTAGAAAGAGTCCGACTGACGATTTGAAGGTCGTCTAACAGTTTTTAAGTGCTGTCAATTTTTAGAATGGGGATTTCGTTTCAAGTTTACAACTCCGATTTATATTGGCGATTTTGTCACATTTTTTGTTGATCTGACATACTACGTCATTCGGCTTTTATCTATTAATGTTGATGATATGCATTTTAACCATTTGAAGAATAATTTCTTTTTAAGACATTCATAGCGTGTGTTTTTTCCTGATACACTCCCTTTAAGACAATTGAAAACGAAGTTTCGCCTGATTTTTTGGTGAATACGTGAGCGTTCACAAAATCCAGTGACTTATCCTTATGTTATTAAGTCACTACAAAAACCAAACCAGTTGCCTTTCCTTCTATTTACACTTCCTTTAATTGATATAATGTTATTTCATGAAACGTTCTTGAAACTTAATATTATAAAATAAATATTGATTTAAACGTATTTTTACAGCCTTGAATACATTTTGAAACTCTTGATTTTACTAAAAGAAGCTTTTGCCAATAAAATCTCAACAGGTTTTGTGAAGTTCTGAGGGAACTCAATATATTATATTTCATCTTATTGCTTTCTCCCAATTAACATGTCGTGGGGCTCCACTAATTACAATGACTAATTACTTCTCCCTTATTGCCTGTTAAGATGGATATCGGAAATAAAACGGACATACAATCCATAAATCATTATAGGGGGAGATGTTTTCAGTAATTCATTACTGCCGCAATAGCTCCGGGCTCTTTGAATACATGTATGGTATGCGTACAACTGCGTATGCTATGCTATACTATACACATCGGTACAGGTATATTTACCTATGCCAGTTAAACATTTCGCTGTCACTTGTAACATGGTTTATTGCACATGATGTGTGAAAGTTGTCTTATGCTATTAAGCTACAGTGATTAACAGACTAACAGCGCGACTGTGTATACTTAATGCAAGCTGCATTTCGCATGGGCGCGGTTCACTTTTTCTTTGCATGCTCTTGCATAATTATCAAAATTTATGATTTTGCGCAAGAGTGTTTGTTGAAAGTATGTCCTGAGTATTTAATATAGTAACACATTTTATATAAAATGCAGGAAAACATAATGTGATTATCGCGTCTGTCAACGCATTTACGCATTTGATATCTTTTTTTTTGTTTGGGAGAAATAAATTGTGCCCGAATTCTCGACCTTAGACCAGTCTAATTTCTTCCAGGAATCATCGGAAACCTCGTTGAATCACTGATTAACATAGAAGTTCAGAGAGACAGTTTACGTATACTAGGTTTGCTCTCCCAGTACGGGACCGACTACTTCAATTCCTCTTTAAGGGATAAAACGTGTAACCAGCGTAAGGCACTGTAGGAGTGCGTTCGAAAAATCCCGCACGAAACGCCACCAGAAATCGAACCGGGGACCTCTTGGTCTTTGAACAAGTATGCTAACCACCAGACCACCGCAACTTCTAATGTTCATGAAGGACCCTCAAATAGTTTATTATTGGGCAATTCCAGAATACAAAATGACACCAAAAATGACAAATAATAAATACACGTATTTTACATTATTAGTTTAAACTTATTTATTATACTTCAATTGTGAAACTTAGACAAATCCCGCTATTTCTGGGTAGAACCAGTAATAAGCTTATGCAGAACAAGTGTTTTTGTCAAGGGCACCACACATTATCTGTACACATTATGTAAGTACGGCAGTGTCAATGTATACACTGTAGGCTGGACCCGGCTGGCTCAGGAGGTAACTTGTTCGATAGTTGATTCAGACGTGGAGGTTCGAATCCCCACTTGGCCATAGACTCTCTGATGACTGGTCATGAGCTTTGTTCTACAGCCGCAAGTCTCCCGCCTCTGAATATATGGGAAGTAGTCGATGACTTCCAGAGATAGGGTGAGTCCAGTACTGGTAAACCGCTAAACGGATCCCAGGAACAATGGCTAAGCATTCTGACCGCCGTCAAACAACTGAAATACTGGTGATAAAAAGGGTTGAAAACCCTCATACAAACGGCATTGTATCCCAAAATATAGTTGATTTATTTATTGAATATTAAGCGTTATTTTATGCCATCGATGGCTAACAGACGATCAGTTAACCTAACCACTGTTTCCTGGGATCATGGAATGTTAACCAATACTCGAACACACCCCATCTCCGCAAGTAACTGATAAGATTCTCACTTGATCAGCGGTGAGAGACGAATGATAATGAGACGCAATATCAAACATCACGGAGAGTGTGGCCGAGCGGGGATTCGAGCTCACGACCCCTGGATTGACAGTCCAACAATATAGTTATACAGATATTTAACTCAGGTTAGCTCAGTCAGTAGCGCGTCTCACTATCATTCCAAGAGTCGTGTGTTCAGATCTCCGCCCGGCAACAGTCTCTGTGATCATTGATATACGTGGCATTGTCATTCGTCTCTCACCGCTGATTCAAGTGGGAAGTTCTCTTACTTGCTGAGATGGGGTATACTTGAGTACTGATTTAAACCTTCTAGGATCCCAGGAAACAATGGTTGGGTAAGTTGGTCGTCTGCTAGCCCTCCATGGCATGAAAATGACGCTAAATATAAAAAAAACAGAAAAACATTTTGATAAAAAAAATACTGCTTTTATTATGGCATATAAAATTAATCTAACGCCTCTTTTATCACAGGGAATCTCAACTTACAGTTCATCCTGGCTTTATAAAACATGTTTCTATAATTAAACTTACCTTTGAAATTAAAACATTTCTGACTGATCTATATTCATATTACAGCAGGTGTGACAAGTCTTAATTATCAAATTTCTGCCGACAAAGCAAGTTTTTGCAGCTGAATCAGCAGGCAGTCTGGAATTGCAGTCATTGGCTGGCTGACTTGAGGCCAGTCAGTTATAATCAATACAAATGAAGCAGAAATGGAGTCTGCACTTACTTTAAAATTTAGAGTGCGCCAATCCCGTTATATCACATAATGTAGAAGTATAGTGTATGTGCCAAGTTTCATAATCCAACACTCAGTAGAATTGGAGCGTGTACCAAGTATTAAAATCCAACATTATGTAGAATTCGAGCGTGTACAAAGTATCAAAATTCAACATTATGTAGAATTGGAGCGTGTACCAAGTATTAAAATCCAAAATTAAATAGAACTGAGCGTGTACCAAGTATTAAGTCCAACATTAGGTAGAATTTGAGCGTGTACCAAGTATTAACTTCCAACATTGTGTAGAATTGGAGCGTGTACCAAGTATCAAAATCCAACATTATGTAGAATTGGAGTGTGTACCAAGTATTAAAATCAAATATTATGTTGAATTGGAGCGTGAACCAAGTATTAAAATCCAACTATATGTAGACTTTGAACGTGTACCAAGTATCAAAATCCAACGATATGTAGAACTGGAGTCTGAACCAAGTATCAAAATTCAACATTATGTAGAACTGGAGCGTGTACCAAGTATCAAATCCAACATTATGTAGACTTTAAACGTGTACCAAGTATCAAAATCCAACCTTATGTAGAACTGGAGGCTGAACCAAGTATCAAAATTCAACATAATTTCGAACTGGAGCGTGTACCAAGTATCAAAATCCAACATTATGTAGAACTGGAGCGTGTACCAAGTATCAAAATCCAACATTGTGTAGAATTGGAGCGTGTACCAAGTATTAAAATCAAACATTATGTAGAATTGGAGCGTTAACCAAGTATTAAAATCCAACGTTATGTAGACTTCGAGCGTGTACCAAGTATCAAAATCCAACGTTATGTAGAATTGGAGTGTGTACCAAGTATCATTATCAAACGTTATGCTGAATTGGAGTGTGTACCAAGTCTCATAATCAAACTTCATGCTGAATTGGAACGTGTACCAAATTTCATAATCAAACATTATGCTGAATTGGAGTGTGTACCAAGTCTCATGATCAAACATTATGCTGAATTGGAGTGTGTACCAAGTCTCATAATCAAACTTCATGCTGAATTGGAGTATATACCAGATCCAACATTATGCTGAATTAGAACGTGTACCAAATTTCATAATCAAACATTATGCTGAATTGGAGTGTGCACCAAATCTCATGATCAAACATAATGCTGAATTGGAGTGTGTACCAAGTCTCATAATCAAACTTTATGCTGAATTTGAGTGTGTACCAAGTTTCATAATCAAACTTTAAGCTCAATTGGAGTGTGTACCAAGTCATAATCAATGTTTATGCTGAATTGGAGCATGTACCAAGTATCATAATCAAACTTTATGCTGAATTGGAGCATATACCCAATATCATAATCAAACTTTATGCTGAATTGGAGCATGTACTAAATCTCATAATCAATGTTTATGCTGAATTGGAGCATGTACCAAGTATTATAATCAAACTTTATGCTGAATTGGAGCATGTACAAAAATCCAACAACATGCTGAATTGGAGCGTGTACCAAATCTCATAATCAAACTTTATGCTGAATTGGAGCGTGTACTAAATCTAATAATCAAACTTTATGCTGAATTGGAGCGTGTACTAAATCTCATAATCAAACTTTATGCTGAATTGGAGTGTGTACCAAATCTCATAATCAAACTTTATGCTGAATTGGAGCATATACTAAATCTCATAATCAATGCTTATGCTGAATTGGAGCATGTACCATGTCTCATAATCAAACTGAATTGGTGCGTGAACCAAATCTCATAATCAAACTTTATGCTGAATTGGAGCGTGTACTAAATCGTATAATCAAACTTTATGCTGAATTGGAGCATGTACTAAATCTCATAATCAAACGTTATGCTGAATTGGAGTGTGTACCAAGTCTCATAATCAAACTTTATGCTGAATTGGAGTGTGTACCAAGTTTCATAATCAAACTTTAAGCTGAATTGGAGTGTGTACCAAGTCTCATAATCAATGTTTATGCTGAATTGGAGCATGTACCAAGTATCATAATCAAACTTCATGCTGAATTGGAGCATATACCAAATCTCATTATCAAACTTTATGCTGAATTGGAGCATGTACTAAATCTCATAATCAATGTTTATGCTGAATTGGAGCATGTACCAAGTATCATAATCAAACTTTATGCTGAATTGGAGCATGTACAAAAATCCAACAACATTCTGAATTGGAACGTGTACCAAATCTCATAATCAAACTTTATGCTGAATTGGAGCGTGTACCAAATCTCATAATCAAACTTTATGCTGAATTGGAGCGTGTACTAAATCTCATAATCAAACTTTATGCTGAATTGGAGTGTGTACCAAATCTCATAATCAAACTTTATGCTGAATTGGAGCATGTACTAAATCTCATAATCAATGCTTATGCTGAATTGGAGCATGTACCAAGACTCATAATCAAACTGAATTGGTGCGTGAACCAAATCTCATAATCAAACTTTATGCTGAATTGGAGCGTGTACAAAATCTCATAATCAAACTTTATGCTGAATTAGAGCGTGTACTAAATCTCATGATCAAACTTTATGCTGAATTGGAATATGTACCAGATCCAACATTATTCTGAATTAGAACGTGTACCAAATTTCATAATCAAACATTATGCTGAATTGGAGTGTGTACCAAGTCTCATGATCAAACATTATGCTGAATTGGAGTGTGTACCAAGTCTCATTATCAAACTTTATGCTGAATTTGAGTGTGTTCCAAGTTTAATAATCAAACTTTATGCTGAATTTGAGTGTGTACCAAGTTTCATAATCAAACTTTATGCTGAATTGGGGTTTGTACACAAATCCAACATTATGCTGAATTCGAACTTGTATCAAGTTTCATAATCAAACATTATGCTGAGCTGGAGCGTGTATCAAATCTCATAATTAAACTTTATGCTGTATTGGAGCGTGTACCAAGTTCCATAATCAAAACCGTATGCTGGTTTTGAGCGTGTACCAAGTCTCATAATCAAACATTATGCTGAACTGGAGGGTGTATCAAATCTCATAATCAAACTTTAAGCTGAATTGGAGTTTGTACCAAGTCTCATAATCAAACTTTATGCTGAATTTGAGCATGTACCATAATCCAACAACATGCTGAATTGGAGCGTGTACCAAATTTCATAATCAAACTTTATGCTGAACTGGAGCGTGTATCAAATCTCATAATCAAACTTTATGCTGTATTGGAACGTATACCAAATCTCATAATCAAACTTTATGCTGAATTTTAGTGTGTACCAAGTTTCATAATCAAACTTTATGCTGAATTGGAGCATGTACCAAAATCCAACAACATGCTGAATTGGAGTGTGTACCAAATTTCATAATCAAACTTTATGCTGAATTGGAGCATGTACTTAATCTCATAATCAAACTTTACACTGAATTGGAGTTTGTACCAAGTCTCATAATCAAACTTTATGCTGAAATGGAACGTGTACTTAATCTCATAATCAAACTTTATGCTGAATTGGACCATGTACTAAATCTCATAAGCAATGTTTATGCTGTATTGGAGTGTGTACCAAGTCTCATAATCAGACTTTATGCTGAATTTGAGTGTGTACCAAGTCTCATTATCAAACTTTATGCTGAATTTGAGTGTGTTCCAAGTTTAATAATCAAACTTTATGCTGAATTTGAGTGTGTACCAAGTTTCATAATCAAACTTTATGCTGAATTGAAGTTTGTACACAAATCCAACATTATGCTGAATTCGAACGTGTATCAAGTTTCATAATCAAACATTATGCTGAGCTGGAGCGTGTATCAAATCTCATAATTAAACTTTATGCTGTATTGGAGCGTGTACCAAGTTCCATAATCAAAACCGTATGCTGGTTTGGAGCGTGTACCAAGTCTCATAATCAAACATTATGCTGAACTGGAGCGTGTATCAAATCTCATAATCAAACTTTAAGCTGAATTGGAGTTTGTACCAAGTCTCATAATCAAACTTTATGCTGAATTGGAGCATGTACCATAATCCAACAACATGCTGAATTGGAGCGTGTACCAAATTTCATAATCAAACTTTATGCTGAACTGGAGCGTGTATCAAATCTCATAATCAAACTTTATGCTGTATTGGAACGTATACCAAATCTCATAATCAAACTTTATGCTGAATTTTAGTGTGTACCAAGTTTCATAATCAAACTTTATGCTGAATTGGAGCATGTACCAAAATCCAACAACATGCTGAATTGGAGTGTGTACCAAATTTCATAATCAAACTTTATGCTGAATTGGAGCATGTACTTAATCTCATAATCAAACTTTATACTGAATTGGAGTTTGTACCAAGTCTCATAATCAAACTTTATGCTGAAATGGAACGTTTACTTAATCTCATAATCAAACTTTATGCTGAATTGGAGCATGTACTAAATCTCATAAGCAATGTTTATGCTGTATTGGAGCGTGTACCAAGTCTCATAATCAGACTTTATGCTGAATTTGAGTGTGTACCAAGTTTCATAATCAAACTTTATGCTGAATTGGAGCAAGTACCAAAATCCAACAACATGCTGAATTGGAGCGTGTACCAAATCTCATAATCAAACTTTATGCTGAATTGGAGCGTGTACCAAATCTCATAATCAAACTTTATACTGAGTTGAAGCGTATACCAAATCTCATAATCAAACTTTATGCTGAATTGGAGCATGTACTAAATCTCATAATCAATGTTTATGCTGAATTGGAGCATGTACTCAATCTCATAATGAAACTGTATGCTGAATTGGAGCATGTACCAAAATCAAACAACATGCTGAATTGGAGCGTGTACCAAATCTCATAATCAAACTTTATGCTGAATTGAAGCATGTTCTAAATCTCATAATCAATGTTTATGCTGAATTGGAACATGTACCAAATCTCATAATCAAACTTTATGCTGAATTGGAGCATGTACTAAATCTCATAATCAAACTTTATGCTGAATTGGAGCATGTACCAAATCTCATAATCAAACTTTATGCTGAATTGGAGCGTGTACTAAATCTCATAATAAAACTTTATGCTGAATTGGAGCGTGTACTAAATCTCATAATCAAACTTTATGCTGAATTGGAGTGTGTGCCTAATATCATTATCAAACTTTATGCTTAATTGGAGCGTGTACTAAATCTCATAATCAAACTTTATGCTGAATTGGAACGTGTACTTAATCTCATAATCAAACTTTATACTAAATTGGAGTATGTGCCAAATCTCATAATCAAACCTTATGCTGAATTGGAGCATGTACCATGTCCTGTGATGCAATAGTATGCTTGATTGGAGATGTACCAAGTCTTGTGATGCAATATCATGCTGAATCGGGGTGTGTGCCAAATCTCACAGTCAAACATTATGCCGAATTTGAGCATGTACCAAGTCCTGTGGTTTTATATCATGCTTGACTGGAGTATGTACCAAATCTCACAGTCAAACATTATAATGAACTGGAATGTTTGTACTAAATCTTATAATCCAACTTTCAGAGCTGCAAACACAGTTAAGAGGTCATAGAATATGGAGCGAAATCTCAATTGGAATGAACAGAACTTCGTTTTTTTCTAACTCGGGTAACACAAGTTGCAACACTTGAGAAGTGAGTAAAATTGTGAAGTGACATCAAATACTTA
This sequence comes from Panopea generosa, assembly GCA_029582155.1. Taxonomy (NCBI): domain Eukaryota; kingdom Metazoa; phylum Mollusca; class Bivalvia; order Adapedonta; family Hiatellidae; genus Panopea; species Panopea generosa. Next base: position 35,643,537 of record CM055898.1, on the reverse strand, counting down.
GTGAAGTGTACATGTTCATGGCTAGTGTACTGATAATTAGTATATGAGTGGACCGTGCACTTACAATACGTACTGATAGATATATATGAAGTGTCCGCTTGCCATGTTATATATATTTATATATAATTATACACACGTATATTAGAGATGGAGCGATATTAATTCTGATATTTTTTTTTTTATAAAATGATGGAGAATTAGGAATCATACTTTCGCTGTAAAAACTCGCCATTGTACTTGGAATGTTGTCATGTGATATAACTTACCTTATTTGAAATGCAGTATTGTTGTACAAAAAGAAATATATGTTGAGGTAGACAGGGTACATCTAAACCAAACATAAGTGACACTAGAGTTTTAACGTAGTTTCAATAGCAGCATTAAGTTCAGGGGCCGATCCAGGATTTCAGGTGCGGAGTGGGGGACTTAGCGAGCGCAACACAAATTCTGAACGGGCACACGTTTTTCAGTAGAAATGTAAAGGATTTTCATAAAATATGGGAGGTTAGGGGGTGGGGGTGCGTATGCAGGGTTTTTGAAAGGTGAGCATAGCGAACGACTTCTATAGTGACGGCGATTTCATTTCCTCTGACTGATAGAATAGTTCCAAATAGTTTCAAAATGCAATTGCCACAGTAGAGGATGTAGTGATCCAAATTTAATTTTATTGTGATTTTTGTTCAATCAAACAGAGAGCAAAACACTTCAAAGATGCAGTAATCAAAGCATATAATTTCAACTAAAATGTCATAAAATGCAGACGACTACTGCGCACTAGTAAAATATCCCGCTCAAGCGTCCCAAGTGACGTTTAATATAGACGTCATTCGTTTTGGTAAAATATAGGGAAAATTTGAAATTGTGGGCTCAGTACCACGATTTCAGATTGACGTTCGATTCGGAATCATTTAAATTAATAAAAGAAAGGTTGGAATACTTTAAAAATGTAGTATACTTGCTTCGATTCAAAATATCGATTTGAACTCACGCAAAGGCCAACGCTGCGCTTTTCTCTTTCGTCAATCGTGAAAATCAGCCATTTTTATAACGTTTACGCTATAATACAAATGTTTTTTTTCTCTTTTAGAACTTTTTTTTATACATTTTCTTTAAAATCAGAACTTCTGGTATGCCTGCCACATTTAAAGTATTATCTATAACGGCGAAAAACATACAAAAAATGTTTGCGGTGTTCACACGAGTTGGTCAGAAACACATTATATGGGAGTCGTCTCAAAAGTTGCGGTGTTCACGCGATTTAGTAAGAACCACATTAATTGGGGATCGTCTCAAAAGTAAATTGATGTAACAACGTTATAGATGTACAAAACTGGGGTTTCCTGGGATAAGTTTAAGCCTTATCGCATTATTTTTATGCAGATGCCCCTTTTTCGCAGCTAATACACTATGAAATGATTGGTCAAGAAATCACCCCTAATTAATATACAGCATTTCATTGGTTTAAACTGACAGGACACTTTTCATTATATAAGGTACCTTACTCCAGGTCCAGTCACTTAACATCTGTGACTCGTTGTATTAGATTGTGTAATAAAGTTTTATTGGAATGAAAAAGGACCTCTTTTTATCTTTTAAGGAACACCCCATTATTATCGTGCTAACGGCACAAAACCTTTATTGCAACTGACATAACAGCTATGATCATGTGTTTGATCGGTCATCAATGTGTTGGTTTAAAAGTATCATATCAAAAAGATATACATGTACAATACAAAAAGAAACTGTATACAATTATGACATAAACAACTTAGATGAAAAAAATATCCATAGATCATTATCGAGATCTATTTGAATTAAGAAAATAATTCCATTATTGTAACAGAATTTCTTTCTAACTGTCTTTCGATCTGTATTCATTCATGAGCTCATTCGTAAATCCGTGTATCATATTCTGACAAGAAATTAAAGAAAGACGACATGATGGGCAAGACTTTGAATAAATGAGCCTTCCCTCAGACATTTGATTTAAAGAGCAGATCCGCCATTGAAGTCGGTTTATTATAAGTTCGCACAAAGAACCCATTCCAAACCTAACCCAATTTAGTGACCTCATTATGGTCTGATGGACAGTGACCATCGACCAAAAACCAAAGCTGAACCATTATGTATACAATAATAATCTCCCTGCTACCTTTACGTTAGTTACCTCAGCGTAGATGCAGACGTTAGATATTTATTATTTAGTAAATGTTCGGGTCACATGGGGAGGGAGGTGTTACTTATACTTTAAAGCAAATCCAAGAAACATGGTTTTACAGATTTCGTTGAAATAACTTTTTTAATATTTTGAAAAGCTTAGGAGAGACTCAAAATTAATGTTTTCAGAGATCTTAAGTTTTAGGTATATATAAGTGAAGTATACTAACAGGTCTTATGCGAGTGCTAATTCATTTTGAATTTATTAAACGAGCTAAAAATACACGCACATCATTAGTGGCTAAGTCGAGAATTACTAGCATATCATGTTTGACAAAAAGAGTTTAATAGTTTTAGCAATTAGCATGGATTAAGGTTGTCTGTCATTGTAACTGAACATGAATTAGACTGTATATTATTGTGATCGACCTTAAATTAAAGTGGCTATAATTGTAAACACGTTTTGCTATCCGTCATGTAGCTGGATATAGTTGTTATTGATCACCAATTAGGCTGTATACAATTGTGACTGTGCATAAATTAAGATGTATATAAGTGTGACTGACCATGAATTAATCTATATAATTGTGAATGACCATAAATTAAGCTGGATATAATTGTGACTGGACATAAATTAAGCTGTATAATTGTGATTGATCATGAATTAAGCTATATATAAAAGTGACTGACCATGAATTAAGTTGTCTATAATTGTGATAGAACATGAATTAAGCTGTATTTTACTGTGACTGATCATGAATCAAACTGTAAATAATTGTGACTGACCATGAATTAAGCCATATATTATTGTGACTGACCATGAATTAAGCTGTATATAATTGTGACAAAAAATGAATTAAGCTGTTTATAATTGTGATCGATGATGAATTTAGCTGTATATAATTGTGACTGACCATGAATTAAGCTGAATATAATTGTTTGACCGACAATGAAGCTGTATATAATTTTGACCGACAATGAAGCTGTATATAATTTTGACCGACAATGAAGCTGTATATAATTTTGACTGACAATGAAGCTGTATATAATTTTGACCGACAATTAATTAAGCTGTATATTATTGCGATCGACCATGAATTATGCTGTATATAATTGTGACTGACCAGAAATTAAGCTGTATATAATTGTGACTGATCATGAATCAAACTGTAAATAATGGTGACTGACCATGAATTAAGCCATATATTATTGTGACTGACCATGAATTAAGCTGTATATAATTGGTACTGACCAGAAATTAAGCTATATTTAATTGTGACTGACCATGAATTAAGCTGTATATAATTATGATCAACCATGAATTAAGATGTATTTAATAATGACTGACTGCTATGGTGAATAAATCTGTATATAATTGTTATTGACTATGAATTAAGCTCCATTAAATTTTGAACCCTTCTTGCTACTGACCATGACTTAAGTTAGATATCTTGTAACTGACCATGAATTCAAAGCTGTACGTAACCATTGACACAATCTGACCATGAATTTAAGCTGTTTTTCTTGTTACTGACTTTTAAAGTTGTTCTTCTTAATTGAGTAGGCTATCAGTTGTGCTTAGCTCGGACCACAAAATTTATAGAAACTGTTAATTTATTTGCAGCTTATTTTATTCCTGCTCACACTGACTTGCCATAAAAGATGCATTACCACACTTTATACTACACGCCAGTCACAAAACTGAATAGCTTCAGTTTCATCATGTCCATACACTAATTTATTTGTAACACTGACATAGTAAAGAAAACAAATCTGTGTTACTGAATATACTGCTGACTACAGCATAACTAAAGAACGACCAGACAATTTCTTTGACCAGACATTTTTTTTTCAAAAATAGACCAACATAATTTCATTCCTTTGTCTCCTTGTATAACTAACTTCTATTGAAAAGCTCTAAGAGTCTGATAGTGAACTGCAATATGAAAATCAATACTCCCAGCACTGTCATCTATAGTTACATCAAACCCAGTCTAGTGAACAAGTGTATATGATTGTGTAATTGTAAACTGCATAAAATATCATAGTATAATAAGACAGTCAGCTACAGAGCTAGACAGTATTTTATAAAACCAGCATATCAATGACTTCCTTTTTTAATAAATGACCCTCTCAATCAGTAACGACTGTATTGAATCACAGCTTTTCGCCTTTCCGGCAGACGTCGGGCGTGCTGTTAAAAAACAAAAATGAGCAGACGTTTGTGTAAAAATGCTGAGGTGTTAAAATACAAGTCCTGGGAGGAGGGCAAATCTGGTTTGTATGACTAGTGAGATGGCAGCAGGAGTTGGTCCAGATTGAAGAGATAGAATTATAAGAGGACCAAGACAGCCTGAATCACTCTACTGGCAACAAATAGACAGATGAACATTTCAGAGGGAATGTTTTTTTGTATGTTCCTCTTCAACAAATCTTTTAGGAGAACACTATGCAATATCTAAGGTCTGGGCCTTGAAATTTCAGATAATAAATGTTTTTTAAAGTTTCACTTAACCCTTTACTTCATATAGATGCCTTCGGACGCCTCTAATATTGACGCCTTTGGACACCTCTAATATAGACGCCTTTTGACACCTAATACAGAAGGCTTTTTAATTATTGGGTGAATTATGTTTATATTAACTGACAAAGTGGAAAACAGTGCAAGAAGTGTTCCGATTGCTCGTTACAGGCAATCTGAACTCTTCCTGCACTGTTTTCAAAGGCCTTCTGTGATTGGTGTGGGAAAACGCGTCTCTATGGAGTAAAGGGGTTAAAATGTATTTATAAGCCCTATGGTGGGGGCATTTGTGGTTGAAACATGCTGGTTTAAGAATTTGATCCTGTTGTTAGGTGCTTTCTTGTCTACAAGAAAAAAGAATAAGGATGATGGACAGACGGACAGACAATGAACAACGGACAATTTACCATGACATAAGCCCTGCTGGCCTTTGGCCAGTACAGCTAAAAACAACAGAAATGAAACAATTTTATAAATAGATATATTGACAGATTCATCTGGAAAGTGGTCTGCGGGAAGTCCATTTAGTAGGTCTTTTTTAACAATTTTGATTTAAAATGTTAATGTGTTGAGCTATCTACAGCATTTCAATGGGTGTGGGGAGTGAGATGACAGGTTCAAACACTATCCCCTTGATACAATGGAAATATAAAAAAATATGTAAAAAAAAAAAATGTCTGTTATTTAAAAACAAAAGTAAGCATAACTTTCATATTTTTTTTATTTCAAATGTCAATTGTTCAATGAATGAAATGATTTTATGACATGGTTAGCGTTACCGTAGCATTTCACAGTAAAGTGCGACTTAGTGGTTTACACATGATTTTAACATTCATTTGGATGCACTAAATAAGCATTTTCTCGATAAACATCTCACCACACAGTTGCACCCATATTTTAGTGACAGTAATATGATTCTTGCGCTAAAAGAAAGATCATATTAATTTGGTTCGAAATATTTTTATAATGGTTAATTTAGACTGTGATTTCTTGCTCAGTTGAATAGAGTTATGCTGGCACAGCATATACTGCAATAACACATCACTATTTTTTTTTTTTTTTTTAAAGGGACTTTTTATTGGATTTTAGCAGATGAATGTATTTCAGAGCATTAAATGAGAATTCTATTTTTTTTAAAATAGAGGTGTAACTGCACTGTCTTTATAAAAAGAATCAGGCTGGTCTGGTCAGCACACCAGTTATTGTGTTGGACAGTTATTACAATTTTATTATGGGAAAAAAAATACTTTTAAAAAAAATATTTCTATGTGAAAATTTTTTTTTAACATAGAAATCCTAGACCTTATTTTATATATAGTCAAGAAAGCAAATTTCAACTGTGTAGTGAGACCTGAATATATATAAATACAAGTGCTTCATTGATACAGTCATAAAAATATGACAAAACTCTTCCATAATAGAAATATTGTTACAATAAAGGTTTCAGTGGCATTTTTTTAACTAATTTAATAGACTTTAATATATATGTTAGTTATTGGTTCTATTTAAAAACTTATTTTAAAAAAAAAATGCCATGGCATTGGGAGCAACGATTTACACAGTGATGGGACCTTTAAAGGGATTATATCAGGATTTTTCAACAAAAAAAAATCTAATGTATCATACCTATACATATGGGATGAATGCAAAAAAAGTCTAAATGCATATATTAAAAGAAGGACTTAGACCTTTTTCCCTTGCACCCCGCAATATGCTAATTGATCTGTATTGTCAAAGTGATATCGATTTAAACAAGCAAAAATAATTTATTGAAAAGAGGTTTCCTAACTTGTGCTATGCGCATAGATTAGACTAAAATTAAACATATTTTGTGACATATTAAATGATCACTGGAATTTATTTTGGTTTCAATTTGATCCATTATACAGGTTTACACATTGTAAAATTTGTTTCATCTTATAAGGAGTCCGAATGTTGATGTGAAGGTCATCAAGCAGTATTTAAATGCTGTCTATTTTTCGAATGGCTATTTCATTTTGAGTTCACCACTCCAATCTACACTTCGATTTTGTTACGTTTTGGTGGATTTGGTGGCACACAAAATCATCCAGATTTTATATATTAATGATAATGAGATGCTTTTTATCCATTTAAAAAATAATTTTATTTTTAAGACATTTATAGCATTTTTTTCCCCTGATATACTCCCTTTAATGAGGATTTACGATATTTTACAAATGTTCGCCATTTTGGTGCAAAAAGGTACCAAGTGCCTTCTTATTTCATAAACACTTGGTACCTTATTGCTCTAATGGGAGGAAATGTTCTGTCAGAAAAACTGGCTGAGTGAAATTTGGTAACAAAAAATGTCAATTTTGAAGCATAGGGCGAGTTTTAGTTTTAAGTAGTGATTGTCTGTGTATCTATATATATATATGGAAAAGTCTGGAAGATTTTAGCAAAAATTAAGTACAAATTCATGTCACTATTAAAATATATAACAATATAATTATGTATAATGTGATACTTAAACATTTAATAATGAAAAACAAACAATATACATGTATAATAATAGCATTCTATAGTTGGGTTACATTTTCCACAGCAAGCATATAAACTAGACAGCAATATATCTATCTGGATGTTCACGAAAGCAGATACAAGCACTGACATCTTTTACACCAGGATCAGCCTACATTGTTCGCCCACTCAAAATTCGTTGCAAGAGTTACAATAGGTGGTAGAAAATGAATGTTCAGTGTTTGAGTAGACCTGCTTAATATATTTTTATTTTAGTTTTTTTTTTATTTTGCTTATTAAATTTAAGATGTATACCAGAACTTGTAAATCATTTATTGATAAATTGTTTTAAGTAGTTACTTACAGTCTCTTGAAATTACTAAAAATAATAACAATGACATGCATGCTTTGATAGAGCAGGTGTTTGTAATAAACCATTTTCCATAAACTGCAAGAGGGTAAAGATGACTCTTTAACGCTCACCTGTGACATATGAGTGTGTAATTCATATACTAATTATCAAATTAGGCCTATTTGATACATTTCTCAAATACCACACAGTGTTTTCCCTAACACTTTGAAATTTAGGGTAATTTTTCCCCCTTTGTAATGAGACTATATAGGCAGATTGGAGATTTTAAGGGTCATTTGATTAAAAGTGTAACAAAAACGCAAAATTTGAGGGGCATGGAAAACCCAAAGCAGATAAGATTATCAGTTATGTAGTTTGCCTCTACAACTACACTTGGAGCAGAATTTCTATCCGAAACTCAAACCCTTTGCAAGATTCTTATTATAATCCCATACTCTATAATATACGGTTGTAGGTCTGATGAAGGTTTAATGAGTGATCAAATAAGTTGAGCTTTTGGCTCAGATGAGCTACCAATAAAATTCCTTCCCTTGCTCCCCCCCCCCCCCCCCCCCCCCTCCTCCAAACAGTGAGTTTGTTAAAAATACAACCCAGTTTAAACATGAAGTAAAATGGTAACAGTATAATAAATAGAGGATATCCGTTTGTTTTGGTGTAAAATTAAATTATATTTCATCAAGTGATCACCAATAGTCATGTTCTCATCATAGGCGTGATCACTAGATAAATCATCATTTGTCCTTACACCAAAACCAAAAAAAAAATCTTTTTATTTCATATTTTTTCATAACTTTTTGTTTATTTTTACCTCAATTCGCCATTAGATATCATTATAATATCTATTTTTTTTTAATTATATGCAAGGACAAAAAAATATATAAATTTCTTTTTATTTCATAATTTCACTGTTTGAAACAGTGGATTACCATAAAATTTTATAATCCACTGAGAAATCTCTATAGTCCATCAAAAGGCATAAAATAAAAGGAAATATTTTCATTTTATATATTTTATCATTTGACCATTTGCATGCAAGCAAAAATAAATGAATACCAATTCTTGTACAAATATATAATATAATATAAAATTCCAATATATGACTCTTAAAAATGATAAAATCAGTTTAGAAAAAAGCAAAATATTATCTCCAAAAATCAAAAATAATTGTCTATCAGTTCAAACATGGCATTCTGTACATAGCTGTGTAAAATAGCATCACGAAAATTGAGCAACAATTAAAAACTAAAATAACAAACATTCTTGATTGAATCTGGACACATTTATACAACACTATTCCATAGTTTATATACAATTAAAACACAACATGTATTAAGTTTGATACAGTATGAGCAAAATGATATGAGCATGCCAACATTTAGCTCACAAAAATATATTTATCCATAAATCAACTTCTATTGCAGATTTATCAAAAGTGCTAAAATCCTAGTGATAAATACAATCTTCTTCTAAAAGTGTATCTTGCTCCCAAACGTAGATTTGCTTCTATAATGTGTAGTTTTGGCAATGTTTTTCTTAATTAAAATGAAACTTTTCCCAAAACTGCAAGATATACTATGCCTAGCAAAGTGTAGTTAAGCTCCTAAATAACAACATGACTTTGCTGTTATGTGTAGCTTCCCCAATTCAAAAAAGTGTAGTTTAGCTTCTAAATAACAACATGACTTTGCTGTTATGTGTAGCTTCCCCAATTCAAAAAAGTGTAGTTTAGCTTCTAAATAACAACATGACTTTGCTGTTATGTGTAGTTTCCCCAATTCAAAAAAGTGTAGTTTAGCTTCTAAATAACAACATGACTTTGCTGTTATGTGTAGCTTCCCCAATTCAAAAAAGTGTAGTTTAGCTTCTAAATAACAACATGACTGCCGCTATGTGTAGCTTCCCCAATCCCAAAAAGTGTAGTTTACCTTCTAAATAACAACATGCCTTTGCTGCTATGTGTAGTTTCCCCAATCCCAAAAAGTGTAGTTTAGCTCCTAAATAACAACATGACTTTGCTTCCATACATTAGTTGTCCCCTTCCTCGAAAGTGCATCCTCAGCCCCCAAATATAGCTTTACCCTGGTATATGTGTAGCTCTATCCCCCAAAGAGTATCATGGCTTTTAAATGTAGCTATGCCCCTATGTGTAACTTTCCCCATCAAATGTATAAAGACTCCCAAACATAGCTTTGTCCCTGTGCAGCTTTTCTCTCAGTGTATTCTAACTCCCAAACATAGCTTTGCCCCTGTACAGCTTTTCTACTAGTGTAATCTAACTCCCAAACATAGCTTTGCCCCTTTGCAGCTTTTCTCTCAGTGTATTCTAACTCCAATGTAGCTTTGCCCCTGTGCAGCTTTTCTCTCAGTGTATTCCAACTCCCAAATATAGCTTTGCCCATGTTTAGCTTTTCTTTCAGTGTATCCTTGGTTCCCAAATAAAGTTTTGTCCCTGTGTAGCTTTCCCCCCAGAGTGTATCCTAACTTCAAAATATAGCTTTGTCTCTATATACAGCTTTCCCTTGAAGTATATTCTTGCTTCCAAATGTAGCTTTACCTCTATTGTTTAATTTTGCCACTATGTGCAGCTTTTCCCCTACGTATAGCTTTGTGACTATATGTGGAATTGCCCCTATGTTTAGCTTTTCGACGAAATGTAGCTTTGCCGCTATGTGTAGCTTTACCACTATGAGAAGCTTTGCCCCTATGCATAGTTTTGCCATTTGTATAACTTTGTCTCTATGTGTAGCTTTGCCCTTATGTGTAATTTTGCCACTATGTGTAGCATTACCCCCATGTGTAACATTACACCTATGTGTAGCTTCCCCCCCTATGTGTACCTTTGCCTCTATATGTACATCTTCCCCTATGTGAAGTTTTGCCTTTGTGTGAAGTTTTGCCGATATGTGTAGCTTTGTTGCTATGTGTAGCTTTGCTAACCAACATGCAGCTTTGCCACTATGTATAGCATTGCCACTATGTGCATCTTTGACACTATGTGAAGCTTTGTCACTTTGTGTAGCTTTTTCTCTTTGTGCAGCTTTGTCACTATGTGTAGCTCTTCCCTACATGTCCTGTTTGCCTCCATGTACAGCTTTTCCACTATGTGTAGCTTTACCCCTACATGTAGCTTTGCCATCATGTATAACTTTGCCACTCTGTGTATTTTTCCTTGAAGTTAAACATCCCCCAAGTGTAACACTACTCCCTCCTACTTACTGGTATATGAAACAATCACAGAAACAAGATTTTGTCACACAGTAAAAGGTGACTAATTCATCAATATATTATTAAACACATCATCATCCTTGACACAGCCACAACAATAATCTCCGATGACATTTATTTACTAGTTCATAGGTGTTAACTGAGAGCGGTTGAAACATTCACTTAATGCCATGTCAATGACACTTTTAACATAAAATAAGACACTGTGTCATATATTCTATATGCAACTGTTCATTGGCCTATCTGATATGTCATTTGCACATTAAATGTGATCATTTATGCAAGCACTTTTGATAAGTGTGTAGGTGTGTGCATTTTATATATTTATTTATGTATATATACAGTCATACATCTTGCTTTTTGTTCAAGCTAATGTCCCATGCACTCACTAAGGTATCCATTGGTTTTCTTGTCAATTTCTAAACATTGATGCAACCAATATCGCTTTAATAAAATTATTTTTTTACAAAAATGTAAGAGAACTTCATGTTAATGGATAAAACATGCTTCATGGAAAAAGTGTTTCTACTTGTTGCAGTTATTCATGAAAATTGTACATGTAGATACATTTATTCAACTAAAGGAACTTAAACTTTGAGTTAAATCTACATAGCACATCTAAACTCTCTTTTCTGCTAAACAGGAAATTTGTTTGTCACTTTTTAATTTTTTAACAAATCATTTGAATACCCCTGCCGCTTATTTATTTCCAACATCCCTGTTTTTACCTTTTTCAACCCATTTTTAAATAACCGGAAACGCTTGAAAGTTTTTATGGTTCTCCTACCCCTTTACTCCATAGATACGCGCTTTCCAAAATCAATCATAGAAGGCCTTTGAAAACAGTGCTGGAAGTGTTCAGATTGCTCATAACGAGCAATCTGAACACTTCCTGCACTGTTTTCCACTCTATCAGTTAATTAAAATCACCCAATAATTCAAAAGCCTTCTACAGTTGTTACTCACCAACTCAAACTCTTTTATTTCGATTAATTACGGTTATCTCAAATTTGAAATTCAGTCCCGTTTTTTTCTCCTTCTATTTCTATGTTAATAAACTTAGGATATATCAAATTCCAGTAATTCAAATTATTCACTATTTTGAATTTGTTCTTCTGTCCCTCTATATTAAAATCTATTGATTTCTCACTCGTTATTTCGAATTTTTTATCACCGCGTGAAGATGAAAGGCAAACCGCCGAAGGTGATAACTGCTGATCCCATACCTGTAATTTATCGCTTCATGTATCTGTACTGGCAGCTAAGGTAATTGGGTTATCAAATTGTTATGATACAAACACAAGCGAGACACATGCTAATTAGGCAAACAACGCTGCTGCTGCTTGTTTGGGTTAAAGCTAGAACACGGAAAATTGAGTGAGCGAAATCAAACACTAATTGACATTTAGCATATTTGAGTAAATATTGACAGTCGTCTGATATGAATATAAACTTAAGATCTTCAAACAAGAATCATTATTCACAATGTCTGAAAAGCAAAGTAATCTCATAAACACATTTTGTTTTTCTATTATATCACACTTTATTACAATGTTCACGCACTGGGCAAATAAACAATTACACATCGATAACAACGTACAACATACATTTGCGTAGAAGAAAATGACGCATATAAACAGTAGAATTTACCACGATTTAAATTCAATCCACAGTACACACCAATATAAACAAAGTTTATATCATGTGTTAATATAATAACATGTTATATTGAGAAAAAAATAACAAATATAGGTATTTACATGTACACATGTATTTTCAATGATTTATGAAGTGGGTGGGGTAACAGTGAAAAGTTGCAGAAAGGTCCGGATATTTCAAATTATTTTTACGGTCCCACGGAATTCGAAATAACGAGTTTCGACTGTATATTAGAAGTGTCCAAAGGCATCTATATTAGGTGTCCAAAGGTGTATATATGAAGTAAAGGGCCATCTCAATCAATGTCACGCGGATGGATTTATCATTTAGCTTTTTTCACCTACTAATTTTAACTTTTCAATAAGTCAACTCACATGAATAATTTCAATGGCCCTTTATCAACGATCAAGTCATTCACATAATTGTTTTCAATGACCCTTTTTGTGGACTAAGTTATCCGAAATTCATTAAAATATTTATAAATGATGTTTTGCGATAGTGACTTTCGGTGATACAAAAACTCCCATTATGAATAATGGTGATAAAAATTAATGTGATGACTAGTAACGTTAAGGATGTACGAATCATTGCTATGTACCAATAACTACCAAATAAAAAAGTGTTTATCTGTTCGCATGACTGGATACAAGTCTGTGATGTTTTCTGTCCTGGTACTTTTATAACATTATAATACAGTAAGTGCGATCTCACGGTTAATACTTCTTAAAGCCACAACAAAAAAAAATATATATATTAGCAAAAACATTACATGAATATTTAAGAAAAACTGTTTTAAAAAATTGTTCTCTGTAAAAAAATATTGCAAAGTATAAACTATAAAAGGGGCACAACTTAGTTGTCACTTTTCAAAGCTGAGGTAAAAATGTGTTAAAATATAACATATTTTAAATTTTAATTACAGCATCTTGAAACAGAAATAGATCATGCGGTGCATGTAAATGTGTCCATACAGTAACAATATTTCTTGAAGCTGCAGATTGAACAGTAATTCTAGTTTTTGGACCGAGTTGGGCTCAAACCTACGACCTTAGTGGTGAGCGGTAAGTGATCTTGAGATGGTGCCTTAGGCCACAGAGGATCCTTAAATGAAGTTTGATGTTAATTTCAATACAAGATTTAGTTTAAACTTATTTATTTAACTTTGAATGTGAAACAAGTTCTTACAACTTAGGCAAATCACACTTGAAAACTTCCTGGTTAGAACTAGTACTAAGCATATGCGGAAAAGTGTGTTGCTCAAGTGCACTACAAAGCCGTGGCGGAGGATCGAACCCATAACCGTCCGGTCATGGGTTCAGTGCTCTACCACTGGACCACGCGCTCAATACAAGGAAGGTTATATATAACAACCAGTTTTATTGGTGGAGGAAGACCAGACTCGATAACATGAATCTGCGTACAATATGCATTCATAACCATCGCTCTTCTGTTACAGTTACTCGCAAATTCTCTCACATAAAGATTTTGGACTAAGCTATGCCCAGACTCCCACAATTCAGTGGTTAGAGGTAACTGATTTAGAGACAGCTATTTTGACCACTCATTCAAGAAGGACCCTCCTACTTGAATTCTCATAGTTACTTTACCATCACTGGATCAAACAGTTTAAAAAAAAACAACAACAAAAAAACATTACTCCAGTTGTGAGTCATGAGATAATATAAGGGTATACAATAAAAAGGTTATTAAGAAATATTAGTTGTAACGAGTTTGTATTCCTCCCCAAAACAAAGAGTAATATCAATTAATATTTCTCCATACACATTCAGTAACCTATAGAGTTTCACCTGGAAGTGTTCATAAGAGTGATATTCGTCCTTTTCCAACCACTAATCATATGATACTACTTTACATGAAAAGGGATCCAGTAGACGGACAAGGGGTCCAGTAGTCCAACCTGCATGCTAAATGCTTCGTTTCATCAACCACCACACTCCCCCCGCCACCAAAAAAAAAAATCCACATCAATGGTCACTCACTCAAAGGTCTTTAGGAACTGCTGAAAGTCACAAATAGAAAATAATGCAAAAGAAATACAGATCACAAATTGTTTTTACATTCACAATTTTTTACAGATATTTTTACTTCTTTAAAATCTGAAGAATTTGCAGCTCTCTCTCTATGTTGGAGAACACTCGCATCAGCTGACTCAAGGTCAAATAGAGCATTTATTGATAATACAAGGATCGTAACTCTTGACATTTTAACTATATGGCCAGTTCAAGTTCAAGAACTTGTCCAACATTAACTATTGTGTAGGTCTGGTGACGATTCAATGAAAGATGGAAGCGCTAGAGTGTGCCCAACCTAAAACTTAAGACTTAAAGACACAGGGCCATCAGAATAGCACTCCCTGAGCTTTACTCAGGTGAGCTAAAATTCAAGCATGATATTATTAATAAATGAAAGAAAACATCGGCATTTAATATAGTTAATTAGTGAATTCAATGCATCGGCATGTAAGTACATTCTAGGCTCACTCTTCATGTGCAAAACAATAGAACAACAAAATATTTCATATTCCAATTTCTTTATTTCAAATCCACTGGGATGAAAAAAATCTAAGATGAACATTTCAAATACATGAACATAACATTTCTTTTCACAACAAACAATAACATTTAACAAATATTGCAAATGAAGAAAGTGCCCAGAATCTTCATGCCAAACAAACTACAAAGTCAATCAACCAAGATAGGCCACTTCTGAAGTCAATTTGCACAGACAGGTCACAAAAGTCATCAAAAGTCAAATAACCAAGGTTGGTCACTTCTGAAGTCAATTGGCCCATACAGGTCAATAAAAAGTCAAATAACCGATGATTGGTCATTTCTGAAGCCAATTACCCCATACAGGTCACATCAAACGTAAAATAACCAAGATAGCTCACTTCTGAAGTCAATTAGCCCATACGGGTCAATCTTCAGTCAAATAACCAAAATTGGTCACTTTTGAAGTCAATTAGCCTATACAGGTCACATCAAAGGGCAAATAACCAAGGTTGGTTCCTTCTGAAGTAAATTAACTCATAATTATATCAACTAACTTACAGTCAATTACCTAAAAATAGACTCACTTATTCAGTTTACCCACAAGGGTCATCTCAGTGTTTAGTCAACCATGACAGGTGACTTCAGAAGTAAATTTTCTTGGATAAATCACGTTTGAGGTCAATTAACTCAGATAAGTCACTTATAACATTAATTAACTGAAATAAGTCACTTATGACATCAATTAATTCAGTTAAGTCATTTATAACACTAATTAACTGAAATAAGTCACTTATGACATAAATTTATTCAGTTATGTCACTTATAACATCAATTAACTGAAAAAAGTCATTTCTGACATCAATTTATTTAGATAAGTCACTTTAAACATCAATTAATCGAAATAAGTCACTTATAACATCAATTTATTCAAATAAGTCACTTATAACATCAATTAACTCAAATAAGTCACTTATGACACCAATTTATTCAGATAAGTCACTTAAAACATCAATTAAATTAGATAAGTCACTTATGACATTGATTAACTCGGATGAATCACTTATGACATCAATTTATTCAGATAAGTCCCTTATGGCATCATTTAACTAACATAAGTCACTTACGACACCAATTAACTCCTATTAGTCACTTATGAAGTCAATTAACCCAGATAAGTCATTTAAGATGTCAATTCATCCAGACAGACCACTTCAAAATGTAATTAACTTGTATATAGTAAACTATTAACACAGACATGCCACTTAAGAAGGTGTCAATCAATTCAGATACAGCATTTAGGAAAGTAAAATGGAGACTTTTAAAAACTCATCTGGACACTTTAAAAAAACAATTCAAGATAACTTGATAAGAAATTAATTAACTAATATCAACTAAAAGGTAAATTCAATAAAGTCAATCGAAAAACAAGTCAGTTAAAACTAGACCATATCTGACAATGTCACCAGTCAATTAATCAAGCACTAACAAATTCATTAGAAGCACTCACAGATACAATGAATGCAATCAAATAAAATATCAATTATTTCATTAATTGCTTTATTTAATTCATAAATGGCTAAAGCACTATAAATAAACTCAATATAGGTCATTTACTATATCTAATAAACTTTTCTGTGTCTGTACTAATATAACAGACAGATTTAAAATAATCTACGTTTTATTAATCCACCACAATTCGACCTTGAATTTTCTTGTCTATTTTTGCATGAAAATTGGCACTAAATCAATCTTCCTGAATTGTATAAGAAAAAACCTAGACCTCACAAAAATTACTATCCAGCGTATTATTGAACATAAAATAGTAGGCATCAGAAACATAACGCAGTTAAAAAAAATTGTATTTCAAACTTGTGACACTTTGTACATTTATAATTATAAAGTTATAACAAAATCATGACAAAACTCCACAGACGAGAGTGAATCTTGAGATCGTTCATTACTTATAACCTAGAACACACATCTAGATAACATAAATATTGCCATTTGTTTAACTCCAGTACTTTAAACATGATATACCAGACTAGAATAGGTGGCCTTCTCTGCACTACACTTCTTCTATTATATACAGGGACACATTTGAATTAGGATTGTTTATAGAATATATCTTTACCGTTTTCATAGGTTTGCAGTCTGGACTTCAGTCAGAATAACTTTTAAAGTAAAAATAATCTAAAATTCGATAATATTGGAGAGATATAATAGTTTCTATACCAGACACATGAATTACAAAAAAAAATACAAAATTCTCAAAAAAAGAGAAAAGATATAAAACTTATATTTTATTTTATTATTCTGTCTCAAGAATTTGGTTAACACCTTGTTTAGTCATGGACAAAATGTTCATTCTATTTCTTACTAATGATTGTTTTGTGCTTGGGCAGCAGCTATTAACTTTGAGCAACAAGGCCATTGTGTAAATTAATATTTGTTCAAGTTGCAGGCCAGTTAGTGATCAGCTTCTTGCATTACAAGGACAAGTTTTCATGTACAGTAGTAGTTAATACATGTTGTCATGGAAACCTGTGCCAGTAGTTGCCTCTGCTTACCGCTTAGGGTGTGCTATTTAACCACTGCTGTAAAGATCGACTTTTTCTTGTTATATCTAATGTGCAGTCTAACCTGGTTTGGTGGTCATCTGTTCTGACCAGCAACCTATCTTAAGAGTTCATATAAGATTTCCTATCAGGTAACTTGTTTTAAAATTTATTTATTTTACATCAATATTGTTCTTTCAGTAATTGTAACTGGCCAAAATTTGGATGGTAGTACAGACGATAAAGAGTTCGGTCTCTCACGCCGGAGGTCACAGATTCAATCCCACCAATGTTCTCTCTTACAAACAAAAATCACTCAGTACTGGTTTTACCCAGGCAAGACTTGAGAGCCATTCATATAAGCTCTGAGCTTCTTTTATTTAAAATCAAGCGTAAATTTATAAGTATAAACTACGTATTGTTGAACCAGGTAAGATTAGCAATACTATCATGTGACTATGAAGGTAACCGAGCATAAGCAGCCCATTGTAGCATGGCCATATCTCATATTTCTCCTGTTGAAACAAGATTAAACTAGATTTCAGACAGGTTTATTTGAAATGGATATTATCACCAATGCTCTTTTTTTTATTTACACCACAATTCAATGTTACTGATCTTTTCAAACACATTTTAAATTCTTTCTTTACACAGTATATCAAAAGAAAAAGATTGAATGTTTTTGTTTTTTTTCTGTTAGTTTTTTTTTTAATTATTTAAAAACAACATAAGCAGTGCTAGTTCACTTCCTGTTTAAAAGTTAAGTCTGAGCAACAGCCATGTTTATAGAAAATGTTTACAGTTCTAGTTTCAAATTGAGAATGGGAATAGAGTATGGAGTGCAGTCAGACCTGTCTTAAACAGCCAGACAGGGGAAGGAGCAGATGTGGTCTTTTAAGACAGGTTGTTGTTTAATTCAGGTTAACTTGCTCTGAAAGAATAGTAAAATGTGGCTGCTTAATAGAGGTGACCATTTACACAGGTTTGGCTGTATATTAAAAACAATGTCTCAGTTAAGAGTATGCAAAGATGACGATTTATTTTATTTTATTGTCTAATTAAGTACAACCAAGAAGATGAATCTGTAGTTAAAATCTATACATTATGTACATTCTTAAAACTTTTAAAAAATATAACAGTAACACTTCCAAGTTATTTTTTTTTTCTACTTGATAACACATTTTTTTTTTTAAAAAACAAATCACAGTTCGAATTATCAAATTAACTAACATTAAAACCAATGTTCTTTACACAGTTCATTAATTCTATAATATCTCAGCACTATTTCTTTAAGTCATACATGTATTTATAATGTCATAAAAAGCAACCTTCCCATCTGTTTTGAGGCCACCTAGCCATCTCTTTTGAGACTTTAAATTGTAAGAATCACATCGCACGCTTGAGTGTTTTGGAAATCACTTGATACCATACACTTATATATTACATGTACATGCAGACATAACTTGGTACCATAAACTTATATATATATATATATTGGTATGTATATGATGTACATGCAGACATTTTTGAGCAAACTTGTAATTTTAAGGTTCAAATTATATTTAGATATTTGCTGAATAAAGTCATAGATCTGCCAATGTTTAAGTTAAAGAACAGAACATTTTTTTCAGTGCATTTAATTGCATCTTCTTAAAGATAAGGTTAGGAAATTTGAATCTCGCAACTTTATTTCAATCAAAGAATTAATTTGGAAATTGAAATATTCAAAATTCTAAGAAAACTGGGGGGAAAAAAAAATATTAGGAAATTTAAATATTCGAAATTCAAAAAAAACTGTTTTTTTTTTCTCTATTTTAAATACAAGTCGTATGTAACCTTTTAAGGTATTATGACATTTAGAACATGCAAAATTATCTGAAATTAATGATATTGCTGTTTGAAGTATAACTTCAAACAATTTTGATAAATGTATTCTTGAGATGAGTGACATCGAGATAACTGAAAATGAGATTTCACGAGAATAGACAAACTTTCCTTAAGATCTTATCGACTTGCTTTTCCTTCAGTTTACAAGTCCTTAGCAAAATAAACTAGCTCAGATTGCCACCCATCTCTAACAATACATAAAATAGAAATCTAACTTTTTTTACAGAGCTCAAATTACCTTGGAAACGTAGACATACATCAAAGAATGGTGCCCTAAAATTCTTATATTCAATTAACAGACTCCTATATATATATGCTATTTTATTTTCCTCCAAATATTATTTTCTGATACATGGCGGGAAACAGTGTGCAAGTTAGAAAAGAAACACACACAATCCAAATAAACAATTAAACATTATAGCGGTCATTTTAAAATTGCCTATTGACACAAAAAAAAAACAATGTGGTAACAACAGAAGTTTGAATAAAATCTCAAATATTGTAGACGTACTAAAATAAACTTTTTATTGATACAAGATAACATTACAAACATAACAGATTCTAATAGATCAATCTTTAGATACTAACAAGGTAGCTAGCTATACTACACACAAATCACTGAAGGCCCTCAACTTCTGACTTATCACGCATGCAGATAAAAAAAATATTTTTATTTTCCGTATCTTTATGTAACCACTGTATAACTTGTAAACATTGAGTAGCAAAATGTAAATGCAAGTAATACAAGTTTCTCTGTGTGGTGCAGATGGGAACTTTCATGTAGTCATGAGAGCGGAAAGGGAGGAAATTAGGCCACAAGCAGAAGGAGGGTTATTGATATGTTGGCAAACAATTTTTCAATGCTTTTGGGGAAAAAAACTACATAGGTAATACAAGTCACAATGATAATGAGACACAATGTCGCATATCAAGCGGGATTTGAACTCACAACCCCTGGACTGATAGCCAGGAGCATCCCTCCCCAATATATGTACTGATTATTGGAACAGGTTCAATATATTGTTTCCTTTCGAATGAGAAGACAAGTACAAAAACTAAACCAAAACAGAATTTTATAGATTTAAGAGAAAATTGAGGACCTTCAGTTAGTACGGCATTTTAATACTTAAAATATAACACATCATTATAATCAGCTATGAAAATACACATAGATCTATCACACTGGAATTATGAATAGAGCGTAGAGCAATTAACATGAATATGCCTTCCAATCAACAGAAACAAAAACAGTTTAAAACCTCACGATAAAATGGCCACGTTTTATTCAAATTTCATTTACATGCATTTTCCTTGAAGAACTAGAAATTACATATGTGTCCATAGGACACAAATGTCCCTGCTATTGGTTGGTATATTTTACCAAAAATTAAATCGAAAAAGGGCTTTACTCTTGTAAAATTTGAACGACATTGGCAAATCTTTAACTAAACTCGTATTTAACAACTATACAGCTATGCACCATACATGACCCCTTCGAGGTATTATTCATTGGAAATTAGTTTGATGAAGGATAGATGGGAAACGCTTCAAGCCTCGTCACCATTCTTGGAATGGTGGGGAGCATAAAGATATCTAAAGATTAATAAGTTCATGTTTAATTGAATGTGTGCACAGTACGCTTGTGATGCAATACTTTATCATTATAAAAAACACTGTTAACCCTAAAAGCAAACTTAATGCTTAGGACAAACAGTTGTGAAACTTTGATATGTGTTAACATACGAGGACTGCATGTCGACGGCAACACTGCTCTATTTCCTTACTTGTTTGTATGTAGATAGAACAGTTGTGCTGAACCCTCGTCGTGCAACTCAATCATTTCAGATGTTTCATTTAATGCATAAGCTTAAAATTACGAAAAGCAAAGGGTGAAACAGCTGTTTCTATTCTGACCCTTAGAACTACTGTTTCTATTGTCTTGTTTTTTTGTGGTTTTTTTTTAGAAATTTTGCCCTCAAGAAAGAATAAGTTAGCAATTACAATGTATCATTTTTTCTATATTTAAATTTTTCCCCTCTGTAAATCTTTTCGTCTGCTTCAAGCCTCGTTTTCACATGATCTTTATAAATCTTGATGACAGACATTAAACAGCCAATCACATGGTCCATCTAGAACTGTTTGCCTATATCCTGCCTTATTTCCACAGGACACATTACAGCTTAGTAAATCAATACTTGATCGTAAGTGCCTTGATCCTGCTTAAGAAGGGTTATTCACAAGCAAAAATTTTTTCCTCGACATCCTTCAGCCATTTTACAATGAACATGCAGTTTCTGAAGCATTGACTTCACAATAAGTACATAAGTACAGTATATATCACATGGATCACAAATGAAATGTAATGTGTATATGTATATAATATTAAATGAATACGGGCAAATATATTTTTTTTTAAGTATAATTTTGATTATTCTTTTAAAGCACAAACGTAAAATATCAGTAGTACTAATATATTGGTTGACTCCCAACACATCACTACATTTATTTATACATTATAAGCTACACAGAAGATTTGTCTCATTTGTCATCGCACAATGCAACTTTTGACAAATCCATCAGCATTACTTCCGCTATTTCAAAACAATTCTTCACTCCTTTTATTTTACGCTCCTCCACTTTCTTCCTGCTTTCCATGTTTTCTGCACAGTAAACTGTTTTTTGTTTTTCTTAAAAACTTAAAAAAAAAACAAAGCAAAAACCACACAAATCTTAAATTGACCCATAAAACATTTTAATTATGAGCACTGGTCTTCTTCAATTGAATTACCTCCCCTGAATTACACTGGTGCACTACCGAGTCAATGATTGCAAAGAGCTCTCACAGTGAGCAAGTATTTCCCTAAGCAAGAATCATATATCGCGCTCAACCGACCCGCAGCTTCAGCACATTGCACAACATCGCATTTTCATTCTGCACATTGTAGAAACACCCATTTGGCGATAATTGCCTAAAACCTTTTAAAACAATTTCTACGTTAAATCCACAACACAATTTTGATCCTTTAACAACAACACGGTCCTTTCAATGATCAGCCACAACAGGGTGTAGGACATACATCTTTTAAATATCTATGCACATCCTTCACGCTACACAGAGTAATCATATACTAAACTATAACCATCATTACCGAACCAGGTTTTGCTTGTCCGAGGTAGAAATGTTTTGAGTTGGCTGATTACTATCAAAATTAAAGTCTAAATTTGCGTCAAGCGCAAGTTCTTGTCGCAGAAGTTGTTCAACATCATAATCCAAATCCAGCATGCTTTCTGTGTCGATTTCAGCCAAACTCGGGTTACTTATATTCCTGGTGGGTAGGGTCATATGTGATACCTGGGAGATGTTTTGTTGTGTTGGTGCGCAATTTGCTACGCTGGTCTGCGACAGCATGTTTATATTATTGTTTATATTATTGAGACTGTTTCCGCCAGATAGGTTCGGTATGGGAGCACTAGGGTAGATGTTGAATTGATCAAAACTCTGCTGCTGCAGAGGGTGACTGGATTGTGGCGGATATGTTGGGGTCACCTGTTGCTGTGTTAGCGCAGCCCGCAACATAGAATCATTCGGGGCTTCCAGGCACTGTTGTAAGAGAGATCGTGTGCCACCAAGTTGTTGATGCTGCTGCTGCTGCTGCTGTTGTGGGGAATTCATCTGTTGCCGATTCAGCATTTGTTGCTGTTTGACTGGCTGCGGAGATTGGACAAGTCCATTATACCCACGGGGCGATGAGAAGTTAGACGGGCTCAACTGAGGAGATCGAGCAGGGGAATTTAACTGTTGTGTGCTTATACCCAGCGGATTTGAAACAGGGATTCCTGGAATATTTTGGGATGCCAGCATTTGTCTCTGTTGCTGGTTGGCCAGTATATTGTCCTGGTACATTTGTGGCGTCATATTTGAATAGTTGCCATTTTGCACGGCCATTGTATCTAAATTTAATACTGAGGGCTGCTGGGAGTTTTGTTGTTGAAGATGGTCATTATATGATGGTGGGGCGGGTAAGTTTTTATATTCACCATTCTGCGTGCTAAACTGAGGCATTCCTCCAGACAGCAACTGCTGCGTGTTCATTTCAATGTCATTTTCTTCTTTTATATTTAACCCACCCACCAAAGAATCAACCAATGAATAGCTTTCATTATTGTTTGCTGGAAAGTCGTCTGCTTCAGTACCCCAGGGTATGGGAGACATCGGAGGAACCTGACCTTCATGTAGGTCTGGCTCAACCGCTGCCTGAATTGGGGACAATCGTCCACAGCTACTTGCGTTACTTCCGGCTCGATTCCGGAATTCTGGGCTTAAGCTCAAATTATAATTGAAATCAGTAGTAAAGTCATCTCCAGACAATGACCCGCCATTTTCTTGAGCAGCTCTAATGGCCTCCACACGTTTCTTTAAGCGCCCACGTTTACTTTCCAGTTTCTTTGTCTCCATGCTTCCAGCACGACGTCTTGGAGCTTTACCCGGTTTCGCATCTGGATTGATGACCCACCAAGAACTTTTTCCGGTCCCCTCATTTTGAATACGCATGAAACGACTGTGTAGAGAGAGATTATGTCGGATGGAGTTCTGAAAATACAGAAAACATGGGTTAATCTCGTGTATGAAGACTTCTTAAAATCAACTGGATATCTATGGCATTATTCAGCATTGTTACAGTCTGTCTGTATGTCTGTTCACTTCTCTCTCATTTTCGCTATATTAAATCATGCTACTTATGTTTTAGTACAAATGCATAATACTGTGTATATCGTTTATCCTCATATATTATGCATGTTTTTCCAACTTTTAAGATCTTTGAGAAGTGATACACGATTTACTTAAGTACAGAAGATTTCTTTCATTTTTTTTTGTAAAATTTTCAAAGATTTATCGATTCAGAAAAGATTTTGTACACCGGTATGTTCAGCTATTAATTTCAGGACAATTTCTTCATGTGAGCTCAATTATAGGTGATGATTTACCTAGCAGAGAATGTTTTTTTCAAATTCAGTCCTTATACATTATATATGCAGTAAAACATGTCAAATAAATCGAAAAATAAGAAAGTGTATACTGCTTATTTATGTTGTGACCAGAAATAACATTTAAAATAGCACAGACTTGTTTATGTAAAGGTGAAAGTGTATTGACAAATGCGGAATAAATGCAATACTGTTATCGTCATAAATGTATTTATTCACACGTATATCTTTTGTTTGTGCGACTTGTAGTAGTTTATGTTTATAAAATAAAATCAATATAATATGTGGTATTTCATTTTGATAGAAAAAAAATATTGTAAGATTTTAAAAAAAAAAACAACATGACTTGTGTACAAGTGTCAACGTTCATTTGAGAGTATTGAAAGCGGGTGCTGTCATGTGGCTTCTGCATTTTACCGGTAGTTGACATCTTAATTGGCATGCCTGAGCTGGTGTTGACAACTCTGAGTATAAAAAATTGTCAAAAATAAACGATAATATATTCATAACAAAATATAACTTGATTTAATCTTGGGAACAAATTCAATATTTTTTAACGAGTACCAGTCTACTGTTTTTTTTCCGAACCAATCAAATTCTGTTTAACATATCAAGTCAGGTATTCCTTCCAACATGTCGCCACAGCCGAATCTGAACAAGATTTCAAAATTATGATGCGCAATATACATATATAGGAGAAACTAGCACCTCACTGTGGCAGTCATGTTTTTTTAACAAATCACAATGGCTTGAACAATTTTGGTAAAGGGTCACCCAAGGAACATAGGAATTAGTGGTTTAATTAAAAATAAACTGACTGAGGAGCAAACAATGTTACTTTTATAGATCCTGATCTAACATTATAATTCAGAATTTAACAAAATATCAAGGTCTACAAAAAGCAAAATAGCTGTTAATCATTTGACAAGGTCAAACAAAAAAAAACTCCATATTTCAAACGGTATAAGTTCTATTTTCAATTCTCACGAAATTAATCTTCTCGGAATTAATTCTACAATAATGTACGCTTTTTTTAAATCACTGCTTAGAGTTCATAGAACCATCAACAGCACCGGCAATCAATACAAACCATCTAAATATCAATAGTTCACATCAAATCATTGTTCTAATATCGTCGCTGTCAATGGGGACTCATCATTATCCAGATTTTTGTTCAGCATCACAAGCATTTACGACTCGTTTTAAAAGTTACTCCCTATGAAACCCCAGATCAATAAACAGCATGTCATTAGGTGAATGATCCTGTTACTGAGTTTTGGATAAATCATGGTTCGCAGTGACCTAGCTGGTCAACCAAATATTGACGTGCAAGCCCAGTAACTTTAGGATGCATTTCCTGCATTCTGGAAACATTATAATGAAAAAGAAAATATGTTGGAAGCCCTGGCATTTTGGCATAAAGGCAGATGATGCCACTGCCTCGTATAAGGCCATCCTTAATCAAATATTTTTTTTGCCCTGTTCCTACCTACTCACTCAAAATTTCAGTTACCCAAACATTTTATTGCCTTTCATAGCGATTACTTTTTTCCCCATAATTTCTGCCCATTTTTCTTAAAAATGACTACACAAACTCAAAATGTGCCAAAAAAAAACAAAACTACCTACCTACCCACATGAAAAATACTGGGCCACAGCACAGCAAACAAACATCTTTTTAAGGATGGCCTAATTACAAAGAAGCATAGGCCAATACACAAGCAAAAGGCAATACATACCAGTTAAAGAGATATGGGAGAAAAACTTTTGCATGTAAACTGAAGCCAGTAATTCTGATTTTTTGATTGATTGATTGAATATTTAGTGTCATTTTTATGCCATCGAGGGCTAATAATCGATCAGTTAACCTAACCACTGTTTCCTGGGATTAACCAGTACTCGAGCACACCCCATCTCCGCAAGTAACTGATAACTTTCCCACTTGAATCAGTGGTGAGAGACAAATGATAATGAGACACAATGTCATATATCAATCATCACGGAGACTGTTGCCGGGCAGGGGATTTGAACTTATGACCCATGGATTGATAGTCAGACACGTAACCGACTGAGCTAATCGGGCCCGGCAGTAATTCTGAAACTGGTATATTGACAACCTTTGTAACAAAAGATATAAGGGGTGTTTCTGGACCAAACGTTTGAACCTACAACCTCTCAGTGTGAGGAAAGTTATCTACCAACTAACGATCATTCCATAACAGGGTTGGAAAATTCCACTCGTCCGCTTGTCATGACAAGTGAACATTCGGTCAGGACGAGTAAGATTTAAGAAACTGATCTTAATATTTCTTTGAATTTAATTAAGCATTCAATTTAAAATGTTGGAAAGGGACGAGAAGCTTTATATGAAATTTCTAGTCATGCATAACAATTATCAAACATTAAGAATAGTCCTTGATCTACATACATTAAAGCTTTGAATCAAACTCTCATGTTTCAGACTCTACTTCTTGTTTGCATTAAACTTTTTAAGCAATAAATAATAACCATGGAATAATTTCCTCGTAACGAGCAATATGATCACTTCCTGCACTGTTTACCACTCTGTCAGTTAATATAAACATTATTCACCCAATAATTCAAAAGCCTTCTATATTAGAGGTGTCAAAAGCGTTCTATATTAGAGGTGTCCAAAGGAGTCTATATTAGAGGTGTCAAAAGCCATCTATATAAGGGGTGTCAATAGCCTTCTATATTAGAGGTTTGAAAGGCATCTCAATTAGAGGTGTCAAAAGCCTTCTATATTAGAGGTGTCGAAAGTCTTCTTTATTAGAGGTGTCAAAAGCCTTCTATATTAGAGGTGTCGAAAGTCTTCTTTATTAGAGGTGTCAAAAGTCTTCTATGTTAGAGGTGTCAAAAGCCTTCTATATTGGAGGTGTCAAAAGCCTTCTATATTAGAGGTGTCAAAAGCCTTCTATACTAGAGGTGTCAAAAGGCATCTTTATTAAAGGTGTAAAAATCCTTCTATATAAGAGGTGTCAAAAGCCTTCTTTATTAGAAGTATCAAAAGCCTTCTTTCTTAGAGGTATCCAAAGCCTTCGATATTAGGTGTCCAAAGCCTTTTATATTAGAGGTGTCAAAAGGCGTTTATATTAGAGGTGTCAAAAGCCTTCTATATTAGAGGTGTCAAAAACCTTTTAAATTAGAGGTGTCCAAAGCCTTCTATATTAGGTGCCAAAGCCTTCTATATTAGAGGTGTCCAAAGCCTTCTATATTAGGTGTTAAAAGCCTTCTTTATTAGAGGTGTCCAAAGCTTTCTATATTAGAGGTGTCAAGAGCCTTCTATATTAGATTGATTGATTGATTGAATATTGAGCGTCATTTTTATGCCATCGAGGGCTAATAGACGATCAGTTAACCTAACAACTCTTTCCTGGGATTAACCAGTACTCGAGCACACCCCTTCTCCGCAAGTAACTGATAACTTTCCCAATTGAATCAGTGGTGAGAGATGAATGATAATGAGACACAATGTCGTAAATCAATCATCACGGAGACTGTTGCCGGGCGGGGGATTCGAAGTCACGACCCCTGGATTGATAGTCAGACGCGTAACCGACTGAGCTAATCTGGCCCGGCTTCTATATTAGAGGTGTCAAAGCTTTTTATATTAGAGGTGTCAAAAGGCGTCTTAATGAAGTAAAGGGTTAAAAAGCAAGTATATCGAGATTATTCAGAAATTCCAATATCAACTCCCCCCCCCCCCCCCCCCAATACCAGTACGTCATGCCTATATAATATACTTAACGACTCCATATTGCCATAAGTATATCTATTTAAACATACAAAACCAATACAGTCAAACCTGTGTTTGTGGTCACCTCTCTTTAACAAACAACCACTTTTTTTAAATAGCAACATTTTCTATTTACCATTTTTATAATTTTAGTTATAAATCAACCTGTATTGAGCATCCAACTGCCATAAGGGGTCAATTTTGATTTCCTTGAGTGGCTGCTTATGGTAGGTTTTACTGTTTATTGAGAAGAGATTTCCCAACTTGGCCTATGCTCCCAGGTTAGACTAAAATAGATAGCACAATTGCAGCACTTTTATTTAAATGGTTTGTTGGCTGGCCTCAGGAAAGGTGGTATTATAATAACATCTCTCTCAATTGCTTAAAAAACTGAAAATTAGGAGATACAATTAAAGAAAAAAGGATTGTTATGAACTCAATGAAACCCATTTACAGTTCAGTTGTTATTATAATAATTTCGACATTCATGGAAATGCATTTGAACTTTGGACTGTTTAAATAAACCATAACACCAGTGATGTCATTCTACTCCACTTTAGATAACAGCAGAATATGCGTATTTATATCATAATTATTTAATCTTAAAATTATTATCTTTTCTATCTAAAGATAATTTATCAGATATATAAATAACTACAATAATAGTACACATTTAATCTAAAAATAGTGAAACATATAATGTAAACTTTCAAAAGTCGCATACTGGATAAAAGAATATATATCCCCAACAATTAATCTGCCGACCTTGATGTCAAAGAGTGCACTACAAAATGAATACTTTCCAGTTATGTAAAATATTATTCTGAAGGTCAATAAATAGTATTATTAATTAACTTTTCTGTATTTGCCTGGATGTCAAAAAAAAATATGGCGTTATATGATGCGAACTCAGCCGATACAAGTTGGTCTCTGCCAATACGAGCTGAACTCAGCCAAATACGAGCTGAACTAAACAAATACAAGCTGAACTCAGCCAATATAAACAGGAACTGAGCCAATATGACTATTTCCTGTTGTCTGAATCTAACATTGCTCGTAATAAAAAGAAGACATTGTAATGTTGACGTTGACATTTTTGAAGGCATCGATTCATATTAATGTTTAAGTGTACAGAAACCTATTAACAAGAATTGCCAGAAGACAACAAAGCTTGCCTATGGGATAAAACTCACCACCCATGCAAAGATTGAGATTGGAGGCAAACACCAAAACTTAAATGCAACTAAAAGCAAGAGTTTAACCTCAGTGTCTACATATGGCGCCGAAGACACCGGGGTCATGGCAATAGCTCTCCTGGACATTCATCATGGCAGGCTAAAAATTAAGAAAGCTTCTGCGAAATCAGATCTATATATCTCATAAACACCGAAAATAAAATTATCTAGCCTACTTTTATATCATTTTTTTACATAAATCAAATAAATGAACATTTTTAGAAGCAGTTAATTAATAAAATTGTGACAATCCTTCGACTAATAACTGAGCCAGTATGAAATCATTCAATTAATAACATTACACTATAGCCGAAAATCACGCTTAAACTCCCAATACGTCAAAATTCAATTTTTTTACAGACACTCAATTTTTCTGAAGGACTTAGTTCACGAGAAGCCCCATTATCGGCCCTGTAAAATAAATTTCTTTTAAATATGTATTTTTCAGCAAAGCTATGTGTTTTTGTATTAAATATACATTATTCTTTTAAAATATGTATATTTTATCTTTATATTTTATGTTTTTCTATTCATAGAATAACCCCAAGACAGTTAAAATAGAAGAAAATGTGCATTTACCCAATTTTGTCCTATTTTTGACATTTAAATTTTTTTTTTATTATAAAGGCATTTTTGCCACATAAAGATATTAACTCTGATTATTGTCTATTACCCGGTACATTCATAGTAATATGTGTAAATATTGCCTTGTGGCAAAAGTACCTTAATTGTAAAAAAAACATGATATATATACCTAAAATGGCTTAAAATGTAGTAAAATTGCATATTTTTACTGTTTATGTACATTTTATTGATATTTTATTAAGCAAAATATGTCAATTTTGAAAAATAAAATTTCATTTGATAAAACAGTAAAGTATAATTAACATAAAAAACATGAAATATTGAAAAGAAATAATGTTTAATTTTATTACATTATACAGGGCCATGTTTGGGCGTTCGTGAACCTCAGCCTTTGGACATTACGAGTATCACGGTAGTAAGGTACTAAATCCGACTTTGTAAATGAACAGACCAACACACATGGATAATGCATGTTGATAAAATGCATCAACCCCAAGGAATACGGTATTCCAACGACATGTTTACTAAATTATGGCTCCCACAATTTAGAAGTCTTCTATTTTCTGTAAAATGACTTAAAGAGTTTTTCTAGGTATTGAATTGAATGATGAACCCTATTCATGAATACATCACATGCATGTACTGTTCTGTAGTTCTCATGTTTCTCCAATAAATCTTTTCTCAATATTTCATATTGTTACTTTAAATTAATGATTTATCCCAAGTTTTACTTATGTAATTGATGTAGAACTTTGTGCTTCAGTCAGTGGTCTATCACAGCCCATGCAGGGCTACAAATATTGGATTTTACTGGCAGAAATTTTTTGAAAGGTCTGCAAGAATTTTAGGAAGGTTCATATAAATAAGTTACAGATAAAATTAATTTTGCATCATGTATGATTACTTTCATTAGGATAATGACCTTCAAAATGATGCTTGCACATCAATTGTTTTCAACAGCACTGTTCACTTAATCCTTTACTCCATAGATTTACTCCATTTTCCCACATCAATCACAGAAGGCCTTTGAAAACAGTGCAGGAAGAGTTCAGATTACGCTCGTAACGAGCAATCTGAACACTTCCTGCACTGTTTTCCACTCATTTTATATAAACATAATTCATCCAATAATTCAAAAGCTTTCTATATAAGAGGTGTCCAAAGGCGTCTTTATAAGAGGTGTCCAAAGGCGTCTATATTAAAGGTGTCCAAAGGCGTCTATATTAGAGGTGTCGAAAGGCGTCTATATTAGAAGTGTCCAAAGCCTTCTATATTAGAGGTGTCCAAAGGCGTCTGTATGAAGTGAAGGGTTAATTTGATAATGCTTTTAATTGCTCTCAAAGTGTAAAATAATTAAGCAGCCTTAGATAAATTTCTTAAGTTTTCTTTTTGGTCTGACAATGGTTTCACTGCTTGTACTAGTTGGACGGTCAATGATAAATTATCAAACAATTTTTTTTTAATGTGGACAGACCCAACTTTTCGAAGGTCCAACAACGAGAAGCAAAGTGCCCGGACCTCAAACTTGCACATTTTCACTCAAAAACACTTGAATTAACCCATTTAGAGAACCTCCAATTTTGTTTCTTAACCAATATCTTTATACAAATGTTGGCATTTTTGTTTCTTTAATTATCCAAAACGATTTTCTCAAGAAGACCATTTCTCCACAGAGATGCAATTTGTTTCTTCAATGCTCTATGTGCACTGACTCGTATCTGGAGCAATCTACTATTAATGTTACGACCAGCTGCATATAAGCATTAGATGGCTGTGTATCGGGACAGGATCTCTATCCTGGAGAACATTCTCTCTGGTTTACAGTATTTCCAATACGTGATCCACATCTTTATTGGACTGTGCACACAAGTTTGTATCTCCAGAACTGTGCACCAGGAAGATATGAGTGAACAGCGTCTCGTTTGTTTTTCAAGTGCATGTGTACTAGATAACAAGCTGCTGAATCTTGCTATGACATCATTTCAGAGACAAAAGGACCAATAATAAAGCTTTTAACGTTTCCGGTTGAAGTGGTAGTAATTGATGCTGCATGAAAAAAAAATTTCATCTGAAAATCCCAGAAGAAAACTGATAAATTCTACTACTGCAAGGAAGCCAAAGGATTAGACTGCGATTATTTTTGCCTGCAGCATCAAAATGAAGTGTATTTGTGCGCCCTCTAGCAATTCACCTGACGCGGGCTGTCAATCAAATAAGTTGATAATCCAATTAGAGATCGATAATGGTTGCTACACTTCCATTTTCTTAAGACAATCAAACAATTGTAATTACATTGTCAGACAATGTTACGTGGCCTGTGCAGCGCGGAGCGGTAGTCATTCTAGCGTCAGGTCAGTTATACCTTACCAAAATTTAAATACAAAAATGATCTACAGAAAACCAAAACACTGTTAGCCTGAATATTCAGGGTTTACATACGTAATTCAAAGGTACAGATTTGCGACACCAAGTACTAAAGTTCAAAAAAAAATTTCAGATAATCATTCATGCATTGCTGTTGATATCTTAATTCATTGTTATGCAATTATAACTGCCGACATTCAAAACCAAATCTTGAATGTCAACCAGAGCTTATATTGATTCAAGACGCCTATTGTGCAACTTGGCCAATCTTTGGCATACGGGTGGTTTTATAGTATTAATAACACATAAATAACTGAACATGAGTTCAATACAAAAGATTATGTGCAGCCGTGCACAATATTTATACCATTTGCTAAACGCTTAAGCTTGTTTTTCTCTTGTTGTTGTATGGTGTTTAGAATTGCTTTCAACAATGTGACAGTCATATTGCTACAGTCTCTAATGAGAAAGTATTCCAAGTGCCGTCACACTGGAGTATCATGCCACAAACACATGGTATGATACTCCACCCAGTTACATTATACCTACACCAGGCTGACCAGATCTTAATAAACAACCAACGAAGCGTCTAGTACCATTATTCAAGTCTTTGGTATGACCCAGCCGGGGATCAAACCTACCAACTTGTTGCTGTTTATGGCAAGAATACTAAGTGCCACTTGCAAATAATGTTGACTGCTTTTTCTGTGGAACCTCCATTTCCTTTATTGACTGTTGAATGGTTAAAAAAAAGATGGATAACTCAGCCCACGATCTTACCAAACATACAAGATTATGTATCACATAGAGATGATCAAATGTAAAAAAGTTAAAAGCAAGTGATAATATCAAATTTTACAAGGAGCCCCATTTAAACTTTACACCTGACATCTCATCCCATTGAATTTGTCAGTAGCACGTGCCTGCATTAACATATTTATTCAAACAGCTTGACAATCTGTAGCATGTGCAAGGAAAATGATACAATTTCATTGGTGCAAGTGATACTGGAATGAAAGTGGATATTAAATTGAAGTTTAATGCTAACGAAATAAAGGAAAAAAGAAAAACAATCGGGGCAATGCAATTTTCCACAGCGACTGCAACAATTTTAGAGATGAAGCAACTTTGGTGTAACGCTGCCAGATACAATAAAACTCGGTTATAAATAATAAACTGCTTGAATAGAGACCAAAAACTTAACTCGATTTGAGAATTTTTACTGCATAATTAATAAAATGCAATGGGGTGTGTGGGTGGAGCTGTACAAAGAATTGTGTAAAAAAATGCAGTGAAACACATTGCCGGTGTGGGGGTTATAAATCTGACCTGTAGTTACAATGCATCGTTTACCTCGCACATGATTGTCAAGTTGAATAACTGCTTATTTAGGCACATGTTCCATTTTGAATGTTCTGAGAGGTGAGCCTGTTCTTGGTATGGGAAAAAATTGAATGCCACGTACCTAACCACTCACTCAAAATTGCAGCTACCCAAACATTTTTTATAAACTTTCAAAGCGTTTTAATATCTTTTTCATGAGTTCTGTCTATTTCTGTTTAAAATGAGTAGATGCAAAACCTACCAACCCACATGAAAAATACTGGGTCCGTGCACAGCAAAGAAACATTCTTTAGCAGATGGCATAATGGCAAAATGCATGGAACTCCATGGATATTTTCTTGATTATTTTTTGGGGAGAACTTGTGAAATACACCAAAAATGTTTTGTAGTTTAAATACTGGCCAAAAACATCGAAAGTTTATGTATGGATATTGCTCATTACTGCACAACCTGTATGCATGTTTGTTCACCATAAGGCCATTCTTAAAAAAAGATTTGTTCGCTGTGCCTTGACCCAGTATTTTTCATGTGGATAGGTAGGTACTAATTTGTTTTTGTGCTAAATTTTTATTTTGAAGTCATTTTAAAGAAAAATGAACAGAAATCATGGAATAATAATTAAATGCTTTGCAAGTCAACAAAAAAATTTGGGAAGCTGCAATTTTGAGTGAGTAGGTAGGAGCACGGCAAACAATTTATTTTCTAAGGACAGCCTAACAACAAGAAAGTGATATCATAATTTTGAATAGTTTCTAAAACATCAAAATAACTGTGTACAAAAATTCAGATGTAGAAAGTAGATTTTGCAAACAGATATTTATTTGCGAACCAGACATTAGTCATATTTTATATATAATTACATTTAATAACACTCGGGACATTGCTCATTATTGTACAGCCTGTACGCATATTCGTTCATTTCAACGACAAGGAAGTGGTATTTTAATTTTGAATAATTTCTTAAACATCAAAAGATCTGTGTACAAAAATTCTGATGCAGGAAGTAGATTTTGCCAACTTGACGCGATCCACATTTTATTTATAATTATGTTTAATAACACATGAGCTGTTGCTGCACAGTAAAATCCATCAAAATAAAGACTCAATGATACATTTTTTACAAATGTAATTACATTATCTGTAACGCTTCTAATTATTCATACATTTTAATTTTCTTTATAGATATTCATCTAGCTCTTTTTGATACATACCAGGGACCACTTAGCTGAGAGTGGGCGGCCATGGCCAACAGTTTCTTGTCTTAATTTAACCCTTTACTTCATATAGACGTCTTTGACACCTCTAATATTGAAAGCATTAATTCACCACGTATCAGCAATGGGCGAATCATGTTTATATTAACTGACAGAGTGGAAAACAGTGCAGGAAGTGTTTAGATTGCTCGTTACGAGCAATCTGAACCTTATCCTGCACTGTTTTCAATGGCCTTCTGTGATTGGTGCAGGAAAACGTGTATCTATTGAGTAAAGGGTTAAAACCTCTCTTCCCAAATCATCAAAGTGATATTACATTTTGTACATTCTACATTGTAAAGAATCAGTTTATTTTTTTTATCATTATTATGAGGTTTAACACCATTTTCAACACATAATTACGCCAGATGAATAATTATGTTTTATTGGCGTAGAATGAACCCGAGCAGTACCATTGTTCTTCTGCTCGTAGTGTTTGGACCAAGCTGGGCTCGAACCCACAATCTCAGCAGTAAGAGAGAGAGAAGGGGTCATTAGACAAAAGCACCTTAGACCGCAAAGGACCTTTAAGTGATTAAACATTGTTTTAATACTTTAACTTTGTACTACAAGTCTGAAATTAAATCAATACTTTCAAATTCAAGCACAGGTCAAGTATTAATGCTTTAATTTGTGTATATATATATATATATATATATATCCTAGAAATCGGAGTACGAAATTCAGTTGAGAATGTTTTATACTCTTTGGATCAGTTGTACTGTAATAGCAAGACCTCTGAATAAATCTGAGATTCAACACCATTTTTCCAACATAAAATCTCAGACTGAGCTTGACTTGAACCTCAGTGGTACATTGTATTATATCACTCTAAGGATCACTTCTGAAAATTGAGGTGCAGGACCCATGATGGTATCTCTGCTAGTGACATAGCCCAGTATGTCTAACTGAATCTTCTACATACTTAGGAGGTACAATATAATCAACGCTAACAGTTTTGGTTTTGACCTAGTCAACTTTGACGAGAATACATTTTTCTTAAAGAGTGCCAGGTTTTCCATGACAAAACCAAAACTGTACACCACAAAATCACTGTCCAACCCACCAACCAAATCGAACAATTTTAGCAAAATGTTCGTAAACCAACTAAAAAAAATGTCTCCCCTATGTGAAAATCACCATCACAAGCAGATCAGCAAGTACATGTACTGGCATTTAAAACACATGATGTGCTGTTCTTATAATAGTAGTAATTCCCTACCTTTGGCGACTAAATTACCATTCTCTAGTGGTCAAGA
This sequence comes from Panopea generosa, assembly GCA_029582155.1. Classification (NCBI taxonomy): domain Eukaryota; kingdom Metazoa; phylum Mollusca; class Bivalvia; order Adapedonta; family Hiatellidae; genus Panopea; species Panopea generosa. The sequence continues at coordinate 35,607,383 of CM055898.1, read as the reverse complement.
CTTTCCTTATTAAGAGTCAAAACCATATAAAATGACCAGCCATAGATACATAATGTCCATTGGCCAGCAAATCTCTATTCAAAACACTACAGAGTAACTATTATTGAAACCATTACTGACACTTGAATATAAAAATATGACAAGGTACTTTCTTTCCAATTTTGGTTTTACTAATGCATTTGTGTGTAATGCTGCAGGCCATTAGAATTTGGCTGTGTTTCTTTCTACTTATACTTCCAACAATCGCCAATTAAATATTATGCTGAATAAGCCTAATTACTGAGGCAGGTTTACAGACATTTTAATCACTTTAACCCTTTCCTTTATATAGACGCCTTTTGACACCTCTAATATAGATGCCTTTGGACACCTAATATAGAAGGCTTTTGAATTATTGGGTGAATTATGTTTATATTAACTGACAGAGTGGAAAACAGTGCAAGAAGTGTTCAGATTGCTATTCCTATACTGTTTTCAAAGGCCTTGTGTGATTGGTGCGGGAAAACACGTATCTATGGACTAAAAGGGTTAATTAAAATAGAAGTTTAGTGAGATCTTTAACATGGGCCGGTACGATCTTCTGTCACGCAGGACAGATACCATCAAGAATCTTAACCAATCTAACCGAGGACCTCTGGGTCTTGCAGCAAGCAATGTTATCCACTGGACAACCACAACTCCTTTTTCAAATAAATAAATAATTATTTATTCAATATCCTTACATTACTACTGTACTGTGAGTATGTTTCGATACTTTTTCCATTTGGAAAATAATGTTTAATTCAGGACAAAAACATAATCTGACCTCAATGTACATGCAAACTGGTAACCTAGCGGATAACGTCTTGGTGACCGCACTGCCAATTCTTTCACGAAATTAGAAAAAAGGTGTTTGGCATTAACCATTGAAATAAAGACTGACATAACAACCATTTAAACAAGCCCAATTCTTTGTTTCTTTTTATTTCAGGAAACTAAGGGCAAAATAATGCAACTATTTTTACACCGTTTTGGCTGTAATAGACTGCTGCACTCCGATTATATAGTCTGGTAGATTCAATTATCATTCTTCCTATCTCTGCCAAATTAAATAAATTCTTATGGAAAGTGGTGCTGTGATTTTAGCGTCTGCTTCAACACCAGAGAAGGTCACATGTAACCTGATGTAGGTAAAGTGTCTGTCTCTGTCAATCCAGAATTCACGAGATAAAATCAACACTCTGTCACAGCATCTAGTCATTATCATTGTTCTAAGGTGCTATAGCATATCATGTTACCTGTCCATTAAGTAACATTTAATTAAAAATATATATGTGTATACAGGTTATGAGTAATCAAGGTTTTTATTAAAAATCTCCAACCTCTGAATATGTGGGGAAGTTGGCAGTGACTAGCAGAGATAAGGCGTGTCTAGTGCTGGTTTACCAGCTAGTGGATTACAGGAAATATTATAAAAAGTCGCTGACAACCTCCACATAACTGAAATACCGTTAAAAAAGGTACCAAACCCCATACAAAGAAACCATGCATCTACATAACTGGCTCCAAACCAGTGGCAAAAGCTACGCATTTACACAAAAGCATCCCAACCGCTTACAATATACTAGATGGTAAAAAATAAATAAAAATAAAATTTTAAGCATTTCAACCCTATTGTAAACCTGAACTACAAACTTTAATGACATAACGCTGTACAAAACACAAATATATATCAAACTATAAAAGATGAAACATGACACACGCCTTCAAGTCATGAAACACACACAAATAAAACCAAGTTATTTGGTGTAACTGTATTGACAACAACTTTTTCACATTTCATGAAAAATCCTTTAAAATTTATGTGTTAATGTATGCCATAGTACCCACTAACCTCCTGCAGGGAGTGTTCCCTGACTCAGTTTCATAATATTATAGTGCTGTGATTCACTGGTATGGCCAAGTTTGTTTGTAAACAAACGTGTACTACACAGTTCACTACTGCTGATTATCAAGAAAAAACAGCACACATGATCTAGATTCAATAAAACAGGATCTGCGTAGATAATTTTTTTTATGACCAATCCTTTACAGGCAATTGCATGATGGGACATGCATGTTTGTGATAGTCAAGGCCATGAACAAATATTCCAAATATTGAGGAAGTCAAAATAACATTACCTATTATTGTTCTACTTAACCCTTTACTCCATAGATACGCGTTTTCCCGCACCATTCTTGGAAGGCCATTGAAACAGGAAAAGTTAAAAAAAAAAAGAAATGTAACATTTTCTTATTGTTATCTGATGCTAAATGCATGTTACAAATTAAGCCAGAAAATTTACCTGTGTTTAGGGTTTACCTGACCAAAAATAAAAATTTAATAGTGTAGGCAGGTAGGCAATTTTTTTTTCTATTTTTTTTTCTATGGCCATTATGAACTGCTAGATTCTCATCCAAATTTTTCTTAAAAGAGAGAAGGAGTGGGGTAATCCTTATTATTATTTCATGGTAAAAATGTCATACTATAATAATAAACTATAATAAGGCAATTTTAAATTTATTGCTAGATTATCATCCAAATTTTTTTTAAAAATGGGGAGGGTGGGAGAATTTTTTTTTAATGAAAATTAAAAGGGTCGGGGCGGCATGAAAATTAGGGGGCAGGCGGGGATGATAATCTAGCCATTAATTTATTATGGCCTAATCAAATTGATTTTTATCTTGTTTAATGATGAGAGAAAAGAGAGCTGGAACCACACGAGCTTATATATACCAAATTAAATATGAAGATTATGAATTATGGTTTCAGGTTACTACATTCATGTTCATACATGCAGAAATGTCTTATCTATGGAAAGATTAATTTCTGAGAATTACCATCATCAATTTATATACTGCCTTTGGACACCTCTAACATAAACGCCTTTGGACACCTTATATAGAAGGCTTTTGAATTATTTGGTGAATTGTTTATATTAATTAACTGACTGAGTGGAAAACAGTGCAGGAAGTGCACTGTTTTCAAAGGCCTTCTGTGATTGGTGCAGGAAAACACGTATCTATGGAGTAAAGAGTTTAAGAACTTTCCAGGTATAATTAAGTGGCTTAACACTATAGTTTTGGAATACATACATCAATAAACATTTACATTTCCTTGGAATTCTTAAGTCATATATAATTATATATGTAACATGAACCTTACATGGGATTCAACGCCAGTTTAAAACAATGAAGAGCAAGGATGTTGACCTGCAAACTGTCCTTACATTGTTTTCACCCCCGACTAGAATTTTCATTATTACAAAGCTTTTTTGTGATCTCCCAAAAGGTCAGTCAGTACACTGACAAGATAAAGAAACGTCTCATCAACAATTGGCATTTTTTTCGTTGCATAGTTTAAAATTTGGGGAGAAATGTCAGAAATGTACTCTGACCGACGAACCCAACCAACCTAAACTCGTACAATTTTATTCAGCTCATTGTTAAATTAATGTACATGCTCATTTCCTCTTGCAGCCTGTGTGTGTCAACCATGTTGTTTTATCGAGTGAATTTTAGACAGGTACATGTGTTAGTTTACATACAACCATATTTTCAGGATTTTCTAACAATAATCCAGTTTCTGATAATGCAGAGGCTAAATTTCGAAGAGAGAGGCCAAGTTGTGGCTTTGCTAGAATGTGAGCGAATGTAAGAACAATTCACAAGACATTTTAACGTTTCTCGTTCAACAATATTCGTCTTGTTCGCCGTGTCAGAGACTTGAGAACGTTTGTCAATAGGTCACGTTCAGGTAATGATAATAATTATACTTAATTTAATGAGGGTAACACAGTTAGTTACACTAATCTTCCCTGTGGCCCTCAACAATCATACAATGAACATGAAATTCAACAATGTAATTAAACATTAAAATATAAAACAAGCATGCACATACTGTTTATAAACGCAATGACAAAACCTTTTCTACTGAATACTTACAATCATTCATCAATCAAACAGTTTATTTCCAACTAACAATTAAGTTTCAGAAGATAATTTTTTTTGATTATTTTTGAAGCTGTATTGACTTGGTGATGATCAAATTTCGGTAGGCAGATTGTTCCGTAAAAGTGATCCAGACAGGGCTGGATCTGGCTCAAAATTTCTTTGCGCCATAAATTATTCTGCAAAAATTAGCAGAGTTATAGTCCTTGTTTCAATGGACGGTCATGCATCTTTCCCTTTGACTTTAACTGAATCTGATTCTTACAGAAGATAAAGCTTGTATAAGAGTAGAGTAGTCTCTTTTCACATATGCTATTATATATTTAAAAAAAAATCTTTGCACCAAATTGAACTAGTAGAGCAATAACATATATGCTATCATATAGGCCCTCTTGTTATCCTATGTCTAAAAGTGCACAGGTCTTGTAGCAGGAAAGATGTGTTTTTTTTGTGACATGCATAACTAATCTAATTTTTACACAAACCAATAACACCCAAATTCGAGTTAATATGTTCCAATGCGGTCACAGTCTCAAAGACCCTATCTTACTATAGCTTAGGGATAGTGATGTGTAGTAAATGATGGATTATTTACTATAATATACCTATCCAAAAGCTATAGTAAGGTAGTGCCTGTGATTGTATTCACATTACCCCACCCACTTCTGTGTTCATTTATCAGAAGTCTGCCGTAGATTAATCAATGTTTTAACCTGTGAAAAACAATTAAATTACTACATGTAAGTATCAAGCAGTACTAACACCCTATAGAAAGTGTGTATTGAGGTGTGTGCTTTTTTTCCACAGAAAAGGTGTGAGTGTCAGTAACACTCGCTGGAGACACCATATTGAAATCATATATGCATTAAGGATTTAAACACAAACTTCGCAAAGTGGGAAATAAACTTGGTAACACACATACAGTGCCAGAGTTCCAGATAATTTTTAAGCCAATGAGTAATTACTCATCAAAATCAGAGTAAATGAGTATTCTGGAGTTTTTCAGAATAGTAATGAGTAATGCGCATACTTTATACTTGTAACCAAACCTGTGTTAAGTTGCAGCATATGGGGAGATACTATAATGTCCCCTTAGAGCATGTGGTTGTTGAATACACTCCAAGTTTGGCTGTAAATATAAAACTAACATGTTTGGCTGCTTAACACAAGAGGCTGCGTAATAGAGGTAATTGCAAACTCCTGTTCAATTGCAACGATATTTTGTGTTTAGCTGTTCAAATGGACATCAAACTTTCCATTTTGCCTTTTATCTTATATCAGTCATTTTACTGCTCAATCTTTGGATTTCTTACAGACCATTGCTGATTAGTTAAATGACAGTTTAAATGCTAAAAAATAAATGGGTTACCAATGCTGTAGAAAAATAGGAACAAGACATATTGTACTGTGGCATAATTATATTGACTTATTAGTACACAAAATTAGCAAATTTTCAGCTGCTTATTCATTCTTGGCATGTATGTCATAACTGACCAAAATGCAATCAGAATAAGTACAAAAATATAGTTTTAGCATACACACTGCACAATATGGAAGTCATTTAATGCAGTATGTGATATACTTTTTTATGAACATGGCCACAGGACCATGCACTTTTCAATTGTTAATTAAATTTCTCAAATTGTGTAATCATTTTTTTAGCATACTTTGCTTTCAAAATGAACATAATTTGTAAACATTAATTTCTTTTTTAACATCTGTTAAAGAAAAAAAACAGTGCCGGGAAGACCGAAAAGGGCGCTGTAGAAACATAGACCGACCGATGTTTAAACTGGTATAGAAAGTCGCCCATGCGCGTCTCTATACCTTACAAAACAAAATAGGACATTCAAAATAAAAAGTTTCTCGGAGTAAAATATTGTCTGTACATTTTAAACAATAAAATAACATGACTTTTTAAACGAAGTTTCATGATTTCCACATTTCATCTTATACCAACAACCTAAAACCAGGTATATATTAGAGACATTGTTGCAGCATACGTTTTTTTTCAAAGATGTTTTCTTCAAATTACAAAAAAAATTTGTCATGGCGTGACAGTCATTTATGATTTACCCTGACGAGTGAGCGCATATTATATAAAAATAACCTCAATATGTTGTTGAATTTACCAGCGATATACCTAAAATATTGAAACAGCTCGGGGAATCACAGGTATCCTGCTGGAAGACTCAGCTTTTCAAAGTTGGTATCCCGTCAAGAAAAAATCAAGCAACTTAGCGACATTGTTTATTAATTCCATAGACTGGGTTACCATTATAACCGGTAAAATTGATCACTGTCAGAAGCGAGTTTAATTGAAACCATTCAGCTATTTATTTACGCGGATAAGTTAAAAAAATAATAGTCCAATGAAGATCGATTTCCAGAGAATGTAAAGTTATTTACGGATAAAGAAATTGATTTTAGCGTAAAACTTGTTAAGTATGCGTAATTGATATGCACGTTAAACAAATCTGGTGCGTATCCACAAATTTTAATGCGTCATATACGCAGATACGCATCTTATCTGGAGCTCTAAAGTGCTAGTCTATTTTTAAATATTTAGTTACCAGTTTTTCTCAGTTAGAATGCCAAAAAAAGTAGAACATTGTTTGCACTCTTTGTAGTTTATACTTATATGCAAGTCACGTGACCAAGCACCTGATACGGAAAATTGGTACTATATTTAGCACATATTACTGATCTGAGATTTGTTTGTGTTGTGTGATCTGCCCTGCTGGGTGCCAGTTAACTAGTTAATTACCTTGTTATTTGGGAAAAAGGACTTTGACACTGATTGGTAAAGATAATTTAGCTGTTGAAGCGTATTAAAGGAAGTTAAATAAAGAGAAGATTGTCAATGTTTTATGACTTTTGCCATGTTCATCTATTTTGCGCCATTGGCTCCAATGGCGAAGCCCAGCGCCAGCCCTGCCAGAATAATGAAATGAATGTTTGTAAAGCTCTGTCTTTGATTTTTTAACATATAAATTTCCATTTACAACATTCCTTATACTGTATGGGTTATTATCTCCCATGTATACAAGTCTATTTGACAAATATGCTGGTGCCTGGAAATTTAAACATTTATAGACAAGTAATAGTTTATGGTATTGACTGGCATCCAGTTAAGTTCTTTAAATAAAGGCTCTGCGGCTGAAAGAGGATCTGCATTGAGGATCACTCTTGCTGCTCTTTTCTGTAATTTTTGTATTCGATCAAGCCCATCTTTAGTGTAGTTACCCCAAACAGTGCAACAGTAATCAATGTAAAAGATGTAGATAGTTTCTTATTTTTGACAAAAAGTATATGCGTGATGAGATGACAGTGCATATGTGGTTTATTTGACTTGACCAATTTTACTGACTGCAATCCAACTGAACTGCCTGGGATTACCTTGGACGGCAGTTATGTCAACATCAACAGCAGCCTGCCAACATCCAGGAAATGGCAGCAGCGCTCCACCAGGAGTGGGCCAAGCTCCCAGGGTATCTGCTATGTAACTGGTGCGGTTCCATGGGCGACGTCCTGCTGCTGTAGCTGCCAGCAGAGGCGGCCACATGCACTAATGATTGTGTCAGTGAAATTGCTCTGAACAGTCTATTGAAATTCAAAATTTGAAGCACAATCACAATGTAACCATGAAATGCTTTTTAATGAACTATCAATTCTCTTAAATGATGAAATTTGGAAATGGAATTGTTCTTTTCTTATTTTGAATCACGGTGAACAAATTATAGCACAATGAGTAAGAATGAGGCGTTTCTTTTTCTCGTCAGTGCAAATAGTGACAAACATAAGAAGCTAGATCTTGTTACAGTTGAATAACAATGTGATATTCATTCACATTTATCTTCAAGGACACTGGGCTGTATACAATCAGGTCAGGGTAATCGTAAACAACAACCTTCACAAAGTATTTGTCGCGTGATAACAAGAGATAAAAAAAACAGTTATTTCAAAGACAAATTTGCGCTGTACATTATAACTTGATTTTAATAATTTTTTATCTGAATTGTTCGTCAATTTATATTTTCATTTCTGATGTGTTTGATTTTGATTGTCCCGAGAAGAAACCCACACACAAATACATTTTTACAGAAAAATTTGCAAAAGGCAAAACAATCCCACATTCTCCATTAAAGACATACATTTTATAAATGACAAAAAATCATCAACAATATTATTGCTGCTGTTTACAACTGGATGTGGAAATTTCTTAAAGGTAGTGAATCAGGAAAGAAAAATGTCTTACTTAATATAGATAGCAATTTAATACTGCTTGACAACCTTCACATCAACATTCATCCACTTTCTTAGGTGAAACATATTTTACAACATGCAAACTTGAGTGATGGATCAAATCAATATGAAATCATGCAACTCATTCGATACATTACGAAAGATGTTGCAGGAATCTATTTAAGTCTAACCTAGGTGCGTAGCCTAATTAACTAGAAAATCCCTTTTCAATATATCATTTTTGCATGTTTAAAAACAGCTTGTATCAATTTTTAATGTGTTACGGTTTATGAAAAGCAGTGTTTTTTTTTCTTAAAACAAATTATAAGAATGTCTGTATTTTTATTTGAGACATCACTAACAGAAGGCATGAACTTTTTTAATATAAGTATGTTCATAAAATATCTCTTATTTCACAAATCTTTGAAATAAAAGTTAACTTCACATAAATATTTAGAATAAAGATACATATACTGTATTTCTAAATGTTTTTTAAGAATATATATCTGAATCATTTAATACCAGAAATATTGCTGACCCTGGCAAGTTTTCTGCAAAAGACTTCAATATCACTTAGATCCACCAAACCACTTAATCAGAACAAATTGAGTGCTTGAATGCTGCCGACTTGTTACCAGAAAAGTGATATAAAATAGTTCTAAAAGATGACAAAAATCCCAGAGTTCATGTGTTGGAACACAGGCCAGTACATAAATAGTTTCGTCGTTTACCCAGAACAGTTTTTTGTTTGTTTTCAATTTCATTTCGTTCTTTTTATTTTATATGCAAATTAAAATAAAAAATTGAATGCCAAACAGTTCGTGGAGTTGAAAATTTGAAATGCGAAGTCAGAGCTTTATAACTGATACTAGCTCTACCTTATTTATTAATAGAATACATAAGTAAGCAGGGCTCAAACTAGAGGGCGACAAAGTTGTTTTTTTCTCTGTCATTTCGCTTTTTTTGGTCACTGCTAAGTTTTAAGTCACCTTAGAATTAAAAACATCGCTTTTTTTCTAGATGCCAGCGAAGTGCAATTTACAGCTATAACCAATATTTGGTATATTTACTCTATAAATCCGTGGATAAGTGTCGCCCCATGTAGGAATGCAAATTGCAATAATCGGTTACTTCTGATCCAAATATCCGCAGACAATTTTCGGCATATATGTTTACTACCCGTGCCAACTTACTTCATATAATCGTATAGGTTGCTAGGCAACACAATCGTTTGGCTGACCAAGTTCAAGGTTTCCCTTGTATAGAGTTAAAACGTCTAGCGTCTAATTGAAACCGATCTTTTTTTTTCGACTGTCAATCAAAGTTTTCCATGAATAAAGTAACTTTCCACACATGACATAATCATTCTATGTGTTTGTGAGATGCATAGTTGATTGACAAGAGTGTAATTCAATTACGAATTATACGTTCAAACTGAATAATTGGCGCATTTTATTTTTAGAAATTACAAATGATTAAAGAAGTATTGATAATTATGTAGTCGCTAACTGTTGTCTATAAATATGTTCGAGTCGAAATAAAGAAATTGAATTAAATCAATTAAAACAAGTGTTAATTCGGTGTCCGTCAGTGATGTATAGAAACAACACAAAGTACGAAATATTTATAAACATTGAACTATCATGAGAGTTAAGAAGGTAAAATAAGAAACAGTTAGTTTAAGCAGTGTGTAGACTGCAGTGGGGATAGCAACTTACACAGCATCTAACATTTAAAAAATGTGTGTTTAATGAACTTATGGTTATGTTTTGCATGTTAATAAAAGTGTTTATTTGGTAAAAAATAAAAACCATATGTGAACAGAGAAATCTTTCTTATAACTCTTTCTGAGATAAAGTAATCCCTTCCGAGGTACTAGTGTTCCATGCTTTGCAAAAAAAAACAACAATTAACAATAATGAGTGGCATGAACAGTACTCCTACCATGAAAAAGCAGACTGTAAGTGCATTTAGATGTATCTTTATTCATAAAGTTAAACTCCCTCTTCTTTAAGAATATATCACACAAAAACTAGTTCCTTAATTACAACATCAGATAAAAGACAAGAAGGCAGTCAACTAACACATTTGATATAAATCAAGAACAATATAGAACATTATAAAACAATATAAAACAAAAACACACATAATGACATAGCATTAATTTTAATGAAACTTAGTTTTCACACGTGTAACCGCATGACGAAATTTACCACTTCTCCCTATTTTTTCTCCACTTCTCCTTTTTTTTGGATGAAGGAGAAATCACTTTCCCTTAAATTTCAGACCCAGTTTGAGCCCTGAGTAAGGCTATCTCCCGATAATAGATATTTTGAATAGATGTGATGCTGTCTTTTTAAGCTTCAATATTTTAAAGGATATTGAAATATGCATGACCTGCGACTGTATCGCGGTACAACCGATACGGACACTACTGATACAATATGCATATTGCTCCAAAATGAACCATGATAAACTGGTTTATCGGAATAGCTTATTCATCATAGTATAGCTTTGGAAGTTCATGAGACGAATTAATGAAAAATCTTTGAGATGAGTAGAACAAGCAGCTAGATGAAAATTACTGTGAAGAAATACATTTTGTTACTGTCTTTTTAAACAACTATTTTGTTTGTTTGAGGTGGCAAGGCCATTATAATAGTGAGGTATATTATGTCTACAAACGTGTCAAGATTCTTAAATTGTTGACATAATAATGACATACGATTTACATGTCAACACCCTTATAGCTCAGAAACATGTTAGTGTTGATCATTAAGTAAACATTTGTGAGTTTGATTTAATATATTGTTGATTTATTTTTGCTGTGTGCACTTCATTGGAGCACATATCGATACAACCATGCATGATGGTCATATAACCGTTTTTTTGTGTGTGTGGGTGATTGGGAGCTGGGTACCAGGTTAGATACCTTTGAATACAGGTGCATTCAAAGAGTGCATTCAACACATGATAAAGCCGCCCAAAAACCTTCTATTTTCAGAAATTTATGAGTTTGCACAAAAACCCGCAAATGTATTCATGAATAGACTGGTAAGGATAGATAAACATGTGCCAGTAAATATATAAGATAAAATCTAGTAGATCAGTTTTCATTAGTCTTAATGTAAGTTACAGATACAGCATATGAAGTAATATGATACAATAATGACATGGCATAGCAAGTATTTATCTATAACTTAAAACATTAATTAAATGTGTTCCACTGACATTTATTTACAACCCTATTAACATGAATTACGCAATGCTTGGCTAACTTGTTACCACATACAACTCAGTTTGAGCCACATCATTAGTCGGTTTAACCTAAAAAAATGAAGACATGTCGCAGTTGCATTCTACACGAATATTATCAACATAATTGCAACACAAAACTGACAGTTGCCTATCTTAAGTAAAGACAAGATGCAATGACGTTACATGTACAAACAGTATAGTAGATCAAATGGTCATTTATAAAAAAAATAAAGCAAAAAAAAACACGTTTCGTATTTTGTCAATAAATTAATTTCAGACAATACCCACCTTCCAGCCTGCTGAACTCGTGTTGTCCCCTTTATCCTTAAAATAGGGGACGTTTTGCACCATCCAATCATAAATTTGTGATAACGTAAGTCTCTGCTCAGGTGAACCTTGAATAGCTTTCGTAATTAGGTCAGCGTAAGAAAGGTTTCCCCATGCATTTCTGCGCGACGATGTTTTCTGTTTGATACCCAGAACATCCTTACTGTGATCATTAATCCCGGGATCGTCAGACGCAGGTGACACTTGCTGTCCCTCAACAAAATCTTCGACAGGGCGACAAGGCCAAGTGTTAGATCGAGCCCTAATTTGTGGCTCGAAATTTGGATCAAAGTCTACAACTGAAACGTTTGCGTCCATTTTGGATTTAGCTCCGCGCACTTGTCATTCGTAATTGCTCTACATTCAAACGCATTTAATGGCCAATTTAAAAAAACGAGGAGTTAATGTAATCCATCACAAAAATATCAATGTTCATGAAGTTATTCCGAAAACACAAACATGGTAAAAATCCATTCTATGTGTACGAGTGAGGTAATCAAAACATAAGCAATCCAGCGTACATGAACATCTATTTTTGGTGCACGAGATGACGTATTTGTTGTCACGGGCGATTTGCATATTATGCGCAACAAGTTATTGCGCATTTCTCGAAAAAAAGTCACTGTGTTGAAAGAAGAACAAGGACGACAAGAATTATCAAGTTATATTTCCAAGTTTGTAGCAGTTTGATTTTCCTGACCAGGAGCGTAGTTAGCATAAAAGTTATGTGCTGGTCTAAACTACGGTGGCCCGGGGCATGCCCTCCTCGTATATTTTTTTTTGTGTTTAGAATGGGTCTGGTGCTTTTTGACGTATATTTGAGACATAGGTCTAATTAAACACATTTTCAACCTAATTTATTTTTTAACTGGTTAAAAAATGCCTCTGTAAACTATGTGCGACCCCGGCCATTGGGCCTATTAGGGAGCCACCATAAGACTGAAAATCAACAACAACAATAAGATTGGCATTGATTCATTCTTCTCCTTGTTAATAACTAAAACAGACCCTTAAATCCGGTGGGCCGAAAAATCTGGATCCGCCAATGGAACATTTCTGTTTAAAAAACATCCACGGCAGAAGCTGTCATGAAAAAAAATATCTGTTACTTTGGAGTTGATTCCATATATACAGGAAGAGAGAGTCATACCCGCTACACTAACCTTATTAAATAAGGCGTGAATGGACAGCTTTGTATTATTTGAATATATATTAAAGGCTTCTTAGAGACGTGCAATGTGTCGCCTTACACAGTACACGTAAATGCCCGTAAACCTCCCTCGGAAACAAACAAGGTATGTTGATTGGCCTAATACCAGAAAGAGGGTGTAACAATAAGCGAACATAGATAAGATTAGATGAGCCATGACGTTGACTTATTTATACATTTGACATAGGATTTAAAATTAAAACGAAATATCGTTTTGTATGTTTTTTGTTCGAACGACCTTGGTGAGCATAGGCGTAGGAGCCCCCCCCCCCCCCCCCCCCCCCAATATTCAGATTCAGCTTATACTCATGGGCCTTGAAGTACATCCTCATGCACTCTCTCCTCAGGTTGCCCCCGCCCCCATAATTGGAACGCTGGTACGCCCATGTGATTATGATTCGAGCAGTACGCGGTAAACAAAACCCGTTTCAGATTGTGTTGGGTTTTGCGTGTTTTTTTTTCAACAAATGGCACGTTATATACGGGTTTTTCAGTTAATTAGCCTGAAAGACCCCGAATGATTTGAGTAGAACACACGTTCTCACATAAAGTTCTTAATCCGGCGAGCTAGGATCGAGCACATGACCTCAGCGATCAGAGGTAAGCGATCAATATATGACAGCGCATCTTGCACTTCCGTACACCAACGAAATTTAGCAACTTATTGATTTAGGCCTCATGATACAATTCATATAAAATAAAATAAATCATCATACTGTTACGTTTATATATTGGTGCCCTGTCGATGATATACTTTCAAGTATTCCCCCCACCACCATGGCAAAAGTGAGCTAAGAAATAACTGCAGAAATTTAAAAAATACCTATATATCAACGATCTAAAATTCGGCCCATTCTGTAAATGCAGCGATACAATTGAGGACGCAGAACACTTTTTCTTTAAATGTTCCCTTTATAGAGATCAAAGGCTAATACTCTTTCAATCAACTAGATTGTTTTACTCTCTTAATGTTAAAAAACTATTATTTGGAGATAAGAGTTTATCTTTAATTTAGAATAAGAACATTGTTGAATAAGTACATACTTTTATTAAAACAATAAAAAGATTTAACGATTAATAATGATTAAGTTCTACATATTTGTTTTTATTAATTTTGCCAAATAATTTAACCTGTCAATGCAGATTGACTGCTGCTTCTGTTGAAATTACTTATCACGAGCCGCTGGCTGTTAGCGGGTGGTGCCAAACAGATGAGACGTGAACTATCAAAATAACTGTATATAAACTTTGTTATGCAGCAACTAACTCGCTCTATCTCTTTCTTCTCTTTTCCTCTCTTCCTCTCTTAAAATACGCACCTTAACATTGTTTGTTTTTTTCTCTTTTCCATAATTTTGGTTTTGTAATGTATTTTATGCTGTAGTTAAAAAAAACGATTATGTAATCTGTAGGGGAAGGGCCGAATCTAATGTTGGCAGAACTTGCGACCCAAAATTATGAAATAAAATATGTTTAAACTTTTAGATAGTGGGCTGACTGATACTGATCAGTGATTATGGGTGTTTGATGCAGAAACCAGGAGTTGTGTGCGGGTAATATCAATTCAAGATTGACCCTTTTGGACAATAGTAATTTGCATCTCTTTAATAACCATTGACATCATTGTCTGATTTCAATAATTTTGGTACCAAAGTAAAATTAATAAAAATTTTGGCCAATTCTGGTGATCATTGACTTACTAACAGTTATGTCTCTGTAGTTATCTAGTTATCAATCATTCAATATGTTGTTCTGAATTAGAACTATTACGAAATGAAACAAAAAGTTGGACTTTTTTCAGAAGATCAAATTTTGTATTCATTCTTATAAAAAAATGACAGTTTCTATTAAAAACAACCACTTTGGTGCGATAATGAGTACAATAATGCTCTCACGCTCTCTCTCTCTCTCTCTCTCTCTCTCTCTCTCTCTCTCTCTGTTAGTCACGTTCCGACAGTATAACAAACACTAAGTACAAAAATATCACACAATAATCTCTTTGTAAAAGGTAAATAACGCTATACAAGCCAAAGTAAAACGTAAACAACTAATTGACTCTAGGAAAGGTGTAAAACAGTTCAGGAACATATTGAATCAAAGAGTTTAAAGTACCGAAACATAGACAAACAATGATAAATAGAAATGAAATAAAAAGTCAGATGAAGCCCAAAATATTATTTAAAGTGATTTAGTTGAGGTTACTATTTACAAACCAAGGAATAAATAATTAATCAAATATACCATACAAAAACAAGAAAATACAGTTCCATGATAGCTGGTATTTATCTCCAAACTGAATTAAGATAGTCGGCGATTCGGAATTCAGCTGAGTCTGTTGAACTATTTTTTTCTGCGGTAGAATTTCGTGGACATTCTTTAGATTTTGAAAGGCGTTACTATTTATAGAACATCCATTCTACGAAGCTTTGAAATGCGACTTGTTAACATAGGCAAATGCCCAGGTAAAAATGGCAATAACAGTACAACCAACACTACGTTGATAACATGTAAAAAAAATTGCATGGTAATTTCAAAGACCTTTTAAATCCTACTGTGGATGAAAATAATGCTGACAGCAGCCACTTTTTTTAAAATATATATTGTAGTTGTAATATGTAACTATAACAACACAGTATTCGTTATTTACATTCAAGCCATTCATCAGTGCCCACTGGGATGCGCTTGGAAATGTATAAAAATACTTACACTATTATATTACCTTTATTGAAAGAACTTTTCAATGAAATCTTTGAAAATGGAGAGTTTCCAGATTAATGAAATGAAAGCATCACCTCCAGTTCACAAGAAAGGTGTCAAGTCGGATCCTAACAATGATCGTGTAATATCATTTACCGGTTCATTATTTAGTATTACGTATATCACCACGTCTAAGAAATTGGTGTGAAAACCAATGTTAATACATGTAGATGAGTCGCGGGCAGGTTTTAGAAAGGGATACTCAACAACTGACAATATTTTTACATTCATGACTTTAATCTAAACATATTTACCAAAGGAAAAAGGTAGATTTTATTGTATTTTTGTTGACTTGCTAAAGCACTTAATAGTAAACATCAAAAGTTATTGGATGCATTTGCACGTAAAAAATATAAAAGGATTTTTTTAAAAAAATCATAAAATCCATGTACATCAAGTGTAAATCGTATATGACAATAAGTGATAGGCTTAGGCAGTTTTCGTGATGTAATAGGGGTACCAGACAATGCTGTGCGAGCAGTTCAATACTGATTCCTATGTTAATTAACAATCTACGTGGCAAATTTATTTTTGTATCAGATGCTATAGAGCAGGCTTCTCCACAGGCCATTTAAGCACAGGGGCACCCAGCGCTTGACTATCAGAAATGGTATTCCCCTAGCATTTTGGTTCTTTAACAAAGTTTTGCAAAAGCTTACTTTCCTCTAAATCATTATTTTTCATCTCTTTATCTTCTCATTTTAATGCTTAAAATGAAACATACTAAAAATGATGACTTAAACTGATTATTACAAGTTTTATTTGTGAAATATATTTCAATGAAAAATGTATTGAAGGTGTTTATGTGCTCTTACCCCAGCGCTTGCGTTCTTTCCTGTGGGGAACCCTGTAGAGGAGTTATTGGCAATGTTGTTTGCCGATGATGTATCAGACGATATAGAGGAGTTATTGGCACTGTTGTTTGCCGATGATGTATCAGACGATATAGAGGAGATATTCGCCCTGTTGTTTGCCGATGATGTATCAGACGATATAGAGGAGATATTCGCACTGTTGTTTGCCGATGATGTATCAGACGATATAGAGGAGTTATTGGCACTGTTGTTTGCCGATGATGTATCAGACGATATAGAGGAGTTATTGGCACTGTTGTTTGCCAATGATGTATCAGACGATATAGAGGAGATATTCGCACTGTTGTTTGCCGATGATGTATCAGACGATATAGAGGAGTAATTGGCACTGTTGTTTGCCGGTTATGTATCAGACGATATAGAAGAGTTATTGGCACTGGTGCTTGCCGATGATGTATCAGACGATATAGAGGAGTTATTGGCACTGTTGTTTGCCGGTGATGTATCAGACGATATACAGGAGATATTGGCACTGTTGTTTGCTGGTAATGTACCAGACGATATAGAGGAGATATTCGCACTGTTGCTTGCCGCTGATGTATCAGACGATATAGAGGAGTTATTGGCACTGTTGTTTGCCGGTGATGTATCAGACGATATACAGGAGATATTGGCACTGTTGTTTGCCGGTAATGTATCAGACGATATAGAGGAGATATTGGCACTGTTGCTTGCCGCTGATGTATCAGACGATATAGAGGAGTTATTGGCACTGTTGTTTGCCGGTGATGTATCAGACGATATAGAGGAGATATTCGCACTGTTGCTTGCCGCTGATGTATCAGACGATATAGAGGAGTTATTGGCACTGTTGTTTGCCGGTTATGTATCAGACGATATACAGGAGATATTGGCACTGTTGTTTGCCGATGATGTATCAGACGATATAGAGGAGTTATTGGCACTGTTGTTTGCCGGTGATGTATCAGACGATATACAGGAGATATTGGCACTGTTGTTTGCTGGTAATGTACCAGACAATATAGAGGAGATATTCGCACTGTTGCTTGCCGCTGATGTATCAGACGATATAGAGGAGTTATTGGCACTGTTGTTTGCCGCTGATGTATCAGACGATATACAGGAGATATTGGCACTGTTGTTTGCCGGTAATGTATCAGACGATATAGAGGAGATATTGGCACTGTTGCTTGCCGCTGATGTATCAGACAATATAGAAGAGTTATTGGCACTGTTGTTTGCCGGTGATGTATCAGACGATTTAGAAGAGATATTGGCACTGTTGCTTGCCGCTGATGTATCAGACAATATAGAAGAGTTATTGGCACTGTTGCTTGCCGCTGATGTATCAGACGATATACAGGAGATATTGGCACTGTTGTTTGCCGGTGATGTATCAGACAATATAGAGGAGATAATGGCACTGTTGTTTGCCGGTGATGTATCAGGCGATGAAGAGGCGTTATTGGTACTGTCGTTTGCCGATAATGTATCAGACAATATAGAGGAGTTATAGGCACTGTTAATTGCCGGTGATGTATCAGTCGGTATAGAAGAGCTAGTAGTTGTGGTTACGGGATTGTGTGGAATATTATCAATGTGACAACTAATGTTCGAGTAACTCAAGAAATAGTCAGATGTTTATTCAAAAGTTGAATCCTGAAGACGTGGATTTGAGAGCTCGGCATCGATTGCGCCGTCGAACTTACTTAAACAAATGACCGAATTACAGTATACACACTGATGGTTATGACAGATGACAGATAATTGTATCCAATGTCGGAATGCACGGTTAAATAACTCAAACAGAGCAATTTCTAATGACATTTATGTTCCTTTACACTACAACCATATTTATTAAAGATAGATATACACAAATTTCGAGTTGCAATGACCAGACTAAGGGTTTCTTCACATAGGCTTGAAGTAGAAAATGGTAGATGGAAGCAACCGCGCACACATTGCCTAGACAGCTCATGTTATAGAGTGAATTTGAATTTCGTTTATGTAAGGACTTAAGACCTTTATATTTTAAAAGTTATTATATTATCAACCCAAGTATGTTTAAAACATTAAAATTTCATAAAATGACAGCAAAAAAATTATATGAAACCTGTCTGTTTATATATACAAAGTGTTTAAACTGAAAATCAAGTACATGGTCATTGATAGAAATCATTTGTAAATCAAATGAAAACGTCATCTAATGTGTTTTTGTAATAATATTATTCTGAAGTGTTTGATCACGGACACGGGTCATAATGACCTATTTCAAATTATGTTGTACAATGTACTATATTAAGAAATACAAGATGTTCTGTTCTTTATCACTGTTGATACATAAACCTCCCGTTTCCAGAGTAAAGTATTACTTTCTTATTTTATAAGTTTGATGTGGTACTTATGTCTACAGCAACAAGGCAGGTTTAGACAGCATCAAAATTGGTTTGGAGTAGCCACGAGCCTTACAGTTATATTTAGCACCATGTATCAGCGGTGATACATAGACCTCTTGTCTCTGGAATAAAGCACAACCTCATTATTTAGTAGTCTGATGCGGTGCTTATGTCTATAGCAACTAAGCAGGTTTAGACATCAACAAAATTGGTTTGAAATAGCCATGAGCCTTACAGTTATATTTAGCACCATGTATCAGCGGTGATACATAGACTTCCCGTCTTCATAGTATGGTACAGCCTTATAATTCAGTAGTTTTGGTTATATAGGTATGTCTAGAGTAACGCGGCAGGTATAGAGATAATCAAAATTGGTTCGAAATAGGCATTAGCCTTACATTCATATTGAGCACCATGTATCAGCGGTGATACATAGACCTCCCGTCTTCAGAGTAAGGTACAGCCTCATAATTTAGTAGTTTTGATTATAAAGGTATGTCTAGAGTAAACGGCAGGTAAAGAGATAATCAAAATTGGTTTGAAATAGGCATGAGCCTTACAGTCATATTTAGCACCATGTATCACCTGAACCTACAAGAAAAATGTTAACAAAAAGACGTATAATTTACAATGACACAAGACCTGCTGGCCTCTGGCCTATTGAGCCCAAATTTGGGGTGCTATCAAACTTTTTAGGGGAACTCTACACAGTGCTACAAATGAAATATCTAAGGTCTATGATTTGTACTTTCAGAGAAAAAGTTATACTTAAACTATGCTTAAAAGCCGTGTCGCGGTGGCAGTTATGGCCGAATCACGCTTATTCAAAAACTCGTCCAAGATTAAGCGGTTACTTAACTACTGTGACAGTTTGTTGAAAAATGGCGATCTGCATCCCAAATTTATCCCCGGTAACCTGACTTCAACAACCCTTTTAGGCGATCTCCATATAAAATATGTATACATAAAAAATATCTAAAGTTTCCCTTAAAATGTGCTTATAAACCCTGTGGTGGGGCATTCGTGATCGCCAAGAACTCCCCCCGAGATCTTGTGATTATATATCTACTGTGCAAGTTCTGTTAAGATTCGTTGATAAATGAGCTGCAATCGCGTTTACAAGACAAATGGAAACAGATGGACGGCAGAGGACGGACGACGAAAAATTTACCATGGCATAAGAGCTGTTGGCCTTTGGCCATTGTTGCTACATGTTAAATATCTAAGATTCATGGCTTGAACTTGAGTTTTCCTTAAAATGTGTACTATGGCGGGGGGGGGGGGGGGGGGGTGCATATGTGTGGTCAAATCACGCTGGTTCAAGAACTCGTAAACTATCGCCTTGTGAAGATATTAACGGACAAAGTGATACAATCAGCGGGTGTTGTGACAGTATCACCAGGCTGTACGATGTAATCACCTAGCCATGGAATATAATCACTAATCACTCGACATTCTCATGTGGAACTATCACCGGGCCTTGTGAGGTATTGCCGTGATACTATCGCTTGGCTTTGTGATGATATCTCCAGATTAAATGATGCAATCACCGAGCCTTGTGCGGGCATCATCGGGCTTTGTGATACAAGCAGCGGGCCTTGTCAGTTTATCACCGGATTTTGCGATGTAATATTCAGGCCATGGCATGTAATCACTCGACATTGTAAGGATATCACCGGGCCTTGTGAGGTTATCACCGGGTTTTGTGATGTAATCACCGGATGATCTTGTGAGACTATCGCAGTGCTTTGTGAGGCTATCACCGGCCGTTTGATGCTATCACCGGGCCTTTCAGACTATCCCCGTGTTTGTGAGGATATCCCAGTTTTTGTGGGGTTATCATTAGGATTTGTGATGCAATCACCGGGCCTTGTGAGTTTATCACCTTACTTTGCAATGTAATCACCGTGTCTTGAGATGTTTTATCCAGACCTTGTCATCACCGGGCCTTTCAGACTATCGTCGGGTTTGTGAGGATTTCACCGGAACTTGAGAGGATATCATTGGATATCACCTGAATTTTGTGATATTACACACATCACGACTGGTAATCTCCCAAACCATCACATAAATGTGATGCAATAAAATGTTCGGTAGCATTTCCGGTGATGGTGCGGTCAAAAAAATATTGACAACAAAGGCGATACCATCTTCAATGTTTCCGTATTTTTCTTGTGTTTAAGAAAACAATTGAAAAATCGGGAAGTGTTGTACGATATATTTATAAATACCCTTTTAGGCATACGGGTTTTTTTCAGATGTTTGCGATGGTTTGTTTGTCTGTTATCACTCCTGAAAACGAAACATCCGTGGCGAATTTTGTTTTTGACAAGACGAGTGGTTACTAAGTGATTTTATTACCAGTTTATTCCAAGAAATGTAATCTAAATTGGCTATAAATTGTATATTATATATGCCCGAGAAGATCTTGTATTAAATACTAGTAACGCCACATGTACTTCATTTTCGAGAGTAAATGGATTTTGTACACGGTGTTATGGTTCGGAAACGTATGTGATGGTTCTGTGAGGCATGTTATGGTTTGGTTGCATTAAAACCCGCTCGTTTTAAAACAGTTTAATGTTTTTCCATGTATATATTTTAAAACTTATGAATTGGCGAAAGTAAAACACATTCTTATGGTGAATTCACATTTACATATGATCTAAAAAAAAACACAAACCAGGTGGTAGTTAATGTAGACTGTTTTAATGATGTAGCCTTATATCTCCATGAAGGAGAATTGTGACATAAGTAAATTAAAATAAACCTATAAAGCACTTGTGGTCAGTCCGACGACGACTTCAGCTAAAATGAAATTATTGTTCACAATTATAACCTGCAAAGTTTTGCCCAAACTTTGACTGATCGAGCATTTCTGATAAATATATTTTACTTTGAGCATAAAACATGTTAATTGTTTCACCCTGTTTACATTTGATTACCAATTGGTCGTGATTTATAAAAGTGTTTATTGTTTGCCTTAATAACTTAAAACGTAAATCATTTTCAGATTGCAGTTGGCAAACAAAATAAAAGTTATTTTATCTTACAGAAAAAAAAGTATACCACTGCAAGGTCTCGAAGCTAAACTTTCATTCAAGTTATGCTCAGGTGAAAACCAATACGCCAACAATACTCACGAGGAGAATACATTTATCATACAAATGTTTAACACCATTTAAATCGACATTACTAAAGAAAGCAAAAACTGTGTCTCCAATTGCACCGATTCTAAGAATGAAAACATATTCAGTTCAATCTTAAAAGGGTCGTGGACTCGCTACTGGGATATTTAACCAATCAAAATATGTTTCAGAATACAGGGACAATTAAACATGTAATACGTCGGCTAATAGTATAAATAGTTTTTGTAGTGAACTAGAGGCAGCAACAACGTCTACCGAAGATACCTTTCTGTTTGTTGAGGTTATTGATTATGATGACGAAAATGAGTTTTATCTTTGCCAATTTATTAATCTTAAGATCATATAAATTGAGAAAAATGAAAATGTTTGAAAACGACCGGGTTTCAATGCAATATACCTCACAGAGCCATCACACAATTTCCGAACCAACTATAACACCGTGTACACATTCCATTTGCTCTCGAAAATGAAGTGCATGTGCTGTTAATTGGTAAAAAACCCTACTCGGCAATATGCAATAAGCAATTTAAAGCCAATTTAAGTTGAAATCCTTGGAGCAACTGGTAATAAAATCATACCCAAAAATTAAAAAATTCGCCACGGCTGCTTCGTTTCTGAAAAGAACATGAACAGATTTTTCAAAAATATATCGTACAACATTCCCCGATTTTTCAATTACTTTCTTAAACACAAGAAAAATACGGAAACATTGAAGACGACTCACCTCTGTTGTCAGTATTTCTTGTAACCGGACCCTATCGAATTTTTTATTGCATCACTTTTATGTGATGGTTTGGGAAATACCAGTCTTGTATATGGTATAACAACAAAAAAGGACATTAAGAAGGTAACCATAACGGTTTGTTATTCTTATAGGCATGTACTTATGCGCATGTGCATTTAGTCCGATGCCTGATCATTTGCTATTATTTTAAACCCGTACAAGGCGCAATAATATATGTTTTCATGAATAGAATATCTCGTTTTTTCGTGAAGTTTTATGTTGGAAAGCTGGATACCTTTTGCGAACAAACATATATTTACATACTTTGTGGACAAAACTCATGTTGCCTTGTTATATAAGTATAAGTCGATATTTACAAGATTTGATTTTGTTTATTTAATTTAAGTCGTCAAGTTGTGTAAATAATACGACAAGTATAGTTATCTTTTGATAACATGATGCGTTGTAACTAGACTTGTCGCCTTATCTCTTGGCAACTTTTATGTGCACATGTCGACATATCACAACAGGAATTACCCTACATGAACACGCCATCAAGGTGTCCCTATACGCTTCCATAGTTTCGGGCTATATCTTTTCCCTGCTTATTTGTATTATCAAAGTATTCCGACATACATGTATGTACTGTCGGATGCGCTATAAATTATAGGATAATGTATGGGAGTGATGTCCGAGCGGGGGGAAAATGTTTCAGAGGGATGTCGGAATGGGGGTGGGGGAATATTTTGCGATTTAAAAATTACATTTTTTTTCTCAAATCTTATCGCTTTGTTGAAATGAATTGAATTCATTTATATATTACGACATAAATGAATATAACAGCATTTTAATGCCAGGTGACAGCCACTCGGTGCACGGTGACAACCTCGCAATGTCCGGTGATAGTACTATTTTGTTATAAAGTCTGATCATAGTCATTCAATGTCCGATTTTAACAAATTTATAATGTTCGGTTAAAGCATTATAATGTTTGGCGAAAGTCTGACAATGCCCAATGATAGCCTTATTATGCCCGATGATATCCCACAAGACCCGATGAAAAGGCCCGATGATAACATCTCAACGCCTGGTGATAACATCATATAGCACGGTGGTAAACTCACGAGGCTCATTAATTCCACCACTATCGTCGGGTTTAAGGCTTTATGAGAATTTCACAGGCCCTTGTGAGGATATCACCGAATTTTGTGATATTACAATATTACACATATGGTTTAACAACATATAGAAAAATAAAAAGGTTCTCATAACGGTTTTGTATTGTTACAGGCAAATAATTTTGCGCTTGCACATTTAGTCTGGTGTCTAAAAATGCTATTATCGTAAAGTCGTACATGGCGCGAAACTGTATATTTTCATGACTAGAATATCTCGCTTTGTCGCGAAGTTTTATATTAGAAAGCTTGAAACTTTTTGTGAACAAACAAATACTAACACATTTTGTCGACAAAGGTATACTGCCTTGTTATATAAGTTTAAGTCGAGATTGACAAAATGTGATTTTGTCTATTTAATTTTAGTCGTCAAATTGTGTAAATAATGCGACAAGTTGAGTTCTTTTTTGACAACATGACGCGTTGTATCTAGACATGTCGCCTTATACTTGACAACTTGTATATTTTATGTGTGCATGCCGACATACGATAACAGGATTTACCCTACATGAGTACGCCATCAGAGTGTCCCATATACGCTTCCACAGAATAGGTTGTAGATATTGAATAACACAATAATAATGTTCAATTAATAATATTAACACACACACACACACACATATATATATATATATATATATATACGCATAAACCCTCTATCTTCTTATTCTTTTTCTGATAATAAAATAAAGGACCACCTCTGAGCCATCGACGTACTTGGTGTATGGACGCTGTTGTGAGTTGCAATGATTTAAGATATTTTGTAAATAATATGTTTTCGTTACGCTAAATGCGTAAAGAAGCCACTTAAATACCCATTCGTAAGGACGTCCGCCCGTTCGTCCGTACGTCACGATTTCTGTTCAGCGATTTCACTGTTACTAAAAGTAGAAAATCAACGTTGTCAATGCTTACCGGCATTATTTTGCATCCGATGCAAATTACGCAGAACTGCAATATTACACAAAAATCCTTCAACATTTATCTTTTTATTTTGATAGCATTTAGATAAAATAGTTTGTGTTTATTCGAAATAGAATCATTAAAACACTACGGAACAGAACAGGCGGACCGACGTGCTTACATGAGTAACACTATGTGCCCCAATTTCATAGCAGGTATAAATAAATTTCTAGCTGAAAAAAGTTACACTAAGAGAACCCGTTTTATAATCTAATGTCAGTACATGTACCAAACATACGCATAGTGTATCAACTGTTACATTAAGGGTCTCAACCGTGATGGCGTCAACCCTTAGTGTAACCCAAACTGATTTTGTTACACTTTTAAAGTCTATCGATGAAGTGTATTGATGGAGTGTACTAATGAAGTGTGTTGATGTAATCGACTGACGAAGTGTGTTTATGATGTGTTGATTGAGTCTGTTGATGATGTGTTGATGAAGTGTATCGATGAAGTGTATCGATGAAATGTGTCGATGAAGTGTGTTGATGGTGTATTGAAGAAGTATATCGATGAAATGTATCAATGAGGTGTGATGATGAAGTGTGTTGATGAAATGTGTTGATGGCTTGGTTACTGATGAAGTATGTTGATGATGTGTAAATGAATTGTATCCGAAAGTGTGTTGATGAAGTGTGTAGATGAAGTGTGTCGATGAAGTGTGTTAATGAAGTATATCAATGGAGTGTTTGTTGATAGTGTAATGATGAAGTGTGTCAATGAAATGTGTTGATAAAGTGTGTTGATGAAGTGTGTCAATGAAGTGTGTCGCTGAAATGTAACAATGAAGTGTTTCGATGAAATGTGTCGATGAAGTTTGTCGATTGAATGTGTTGATGAAATGTGTTGCTGAAGTGTATCGATGAAATGTGTTGATGAAGTGTGTGGATGAAGTGTGTGGATGAAATGTGTGGATGAAATGTGTAAATGAAGTGTGTGGATGAAGTGTGTGGATGAAATGTGTAAATGAAGTGTGTCGCTGAAGTGTATCGATGAAGTGTGTCACTGAAGTGTATCGATGAAGTGTGTGGATGAAGTGTGTGGATGAAGTGTGCGGATGAAGTGTGTGGATGAAGTGTATCGATGAAATGTGTTGATGAAGTGTGTGGATGAAGTGGTTGGATGAAATGTGTAAATGAAATGTGTAAATGAAGTGTGTGGATGAAGTGTGTGGATGAAATGTGTAAATGAAGTGTGTCGCTGAAATGTGTTGCTGAAGTGTATCGATGAAATGTGTTGATGAAGTGTGTGGATGAAGTGTGTTGATGAAGTGTGTTGATGAAGTGTGTAGATGAAGTGTGTCAATGAAGTGTATCGATGAAGTGTGTGGATGAAGTGTGTGGATGAAGTGTGTGGATGAAGTGTGTGGATGAAGTGTGTAAATGAAGTGTGTCGCTGAAGTGTATCGATGAAGTGTGTCGGTGAAATGTGTTGATGGAATGTGTTGATGAAATGTGTCGATGAAGTGTGTCGCTGAAGTGTGTCGATGAAATGTGTTGATGAAGTGTGTGGATGAAGTGTGTGGATGAAGTGTGTGGATGAAATGTGTTGATGAAGTGTGTGGATGAAGTGTGTGGATGAAGTGTGTGGATGAAAGGTGTTGATGAAGTGTGTCGATGAAGTGTGTCGATGAAGTGTGTCGAGGAAGTGTGTTGATGAAGTGTGTCGATGAAATGTGTCGATAAAGTGTGTGGATGAAGTGTGTCGATGCAGTGTGTTGATTAAGTGTGTTGCTGAAATGTGTTGATTAAGTGTGTTGCTGAAATGTGTGGATGAAATGTGTTGATGAAGTGTGTGGATGAAGTGTGTGGATGAAGTGTATCGATGAAATGTGTTGATGAAATGTGTGGATGAAGAGTGTGGATGAAGTGTGTGGATGAAGTGTGTGGATGAAGTGTGTGGATGAAGTGTGTTGATGAAGTGTGTGGATGAAGTGTGTGGATGAAATGTGTAAATGAAATGTGTCGCTGAAGTGTATCAATGAAGTGTGTCGATGAAATGTGTTGATGAAATGTGTTGATGAAGTGTGTCGCTGAAGTGTGTCGATAAAATGTGTTGATGCAGTGTGTGGATGAAGTGTGTGGATGAAATGTGTGGATGACATGTGTTGATGAAGTGTGTGGATGAAGTGTGTGGATGAAAGGTGTTGATGAAGTGTGTTGATGAAGTGTGTCGATGAAGTGTGTCGAGGAAATGTTTTGATGAAGTGTGTTGCTGAAGTGAGTCGATGAAATGTGTTGATGAAGTGTGTGGATGAAGTGTGTGGATGAAGTGTGTCGATGCAGTGTGTTGATGAAGTGTGTTGCTGAAATGTGTGGATGAAATGTGTTGATGAAGTGTGTGGATGAAGTGTGTGGATGAAGTGTGTGGATGAAATGTGTGGATGAAATGTGTTGATGAAGTGTGTTGATGAACTCTGTTGTTTAATGTGTCGCTGAAGTTTATCGATGAAGAGTGTTGATGGTGTGTTGATGAAGTGTGTTGATGCAATTTGTTTGATGGCATCTGTACTGATAGAGGATGTTGATGGTGTGTTGATGAAATATATCGATGAAGTGTGTCGATGGAGTGTGTTGATTGAGTGTACTGATGAAGTATTTCGATGAAGTGTGTTGAATGAGTGTACTAATGAAGTGTGTTAATGGTGTGTTGATGTAGTGTGTCGATGAAGTGTGTTGATGGAGTGTGTTGATGACGTGTATTGATGAAATGTGTCAACAAAGTGTGTCGATGAAATGTGTTGATGGAGTGTACTGATAAGGTATGTTGATAAAGTATGTTGATGGAGTGTACGGATAAAGTATGTCCATAAAGTGTTTAAGGGGTGAACTGATGAAATTTGCTGATGGTATGCTGATAAAATGTGTCGATGAAATGTGTTGATAAAGTGTATTGATGGTGTGTTGATGAAGTTTCTCGATGTAGAAGGAGTGAACTGATGAAATGTGTTGATGGTGTGTTAATGTAGTGTGTTGATGAAATGTGTTGATGGAGTGTGTTGATTGTGTGTTGATGAAATGTATTGATGAATTGTATCAATGAAGTGTGTATATGAAGTGTCTTGAATGAGTGTACTGATGAAGTGTGTTGATGGTTTGTTGATTTGGTGTGTCGATAAAGTATATCGATGAAGTGTATTAATGAAGTGTTTTGATGAAGTGTATCGATGAAGTATGTTTACGAAGTGTATCGATGACGTGTATCGATGGAGTGTGTTCATGTAGTGTGCTGATGTAGTGTATCGATGAAGTGTGATTACGAAGTGTATCGATGACGTGTATCGATGGAGTGTGTTGATGAAGTGTGCTGATGATGTGTGTCGATGAAGTGTGTCAATGGAGTGTACTGATGAATTATGTCGATAAAGTGTATCGATAAAATGTGTTGAGGGAGTGAATTGATGAAGTGTGTTGATGGCGTGTTGATGTTGTGTGTCGATGAAATGTACTGGAGTGTGTTGATGAAGTGTATCGATGAAGTGGATCAATGAAGTCTATCGATGAGATTTTTCGATGAAGTTTTTCGATGTGTTGATGGAATGTACTGATGAAGTGTGTTGATTGTACGTAATGTAGTATGTCGATGAAATGTGCTGATGAAGTGTACTGATGAGGTGTGTCGATGAAGTTTGTTGATGGAGTGTACGAATGAAGATAAAGTTGATGTTGTGTGTCAATGAAATGTATTGGAGTGTGTTGATGAAGTGTGTTGATGAAGTGTGTCGATGAATTGTGTCGAATGTCCCTTAAACGCCTTGTGCTAAAGCGATGTGACAAGACAACGTAAACATAACCGTATCCACGTCAGTAAATTCCGAGTTTGAGACAGGTAAAACTACAGTTATATCATGCCAATATTCATAAGAAATTAGGATGGACAAACATTATATTTACATTCCACAACAACAGTCTCGCGTTGGCGTACAGTATGTTCGCTGTAAAATAAAGTCGCCACACGCGTTGATTCAATGTTGTCATTATTTATGATGACGCAGAACTTCACAGAACTCATGCGGTGTTGCCTGAAAATAGTTTTGTTTGTTTTGTTTGAAAATGTAGCGTCAGTTTTATGCCAGTGAAGGCTACATAAGTATGATCATATGACCTAACCACTCTTTCCTGGGATCTTGGAAGATTAAGCAGAAGCCCACTCAAGCACACCCATCTCCGCAAGTAACTGACATCTTTCCCACTTGAATCAGTGGTGAGAGACAAATGACAATGAAACGCAATGTCGTATATCAAGAGATTGAAATCAGATATTGTGACCGAACTGAGTTTGAAATTGCGACCCATTGACCGACTGAGCTAACTGTTCCCGGATATTTGAAAATATAACACCACCCAAGACGATGCTAGGTGGGTTGCGTGGGAGCAGCGAGGAGGGTTGCGTATTTCACTGCCCTTCACGACTACCACACTTTCTTATTATTGGAGTTTAATGTATCAGACAGGACTAGAACGTCCAGAACATGCGAAAAGTCGTGGGTTCAATCCCCGACCGGGTCATACCAATGACTCGAAAAAAAGGTACTAGAAGCTTCATTGCTTGGCACTCAGCACTTACATCACAGTTTAAGGTCTATTCGGCCCGTCGTCTGTATAATGTGACTGGGTGGAGTATCACACCATATGTCTGCGGCATGATACTCCAGTGTGACTGTCTCATTGTAGGCCGATATGTCTTAGCGACACTAAACACCATACAACAACAATTGAATGTTGAAATATCAAAAAGGTGAATAACTCGACCCCAGCCAGACGAGTAAACAATGTGGCGATGTAACTGAAAACTTGTTGAAAGCGGCGCCAAACATCAGATATGACGCTTTTGTCAGTATTCTGATTAACTATATTTTTTAAAGCTGTTTAATATTGTCATTCCGATCAATAATACAGGGTGATGAGTTACCAGCAACATTGTCAACATTTATGTTATGCTTTTTGATGAATTATAGAGATTTCTCACTGGATTATTTATCGCAATCCACTGTTTCAAACAGTAAAATATTAAAAAAAATTGTCCAAGCATATTAAGAAAAAAAAATCATTTAAAAAAATACAAAAAATAAAAAACAAAACCACTTTATTTTTTTTATTTATCCAATAATATCTAAAGGTGAATTGAGTAAAAATAAGCAAAACATATGTAAATGCATAAAATAAAAAAACAACAACATTTGTTTGTTTTGGTGTAAGATCATATGATATTCCATCTCGTGCTCGGCAAAAATGATATTCTCACTCTTGGCAAGCTGCTCAAGAGATTATGACTTTTGGTGATCACTTGATTAGATATAATTCGATCTTACACCGAAACAAACAAATATCCTCTATATCTTTTGACGGAAAGCAAGTGACACGGTCTATAAACTTACAGAGGGAACACGAACGAACGAACGAACGAACGAACGAACGAACGAACGAACGAACGAACGGACGGACGGACGAACGAACGAACGGATGAACGATCGAACGAACGAATGAATGAATGGTGTGTTTGATGGTACGTCGACAATGGTCATTTTGTGCGGCCAAAGATTATTGAATGTGATTATGACAATTATAAACTCAATAAACATTATTAATAATAATAATGATGAAGACTTTTATTAACGAAATAACTCATTTGAACATATTTACAAAGTACAACATTAATTTAACATATAAACACAAGAATAAATAAAACAGAATATAAAATATATGGTGATAATTATTTGTGAACAACCAGACATAAATATATAGACCAGACTACGGCGAGCGCGCCTAGCCACAATACAAACTATAGACACAATATCAAGGCATCTACCAAACCAATAGATTTGGTGTCAACCATGACTTATATACTATAGATTTACATGTAACACGTCTGGACAGGACGGACAATTTACATAAATGAACTGATAGCTTTATATGAGTAGGATTCAGTTAAGGATTCATTACTACTCACGTGCTATATAAAGGATAGACAACAAAACCCGTTGGATCATGAACATACAGTGAACTCATATGTATTTATTTCATAAAGGGAGATAACTGAAATCACAACAATGGAATATCCGATTTTTGGGATCTTTTCAGAGTATATTCACAGTGTGCGATGTATATATGTGGAGATAATTATTTGTGAATAACCAGACATAAATGTACAGACCAGACTACGGCACACATATATATGTGTCTGTATGTGTATCGATTTGATGAGAGCTACCCGAATTATAAGAGTTGCTAGGATTTTTTTACTCCATTGTAAATATAAAACTTTGAACTGATTATTATAAATTGCATTTTTCATGTAAGATGGAATAGAGTTCCACAAACAAGAGTCTGATAAAGCAAACGAATTTCGAAACATTTCAGAATTAGGCTTAGGAGAATACAACAGTAACTGTAGATTAGAGGATAACTGTAATGTGCGTGAACATTAGCTGTTAGAGTAGATAAATCTTTCAGATATCCAGGAGCCTGGTTAATAAATAATGTATACATGAGTACTACCTTTCGAAATTTAACCCTTTCAGGAAAAGTTTAAGTTTAGTGAATAATTCTGTAGAAGGAGTATCGTATTTTTTTATCGATAGTTGGTATACGACTAGACGACCTTTACATCGTCATTCGGAGTCCCTCTAAGATGAAACAACTTGTAATACGTGTAAAAACGTATAACGAATCAAACTGAAATCAAAATGAAATCACGTGACTCATATAATACGTCACAATGTTAAGCGGGAAATCTATTTTACTCATTGGCCCAAGAAAAACCCTTTTCAATATATTATTTTGACATGCTTAAATAGAGATCCTGTTGGCAATACCGGAGTCAGCGAGTATATATAGGCATGATATATTGGAAAAAATGTTTTTAGCCAACTTTAAAAGTTTGAAAAATCCTGATCAATTGCCTTTAAAAATCAAATATATAAGGGAACAACTCAAACTTCAAAATCATTTCCACATTTGGTTGGCAGTGTTAGTTCTTGACAACTATGTCATAGAAGAACTGAAACATTTAATAGTTTGTTTTTACCATAAAGTGACAATATACATTCTGTATCCCTAAATATATATACATGTAGTTTTATAAAGACAGTTTTTGTTATACTATATATATATATAGGGACATAGTATTTATATTATCACAAGCATAATAAGTATGTGGTTTGTACTGTTTATCCCTTCATGCATGAATTCACCTGTTCTAATAGTTTAAGATGAAGCTAAATGTAGGCGTTTTTTTTTTAATCAATCTTACTGTTCCAGCGGTCGTATTCACCAATCATTCTTGAGAATATTCTTAGTTCCCTCTCCCCACACTCTCGTATCACAGCCAGCAAGGAAGCTGGAGTAAATGACAACCACATCTGGTATTCTAAAATAACTCACTAGAATGCAGCATTTTAATAAAAAAAAACAGGATCAAGGGGCGTTTGGATGTTGGATGCGTGCCGCCACTAGCTCAATTCAACACTCTCTCTCTCACGTTTTAACGCCCAGTGCATGAGGTTCTTGGTTTGAAATCCAGTTCTTAATGTATCTGAAAGTAAATATTATGGTACATTACAACTATACTTCCCCACTAAAATTAACTAGAACAGAGCATTTGGGTTTTAGAATATAAAAAAGTTCAAGGGGTCTTCTCCAACCAGCAGACACCACCACACTGTCTCATTGCACACCTAGTGGAAGTTCATTTTAATTGATAAATCACAACATATTCGAGAGTAAATAACTATCTTTTCCCTCTTAAACTTGCAAAATACCGCATAAGGTTTTCATAAAAAAATCTAGTTCCTCCACCAGCAATGAACGACCCCCCCCCCCGAACTTCAGTAAATGACAACCATATATTGTACAAAAAAAACCTCATTAAATTCAAAATTTGGTATTTTATCCCCCCCCCCCCCTTGTATGCCCCATGTAGCCCCACCAGCAGGGGGCACCCACTCCCACACTGGTGAGATTTACAACAACAACCACCCCCAAAACTTACTGGAATGCAATATTTGCTTATTAAGATATCAACATTTTCAGGGAGATATCCCCAAACCCCCACCAGCAGGGGATTCCTCTGAGGGTAACAAATGTAGACCCCTCCGGTACTTTTCCCCTCATCGCAAGCTGCGTGCATTTCCCTGGCCTCTATCAAATGGTTTTCCTCGAATTCCTTTCTGGCTACGTCCCTGCATTTTTTCTTAACAAAAACTTACAAGAATGCAGCATTTGCATTCAAAATATTAAACTTTTTTCGTGGGAAGCACCCCCCTCTACCAGGGAATTCACTCATCCATGTCTCCACCACATCTTGCTTGAATGGGGTATCGAGTTTAAAACCCATTACAAGTTCGTTTTTTTAATACATCTTATATTTTTTTCAAATAAAAACATTTAAAAGTCACAAAATATTGGTCCAGGAGTAAATAACAACCCTCCGTTCTCGACACGCAATGTAGAGTTTTGACCCCTTGTTCAATCCGTGATAATGTCATGTTTTTCACTGCAATACATTTTCTTCAAATACAAAAAAGATATTTTGTTCATAAGATACATGTATTTTGTTGTTAATGAAACCCAAGAGCTTATGTTATTGTTCAGACAAAGTTTATTAAGATTAAATGTAGAGTTCTGACCACCAGATTTTAGGCTGCAATTTAGAGTGTGTGTCTATGTTTTGAAGCTTACAGGGCACCTATGTATACATTTTCAGGTCAAGTGCCTCCTCCGGGGAATCATCATGCGCAGAACGTATGCATACAAGCAAATAACGAAGGCTTTAATTTTAAAGAGTCACCCTGCAGTATCAAATTTTATCACTAGCATAAGCTCATTATTTTGATAAAATTATAGGATTTGGACAGATGATAATATATGGAGACAAGTCCAGTGGGATGTGGTTGTCTTACAATTGCTACAATCACTGGTCGTGGAGGATTGAGCGCCTTTAACTGTCTTCTCTCTATCGTTCCTATTTCTAACAATATAACTTTCTTTTCTTGTAATTGAATAAACCGGTTTGAGTCCATATTTAATATGGATATGTTATTTGATAACTGGTTTTTCAAACACTATTATTACTCGGTTCTGGTCTCAGATTTGTCTACTAAAACTTTCCGATACTTCTTTTTCATACATCCTCATACACTCTCTCCTCAGGTTGTCCCCACCCTATCATTGACAAGGTCCTACATCCATAAATATAATATGATCACAATGAATTAAAAAACAATAAGTGTTGCATTGAACAAGCACTGTTGCTAGGGTAGATCACTCTGTGGTAATGTTAATGTGACACCGACGCTAAATGTCGAATTCGACATTATATGATATGATAGTTTTTATTTCAAATAACCAATAGGCACGAAGGCCCATCTGATACATGATGTATGTACAAATATATGACAGACAGTGGTTTATTAAAGATAATAGCCAGATACAATGTTATTTTCATAGTATAAATCATATCGAATAAATTTAAGCAAAGGTGAAAGTGGAGAAGGTGGCATGCATAACAGCAATTATATTCAAAAGTCATGTCAGAAACCAAATATAATGCAACGTGATCTTACCTACAATAAATATTGTAACTGAAAATACATGTGTATCATAAATGTATGGCTATATTTGTTATTTGAAAAGCCTTAAGTATAAAAAAAACTCTTCTTTTTTTTTTTATTGTACTGTTGTTTTCTGAAATTAACAAATTGACAGACTTAGGCATGTTTGGATGTTTGGTCTTTCCCAATAATTTTTATTTATATATACTTTTCAGATCGGAATAAAGCACATATTTTATAATAAAAATTCATCCTTTTATTTATTAATCCTTCGATTTATTACATACTCTGCACTTTCGTTCGTCAAATGGTGTTCTAATTGGCTGTATTCAACGGCCTGCCTCTACTTGAGATGAGACTCATAATTTATCAAAAGCTTTGATGAACTTATCAAGTTGGATACAATTTAAATAAGACTGAACTCTAAAATTAAAAATACTTTTGTAAAAGACTGCGAGTGTTGACTCAGTTAAACTACTATGTCAGTTTTGAATAAATTGATCCCAAATACGTTGTTTTACTGTTAAAATAAATAGTTCCGGTGATCATGCACCTTGATGTAGACACATATCATTAAAGCCTAAATTTGATAAAAGATTTATCAATAAACAAACCCAAGTAGTCTTATTTGGTTATACCTCTTAATCAGTAAAAGCATATTATAAACAATTCTAATGTATTTTGAATTGTTTGCATTCAGTATTTTTAATCAATATTTAATAATATTTGTATATCGTTGACAAATAAGAGATGGTCTGCCAAATTCACCATACACAAAATAATTCTGCGTTGATTTTAACACCTATTATTCTTTTTAAAAAAATGTTAATGTACTCTTTCAACGGATAAACCATCATTAAATCCCCAGACTTCACTCCCGTAATTAAAAATTAGTGTAATTTGCTTGTCGAAAAGATCTACCCTGTGCTTCGGCGATATAAACGTAATTTATATAAATATCTATTCATTTTAAAACCAGCCTTTTGTGCTTGACCTGATAGAATGCAAATGGCTACAGCAAAAAAAAAAAAAAAAAACAACACCGACTGTATAAACTGTGCCTAAGTAGGTAAATCTATTAACAATATCAATTGCGACATTATTACATGTAAAATATATAATATATAATCGGCAAGTGGCCACCTTTCATGAAAATAATGATTTTTGATTTTGTATTTATTTTAAGCTTCCATCCATTACAATATGAAGCCAATAAATTTAAACCGTGTTGTTATTCTTCTACTGATTCTGAAAATAAAACAATATCATCAGCGTATTAAGAGCAAGAATATTTTAAACATAATAATGTCAAGACCATTTAAGACACTACGTGCAAATTCAATGTCATTAATAAATAAAGAAAACAATAATGGCGATAAGAACTCCCCTTGCCTCACGCCAAGTGCGCATTAAAACTCATTACTTAAATTATTACAATATTTAATTCGTGATTGTATATACCAATACAATGATGAAAAAATATTGAATATTTTACCACTAATTCCTTAATTAATCAATTTATACCATATATTGTCACGTACTATGTAGTCAAAAGCTTAGGTAAAATCAATGAATGCACAATATAATGTTTTACCTTGATTAAAAATATGAGTAATCAGACCATATAACACAAAAAATATTGTCAGTAGTAGTCATGATTGATCTAAAGCCGGCCTGAGCTTCTATATAAATACCATACGTTTCTGTCCATTCAGAAAGTCTATTATTTGAAATACGCGTGAATAATTTACCTAAACAGCTTAATAAACTGATCCCACGATAATTATCCTCCACACTTGTACTCCTTTTTTATGTAACGGTATAATATGTCCCTTCGACTAACATTCAGGAAAATAACCAATATCAAATACTAGTATCCTATTAAATAGTGTAACTAAGGTTG
Source organism: Panopea generosa (assembly GCA_029582155.1). NCBI lineage: Eukaryota > Metazoa > Mollusca > Bivalvia > Adapedonta > Hiatellidae > Panopea > Panopea generosa. Next base: position 35,570,921 of record CM055898.1, on the reverse strand, counting down.
GCAGTAAAACCAGCGTGCCGTGTCGCAAAACTGATAACAACGCTAAAGGACTCACACCACTATTATCTTCCTTGAGTACCCCGGACATACAGATGAAGGAGGCAGAAATTAAGCTTTAATTCTCCTTTTCTTCTTTTTTTCAGGGCTTGTATTGCAGTGATTTATTTTAATACCATGTGTTAAATGGTCAGTATTTTAGAAATCACCACTGAAAATTTGATACTGATACCAGATTTCTAGGCAATTCTGTGTCATTTTAGAATTGTTGGTTCGAACAGCATCGTGGGCAAATAGTTGACATATTATATTTTTCTGCAAATTGATAGGTATCACAAAAACGGTTGAATTAAAAAAAAACTGGTCAAAGTAAGCTGTTTTCCCTTTATGATAACAGATCTTGAACCAGTGAACAAATTGAGCCCAGCGGATGCTGCGATTTTTCTTCGCTGTGTTTTGGACATAAATGTTACAATTGAGCCCTATGGAAAATGTAATAGTGGTATGAGACGTTAATATCGCAAACCCATCTTGCCTGTTGCACAGTAAATGGGCCAATTATGTTAGCATCTAAGTAAAAAAAAAAAGTTTAAGATATTCATTTGTTTTTGTTTTTTTCTAATACATTTATGTTTTAAGTATGTAAGACAACCGAAGAAGAGATAAGTTTCAACTTAAATTTTAAAAAAAATCTTATATTTCTCTAGGCAGGTAGGCAAGGGGACGGACGTTACAGCTTCATGAGTTATGTTGATGTGTGTGCTTGTTTTTAATGTCTAAGTCTTTAAAATGGGTACATGTATTCATCTTGTGTATCTGTAGTAACACATAAGCAACATTTGAAAAAAATATGCTTTTAAGTATTTTTTTTTACATTTTGTAGATTCTATACGGGCTAAACAAATATAACCATACTTTTATCTTTTCTTTAAAAGATGGTTTTACTTGTTTAATCTGTATAAAATTAACATTAAAATAAAGAAGTAACACAAATATAACATACTATGAACATTTATTACAGTCTCTTTTATGTCAATTTTAATAAATAGCATATGTACAACATAAGGGCTCAGGGGACGGACGTTACAATATAAGGGGACGGACGTTACATTAAATTTGAACATCACTCTAAGAGAGATACAATTGTTTGAGTTCATACAATTCTTATTTAGTAAAAGTAATGTGTAAGAGAAATGTAGCTACTTATAATTAAAAAAAAAATGCAATTTCAAAATAGTATTTTTATAATATATTTCAATTAAAATATGCTAATTCATGATTTTGTCATGCATTCATTGAAATTATTCCGTTTGAATTATTGGTTATACTTGGTCATACTATTACACAATATTTGATAATAATGGGACTTGTTTTCAGCATCCAATACCCTTTTTGTCCAAGTTTTAGTAATTTTATAGGAACTTAAAATTGTCTATAGCACAAGGGGACGGACGTTACATTTAAAAGAGATGATATTAAAACTACATTTTAAGGAAACCACTACTAAATTCTAAAACTTTTAAACTAATATATAATTAATCCAAGTAATTTAGATGCAACAATCTTGTTGTGGATTTTTGTTTCTCTTCTGCTTCAGGGATTCAATGATAGAGAATTGTGTGTTTAGTTTTTTTCGAGTCACTTTTTGGTTTAACACAGCCTGTACAGAGAGACTCTGACTTGATATCTGGCGAGACCGTGGTGTCGTATTTTCAACAAGTTTTTCAATGATTCGCGCCTTCTTAGCTGGAGTTCCAAGTAAAGTTTCTTTAACACGTTTGAATGCTCGAGCCTCACTACTTTTATACTTGTATGTTTTATCACTGTCAACTATCGGGGAATTTGAAACCGATTTCTTACTGTCCTTTGGATGAACACGGAGTCGAAAATTGTTAGCCTCTTTATCAATCTTTTTCTGGCTGCGTAGTAGTTTCATGTCTTCCCTATGTTGTTCATTCCTTTGTCTTAGGTTTTGGGGGTTCGGGGTTGTAGACATGATGGTCTCATTTTTTTGGTGTTGTCTTTCCCTGAATTTACTAACGGTCTGCTGTTGCTGATTTAATTTTCTCTATTAAAGACAGCTTTGAACTTTCTAGGTTGATTTTCAGTAGTGTCCTTCAATTTTTGTCTCTCTGCTTTCTTCCTAGATACATCTTTTTTCTTAGTTTCTGCATGCTTTTCCTGCAATTATGTTAAAGTAAAATATTACAAAATGAACTAGTGTTTACAATACCTATAATTTGAACAGCATAGATCCGATACTGTTTTTCAATATTTTATTAAATTCAATACTTATGTCTGTCTGTCTGTCTATCTCAACTATACACACAATATATGGTATGTATTTACAGACAGTTTAGTTTACTTATTTAAATAATGTTTTTAACTTATTTTACATCAATTGTGAAAAAAGAGTTATTATATCTTAGACAAATCATGTTCGAAGTCTTCTTGGGTAGAAGCAGTACTAAGCGTATGCAGATAAAGTGCAGTAATTACCAAGCAAGAATGATTATAAAATATTAAAATAACCTTTAACTAGCAAACATGATTATAACATATCAAAATAACCCCTAACTAGGTAAAAACAACTTAAATGTTTTTGCGATCTGTGTAGATGTTGACCCAGATCAGCCATCCATGCAATCTGAGCAGGGTCTACAATGTTTGCTACTCAGTCAATAAATTATAAAAAAAACACCCTATAAATCAGGAATAAAGAATGGTCCATTTATAAACCATGTGATGAATAAAGGGATAATATTAAAATAAAATAATCATATAATTACCTTATTAAGCTTCAAATTTTCTTTGGCGGCACTTTTTGTCTCTTTCTTTCTCGCGTTAAGCTTCTGCGTCCATTATTGCACATTAACGAATGATAAGATTTTTATTTCATACCCTTTTAAAGTAAATTTAGATGAAGCCAAGTTGAGCAGTATTTTTTTAACATGCCACTTTGTTATTTATACTGTGTATTCTACTTGCCATTTTACCCTCATTTAACATCATTACCCATTCTAGTTCCCAGGACAAATATGAATTTCTCACCTTTTTAAGAAGTGCCAAATGGAATATAATGTCTACATCTATATTGTACAAGGTATATGCTACTGTCAATCTACCTGACATCCTACTGTGCTCTCCTAATTTCCCCCAAGGACTACATTCACACCATGTGGTAATATACACTGGAGACATAATGCCCCCCTCTGTCTGCATACTGCAAACAGTGCCTCCATAGATCACCCCATGTTTAATAACCCCTGGGTTAATGACAGGATGTATGTAATATTACATCATTTTATGGCCTATTGCTAATTTCAACATTTTCAGTTAAATTAGAGGGTTTGTATCAATGGTACATTGCTACTAAAAATCATGTAACGTCCGTCCCCTTTTTGTAACGTCCGTCCCCTATTTTTTAAAGTGAATTTAAACATTCAATTTAAGTGCAAATTCTCTTAATTTTTGTTTCCTAAACAAACATGTGTATAAGAAATTTAAGAAAGTACTCTTCCATGAGATTGTAGCTATAAAATTTTATTAAACACCACAATTCATTGACCTTGCATTATGAATTTATTAAAAAAGTATAATATGGTCAATATATATATATATATATTGATATTTTTTTTTTATTCAAGTCTAAACAGCACACTGCTAACATAAAATACTTTTATAAAGTGAAAAAAAATGTGAAAAGATGATAAAAACATAGATTTATTATTTGTATATATAGGGGGACGGACGTTACGGGGACGGACGTTACATGTCAATTTTACATTTTAGTGTATATTTTCCTTAAATATGCTCAGACCAAGTTTTATTTAACTTTTTTTTGGAGAGTACATGGATATGTATGTCAGCAGGTGAATGTATTATTCTGTTTATCTTTTTGGAAGAATATATGGTGGGGGGACGGACGTTACAGTTTTTTTGTCACAAATTGAAATTTTCTGATGTTAGGTATTTTTTTTACAAATACACTTTTTTAACAGTAAAAATAAAACTCTCCTTTTGAATCACATACAATAGCAAAGCATAGGAAGGAAAATAAACATTCATTTAGTACATATTCATATATTTATGAATAAATAAGAGAACAAAGGTTTTAATTTAATTTTTTCCATTACGAAGTAGTGGTATCGTTCAAAAGTCTACATAAGAAAAACGACTTAGTTGATTATGAAAAGCCATACATCAAAATAAAAGTAATTAAAATATCTATTGATAAATTCTAATAAAATGGGTAAATGAGCAACTAAAGGAATTTTATGTGTATTTAAATAATGGGTAAATTTTAGATGCTAACACATTACGCCCTAAAACAGTTGTTTTGAGCCATTAAAAGCGCTCTTAAAAAAAATCATGGATTTTTGCATGAAAAAAAAAAAAAGTACACTTAGGTAATTATGTTATGTTATAGAAATAATGGTTTAATTTAGAATTTAACACATATATATTTTTTTTTATTCATTTACCTGTTTTTTTAAAAAATTGGCCCATTTACTGTGCAACAGGCAATCTGCTATGCCGCCAAATGTCGCACGTTTAACACGCTATGGCATAGCACCACATTGGGAACAGGATGCATTTCCGTGGGGTAGTCGCATAAATGTGTTTATAAATAATTAAAAACTGAATAACAACTCTAAAGTAGTTGGACAGAAATAGTATTTCATGTAATTAGAATACCGCTGAATGACACAATGCCTCAACTTATGTAGCGTACAATATATATATATAATATATGAGGCACCTACTTTTGCTACGTACTATAACCTCAACTTGTATTTTTTAACGATATAACTTGGTGTATTGATGTACAAAACAAATATAAAACACATAAAGTTGTCCCAGAATTGCTTCCGAAGTGATAAATTGATCTGTAAATTATGTGTTTTCAATTTGAAAGTTCAATCCGTCACTTTTCTCGAATGCTTGAGGAAACGGTCATGTTCCCATTCAAAAACACACGCTCGTTGGAAACTTAAATATAATGCCGCTCGTAACGGCTATATCTTTGATTTAAAAACGAAATAATATGAAAATAAAGGGGTTTTCCCACCTCACTGCCCGATCGCGTGCACAAAAGTAACAGGAAGTACTGGTTTATCGTATGTAGTATCACCGAAAATGCGGCATAGTTACCGCTTATGTAATGTATACGTTGGGCGGGGTGGGTTTAGTAAAACAAATTTAAAACTATGATGTCTCCCTTTAAAAAAATATTAAGAAAACAATGACATAATATGAAAATAAAGGGGTTTTCCCACCTCACTGCCCAATCGCGTGCACAAAAGTAACAGGAAGTACTGGTTTATCGTATGTAGTATCACCGAAAATGCGGCATAGTAACCGCTTATGTAATGTATACGTTGGGCGGGGTGGGTTTAGTAAAACAAATTTAAAACTATGATGTCTCCCTTTAAAAAAATATTAAGAAAACAATGTAATAATGAGAATTGTATAATAGTGTTTGCACGCGCGCGTGCGTGCGTGTGTGTGTGTGTGTGCATTTCATACCAAATCAATATGTTTCACCTCAAGGTCAGTGTTTGGCAATACAAGATTCAAATTCCTTATTCAGTAATTTAAACATATAATGTTTCTCAGTACATACAAATTCAGATAATAAATGTAACACATGACACACAGATAATAGATCAATATTATGTTAGATTCTATTAAATTAGAAAAGTACGTTATTTAAATACATATAACTTTTTTTGTGAGGTTATGGAGTAAGTAGATAGTTTGCAGTTGCCGCATGATGCATTTTCATTGGTTACTAGTGTAAATAGTTGTGTAGTTACATGTAAGGGAGACTACTCTGAATAGAACATCATGTTAGAATAGAATAGAATTAAATATTGTTTTTATTCCAGAAGATGGTCCATATTTAATAAAAGTCATGTAAATTACATATGCGACGCATGCGAAATAAAGATATTAAATTAATTATTAATAGATCTATTAATTAAAAGTTTCATTATTTTTAAATCAAAGTGTAGAGGCTTACTGCACACTGTCCGCAACTATTTTTAGGTATTTTAAAACGTATACATGTCTATTCGTGTAATAAAAATCTTATCTGACAAGTTGCCTTAATATTTTAACATTTCAATGATGAACATCCAATAAAATTATGATGTTTTCATATGATGGAAACTTTAACTCAAAGAACATGTAGGTCTGTTTTCAAAACAACCAATTCAAATGGCAAATCCTAATGTAACATTTCATGTTGGAAGACAGGGTAGGGTCTAAGTCCCTGTGATGTGTCATAAATCTTATTATGATTCTGTGTTCTGTGGGTTTGGCTCTTAACCTGCTGACTACCGTGTGGTAGATAAACATTAGCGATCGACTGTACAGATGTCATGGATCGTGATCAGACTTTCAACATATGTGCAGGCACAGTTCATTCAGTATGATTTACCATGAACGCCCCTTCGAACATCTTATGTTAATGTTCGAACTAACAGAATTTATGTCAGATGGACCAGTATTTCATAGCAAGGTTAAGTGGTGTCCTATTTTATGAAAATAACTCAACTTCAACTGCTTTACAGATGATATGTGACGCCACCTTCAGGATACTTGACGTGGTTGCAAAGTGGCCAGGAAGCGTACACGATTCAAGAATTCTAAGAGAGAGTGAAATAAGTGCACGTTTAGAACGAGGTAAGATTTGATAGTGAAGATTGAAGGTGCATTTCTTTATATCTAAAACAAGGTAATAGACCCATATGGCAATATATACAATATATTTCATATGGCAAAGAATGTATACTGTTAACGAATACTAAGTAGATTTTCTTTAGTACATGTACATTATTTAATCAATTTCCACTAATTTAAAATGCACCATATCTAAAAACTTGTAAAAAACGAATTCGTAAATGCACTACTATACACATTTCAACGATTGTCTCTCCTGTTCGAAGTCGAGGTACGAATGAAGACCAATGTGACATAACAAATTTCATAAGTCAAGTATAGGAAATGCTCATGAACAAGTTTAAACATTTTTCAGGAGAAATAGAAGGGTTGTTACTTGGAGAGTCAGGCTTTCCGTGTAAAAAGTATCTGATGACACCTTATCATGCTCCACAGACTATTGTACAGGTAAATAGTATGAAGAACTTGTAGATAAAACATGACATGATTATGGACGTCGTCATCTGCATTTTCAGTTTGCTGTTTTATTTAACGTTACACATTTCATGATCGTGACACGATTTCGACTAAAAATAACTACAATACAACATTAGTTTATATACATGTAAACAATAATTCTTTACAGTATTGTTAAGATAAGATTTTAAGAGTTAAGTTGAGAAACAACATGAAACATACAAATCCATATTTATTTATATTCAAGGGGAGATTCAACGATGCTCTTTGTCGTACTAGAGTTATCATAGAGCAGACGTTTGGTATAATCAAGAGACGATTTCCTTGTCTGAAGTATGGCCTCAGGGTGTCACCAGTCAGGGCATGCAGAATAATAATTGCATGTGCCGTACTGCACAACATTGGTATGGAAAGGAATGACTGTTTCTCTAGGGATGTAGAGACTGATGAACAGCCACCAGATGTACAACCATATCAAGGAGCAGAAACTGGCAGTCACTTTCGTGAGTACATCGCAAATGCTTTTTTCAATTGAAACATGAAATAAACAAGCATTCACTTGAATGTGTGGAAAGGAATTATATGGTCAAATCTTGTATTTTGTGTCGTCCTTTCCAAGAAAAGGCGATACATAGGGATCACTTTGTCCGTCCGACCATAAAAACCCTTAACCTTGGCTATAATTATGTCATTTCTTATGACTTCTTCATCAAACTTTCAAATTGCATTATTCCCCTATTTGTGCTTAGAATTTGTCACAAATTTATTTTAATTTGCTATAGCATGTTCCAACAACACTCATCAAAGGTATACCCATGTTTCGGCAAGTATGTTGATACAAAAATCAGATTGTTTTCACAATTTATTGAATGTAAAACACAACAATTTGTTTAATATAACAAAATAATGCACATGTAACTTAGTTTCACAGTGTTATGTCCTTGAATAAACAGTGAAAACCTTATACAAATAAAATTTTTATCGCTTGTCGGTATGGGGCAATACAACTAACATTTGCTATGAATAGCTATTAACCATATATTTAACATCAAGTATAAATAATATAACAATGTCCACAATAAATAGAGGATAGGTATATAAATCATGAAACACAATGTCAATCAATGCATTTGACTTAACTTGTCACTAATTTGAACTACCAATCATAACTCTGACCATATACTCAATATATAAATACTCAGTCAACAAATATAATCTGGTCTGACTTGACTTTACTGACTTGACTTTGCTGTGACTTCAGTTGAAAAGCTTTACACAAGAGCTATCTAATGACTATTTCAGTAAATTGGCCATGTTCCCCAGATCTCCAAAACCTTTGGGAGCACCTCATTCATGCATTTATATCATTATCCCATTTAGCTTAAAAAGTTGGGATACATTATTCCTTGATGAAATGTTGGTAAATTGTTTTACAGTAATTTTTATCTTTCAGGAGTGTTAACATTGTAAATGGGATAAAAGGGATATTACAACTAGTGGTGGGATTGCTTTCTTATTACACATATAGTAGAGAACTGTATAAAAGAAGATGTATGATGAACGACACTGACTATTGCACATATAGTAGAGTACTGTAGAAAAGAACGATGTATGATGAACGACTATGACTATTGCAAATATACACCCTGAAGTCCACTACGTCTTGTCGTTATTTATATCACGTGCAGAGATCGGCAGGCATGTGTACATGCAAGGACTTATAAAGTCTCTATATAAAGCGTCGGTGCATCTTTATAAGTAACTGGTGCATCTATACAAGACCTTTGTGTATCTATATAACTTACTGATGCATCTATACACCTCGTTGGTACATCTATATAAGTCATTGGTTCATCTATATAAGTAACTGGTGCATCTATACAAGTCATTGGTGCATCTATATAAGTAACTGGTGCATCTATACACGTCCTTGGTACATCTATATAAGTCATTGGTGCATCTATATAAGTCCTTGGTGCATTGATACAAGTCCTTGGTGCATCTATATAAGTCTTTGGTGCATCTCTACAAGTCATTGGTGCATATATATATACAAGTCATTGGTGCATCTATACAAGTCCTTCGTGCATCTATATAAGTCCTTGGTACATCTATATATGTCCTTGGTGTATCTATATATATAAGTCTTTGGTGCATCTATACAAGTCTTTGGTGTATCTTCACAAGTCCTTTGTACATCTATATAAGTCACTGGTACATCTATATAATTCCTTGGTGCACCAATACAAGTCCTTGGTGCATATATACAAGTCTTTGGTGTATCTTTACAAGTCCTTTGTACATCTATATAAGTCAACGGTACATCTATATAATTCCTTGGTGCATCTATACAAGTCCTTGGTGCATATATACAAGTCCTTGGTACATCTATACAAATCCTTGGTGCATCTATACAAGTCCTTGGTGCATCTATACAAGTCCTTTGTACATCTATATAAGTCCTTGGTGCATCTATATAAGTCCTTAGTGTATCTATATATATACATCTTTGGTGCATGTATACAAGTCTTTAGTGTATCTTCACAAGTCCTTTGTACATCTATATAAGTCCTTGGTACATCTATACAAGTCCTTGGTACATCTATTCAAATCCTTGGTGCATATATACAAGTCCTTGGTGCATCTATACAAGTCCTTTATAAATATATACAAGTCCTTGGTGCATCTATGTTAGTCCTTTGTGCATATATACAAGTCTTTGTTGTATCTTTACAAGTCCTTTATACATCTATATAAGTCAACGGTATATCTATACAATTCCTTGGTGCATCTATACAAGACCTTGGTGCATATATACAAGTCTTTGGTGCATCTACACATGTCCTTGGTACATTTATATAAGTCCTTGGTACATCTATACAAATCATTGGTGCATCTATACAAGTCCTTGGTGCATCTATACAAGTCCTTGGTGCATCTATACAAGTCCTTGATGCATCTATACAAGTCCTTGGTGCATCTATATAAGTCCTTTGTTCATCTATACACATCCTTGGTGCATCTATATACGTCCTTTGTGCATCTATACAAGTACTTGGTACATTTATACAAGTCCTTGGTGTAAGTCCTTGTTACATCTAAACAAGTCCTTGGTGCATCTATATAAATCCTTGGTATATCTTTATAAGTCATTGGCGCTTCTATAGAAGTCTTTGGTACATCTATATAAGTCATCGGTGCATCTATATAAGTCCTTGGTATATATTTACAAGTTCTTTGTACATCTATATATATATAAGTCACTGATACATTTATACAAGTCCTTGGTGCATATATACAAGTCCTTGGTGCATCTCTACAAGTCCTACGTGCATATATATAAGTCATTGGTGCATCTATACATGTACTTGGTACATTTATATAAGTCCTTGGTACATCTATACAAATCCTTGGTGCATCTATACAAGTCCTTGGTGCATCTATACAAATCCTTTGTACATCTATACAAGTCCTTGGTGCATCTATACAAGTCCTTGGTGCATCCATACAAGTCCTTTGTGCATATATACAAGTCTTTGGTGCATATATACAAGTCATTGTTGTATCTTTACAAGTCCTTTGTCCATCTATATAAGTCAACGGTATATCTATACAATTCCTTGGTGCATCTATACAAGTCCTTGGTGCATATATACAAGTCTTTGGTGCATCTATACATGTCCTTGGTACATTTATATAAGTCCTTGGTACAGCTATACAAATGCTTGGTGCATCTATACAAGTACTTGGTGCATCTATACAAGTCCTTTATGCATCTATATAAGTCCTTGGTGCATCTATACAAAACCTTTGTACATCTATACAAGTCCTTGGTGCATCTATATAAGTCCTTTGTGCAACTATACAAGTCCTTAGTACATTTATACAAGTTCTTGGTGTAAGTCCTTGGTACATCTATACAAGTCCTTTGTGCATCTATATAAGTCCTTGGTGCATCTATACAAGTCCTTGATGCATCTATACAAGTCCTTGGTACGTCTATACAAGTCTTTGGTGCATCTATATAAGTCCTTGGTGCATCTATAAAAGTCCTTGGTGCATCTATACAAGTCCTTGGTACATCTATATAAGTCCTTGGTACATCTATACAAGTCCTTGGTGCATCTATATAAATCCTTGGTACATTTATATAAGTCCTTTGTGCTTCTATACAAGTCTTTGGTACATCTATATAAGTCCTTGGTGCATCTTTTCAAGTCCTTTGTACATCTATATAAGTCAACGGTACATCTATATGAGTCCTTGGTGCATCTATATGAGTCCTTGTTGCATTTATATCAGTCCTAGGTGCATCTTTGCAAGTCTTTGGTACATCTATACATGTCCTTGGTGCATCTATATAAGTCGTTGGTGCATCTATATAAGTCGTTGGTGCATCTATACAAGTCCTTGGTACATCTATACAGGTCCTTGGTGCATCTATGGTGGTCCTTGGTACATCTATTCAAGTCCTTGATGCAACTATATAAGTCCTTGGTGCATCTATACAAGTCCTTGGTGCATCTATATAAGTCCTTGGTGCATCTATACAAGTCCTTGGTACATCTATATAAGTCCTTGGTACATCTATTCAAGTCCTTGGTGAAACTATATAAGTCCTTGGTGTATCTTTACAAGTCCTTGGTACATCTATATAAGTCCTTGGTGCAAGAAATGTGAAGTAAATTATTCACAGTTGGCGAAATTTTTATATCAATATTTAAAGAACGTTTTTTTCCCCATTTCTGACTATAAAAAGTGCTAATATTAACTGTAAGCGTAAACTTTCTTCTTTTATTTTTTAAATTTTAAAACGAAACATTTTACCACTCAGAATTAAAATCAATCCCTTTCCTTAGATGATACCGGGAGATCAGGGAAACACCAAGCGTGGTTTGTCCAATGTGAACTATCAGGTATTCTCCGGGAATTCGCGGGTGTATATACTTCCGTGTTTAAGGCACTTTATTTAATTTTGGCAGGATATTATAAAAAATTTAATTGATACAATAGATTTTATATATTGATTATTGAATCAATGACATCACTGATTGCATGACTTCAATACATAATTAGCGTATAAAAAACTCAAACACCATAGTCTCTTATACACACACCACCACCACAGGGGCACGGCGCCTAGCAAATACCCCCTCAACCCCCCCCCCCCCCCCCCCCCCCAAAAAAAAACACAAAACAACAAAAACACCAAAAAAAAACACCAACAACAACAACCAATTTTCTATATACCCAACAAAATATATATTTATTTTTTTTACGAATTTAGAAATATTTTTGGGAGGGATTGAGGGGTGTATTTGCTATGCGCCATACCCCTATGCATACAAAAAAATACAATTTGAAGTTGCTAGGCTCTTAACTTGTTACTAAACTTGTCTCATTAGCATCGTTATATAGAGAAACAAGTTGGGACATTCTTAAAGCACATAGGGAAAAACACAATCTTACATTATTATTATTTTAAATGCAAAACGACATCTTCCCTCTTTACCTCACATCGTAAATCCCATCAAATACAGGAGACATCGCCAGCTAATACAAATAACATAAGATCAGTAAATTGTTATATAATACCCAGCAATATACAAGTGTATTTCTTTCATTATTAAGAAATATAATCTACTTGCTCCAGAAATAAAACATTCAGAATCTCTAACTATATTTAAAAAAAAAATAACTGTAATATGACAGCAAGAGCTGTCGAAGAGACAGCGCGCTCGATTATTTCGATGCTGTTCTAAAACAACAGCCTTTTCAATCCAATGAGTGGTTGCATCGATATCTTACCTGATAAAAAAAACGTTAACCTGAAAAACCGACGCCGAGGTGAGTACAATAGCCACCTTATTCTACGAAGAGTCGAGCAAAAAATCCCAAAATACTATTTGACTGGTAATAGAAAATTACAAGTTTTTCACACGCGTCCTCGGACACAATGCAGCAATCTCAAGGAACACCTGTATTCAAAAAAATATAATAGATACCCTAGGCCCTTCATGTGCACGCGGTAGTATTGAATACAAGAAACATTATGTCTTACTCTCTTCGTTACACGCTCTTCAGAGGAACAAAATGATAGCCGCTATTTAACCAGGCGCGTATCCAGGCATGCGCACGTACGCCAATTTTGATGTGTACAATTCGTCAGCAAAAAAACATTACATAGAAACTCCAAATACATAATTTAAAAACTGAAGGCTGAGAGGGTTAGATGCTAATTTTTTCAAATATATCCGTGGTAATTTACCTATTTCTCCCGCAGTAAATATTATAATAATGTATGTTTAAATATCATATGAGAAAAAAGCATTTGTCTTCTAATTTCTGAAATTTTCTCGGGGGAGACCCCCCCCCCCCCCCCACCCCCCAAAAAAAACTCCAACACCTACACCCACTTGCAACATCGCTGCTTATATTTGGCGTACAGTTCAAACCTGTTCATGTACGCCCCTGTCAATAATGTATCTATTGATAAAATGCTGTTTAATGACCAATCTCTTCCAGTATTCATCAATGAACTCATATTTAGATTTGTATATGAATTTATTTTCTGTACAAACAAATCTACTTTGTATTATCAATGACTTAATAATATTATAAATGACTGCGTTAGTTACAATTTGACAACATATACATGTATATTAATAGTTATGAAAATATTGGCCTTGCAGAATGATGCTTTGAAGCCAACCTTCATATAGTCTGTCTGTCTGTCTGTCTGTCTGTCTGTCTGTCTGTCTGTCTGTCTGTCTGTCTGTCTGTCTGTCTGTCTGTCTGTCTGTCTGTATGCCCGTCTGTTTGTCTTGCTTATATAATATAATTTATTACGAAATGTCAGTCATCATTTTTTAGTATTATAATAGCAACTTACTATAACTAGGAAACAGATACATATAAACCATTACAGCTTTCTTCTGGATCCTTTTCACTTGTTATTTAATGTGTATACTGAATTGGGAATAAAATAACTATCCTTACAGCCGGAATATAGCCGGTGTAGGCGGGTTAATCCGGAATCCAGCCGGGTTTTAGTGTCACTTAATTAATTAGGAAGAGGCTATTTATCAAGAAGGTTCCCCTGTCACTGCGCCAATCGTGAAACATCGGGTATTTCCGTATCCTCCGTAGAATACGTCTATTGCGTAGCATAAAGGCCGAGGTGATCAGATTGTCAATGCGCATGATCAATTTTTCATATTCGCAATATCTCTCCTGCGAATAAGAAAAACCCAAACCTCCATTTCTGGAGAGTATTGAACCTTCTTGACGTTTATCTGTTTATATTACATTTTTCTGCATTGTGAAGGAAAAATGATATTCTCTTGACGAATATACATTATATTTTTCTACATTGTGAAGGAGAAATAACATTTAGACATTGATTGGTAGGTGTTTTTCGATCAGAGTTCTGTAAATATCATAATAATGTGACTTTAAAATTTGGTTTTACCAGTGGGAGTTTGTTATTTTTAGTTTTTTATGAGTATAACAATGTAATCGATAACTTATATACCTTCATTACAAAAATTGTTAACCCCCCCCCCCCTTCCCTTACACACATACAAACATGTATATGGAACTGCCATTATAAGAGTTTAAAAGCAAAAACATCAAAATAGTACACCGCATTAAAATGCACCCCACCCACAAACAGATCTTTAACAGTATACTGCAGTCTCAACAAACGTTTACTCTTCGAGAAAAAATGACAGTGATTGTTTGTATTTATATTTATTAAAGAGTGGTTTAAAACATTAAATATTGTTCTGTAACTTCTGTGTATCAATATTAAGTGTGTTTTTTATTGTAGAAATTGTAAATACAGAAAAGAGGTAATACTTTCTTAGCTTTACACAGGAAGTCTATCAGGGAGAAAGTCTTTGTAGTACAAGAAAGTACAAACTCCTCCAAGGAGTGAGATGTCAGTTCAAGTCTGACCTTGGACAAATTGATAGACTTCCATTACTTTTTCATAATGATATATAATAAAGGCTTTCAATTGTGCAATGATGTGGACTTTGGTTAAAATATTTGGTATGAAATATGGCTTATTTATACAAATAAGACAATCATTAAGCAAAGTTTAACTTATAAACTTTTTAAACCCTATTTAGTTTCCATTCAGTAAGGCAAATTGAAATGAAAATAAAGAATATTGAAATACTTGCATACAATCATTCAGTCTGTATGTCAACTATATATATAGTGTGTTATTGTCAGTCACTTCACTTCAATTATTAATTATTGTATTCTATTTTTTTTAATAATGTAAAACTTAAACCCAAAATAATACTTGTGTGTATGGCATGCTATAAGTACAAGCATTTAGTTATTCAAGATTTGGAGATACTAATTAGTTTGAACTTTTGATATATGACACTGTCAAAGGTTCACGTACAGCAGGCCAAAAAATATAATTAGTAACATATTTTATGGTCATTTAGCGAAGAGAGTGGACATCTGATATATAGAAAATCGTGCATTATGTGTTAATGATGTGCAATGTTGAAACAATAGAAACTGCATTTCGTTTCTTTATGAAAATCAATTGAATTTGGGTAGTGCTTAAAGTACCAGTTTGCATTTCATTGGTACCATGATGTTGCTTTGCTTTTAGCTTGTAGGACATTACATTTCATGGGATGCTTACTGTAGCCTAGGTAGCTATAAAGATGTGCACAACTGTGCTTATTCAACAGGGCTTGGAACAAAGTCACTATTCAAACAATGACATTAAATTGGTAGCTAGATACTTTAATATAAAAAAACATCATAGTTATTCTTTCATCTTAAATAATTTGAAAATATATTGTAAATTATACAATTTTGAGTTTTCATTGAAAGATAAAAAACATTCTCTAGTCTAGTTCGGACTTCAGACATTAATCTGGCCTGTTTTTCATCACTGGATCAAACTCAAAATTATGCTACCATTCCTGAAATAAACACAAACTTATTTACTAATATAAGCATTTTTCACTATCCTCATTTCATAAATTCAAAACTGATTTACAATACGTAGTATGAAGCCTCCAACAGATATCCTTAGTTGGGATTGAACCAACATCTTCCATCTTAAAGACAGATGTACTTCATTGTACTATAAGGATGCATTTTGAAGCTGCATTAAACTTACACTGTACATTAATTATGATAGTTCAAATTCCTGTTTTATTTTTAAGTCTTACAGTAATTCAAGCTTTAAAAATGTTTGCTTTTAATTATCAATTTTGTAAAAATTAAATCGTCGCCATTAAGCAAACTTGAATAAACCGACAATTGGAAAACTTTTTTTCAATAATTTTACACTCTTTTTACAGCGACACACATACACATACAGGTATGAAGAGGTACATAGGTAAGAGAAGTAAACTTACTTTGACACACATACACTCCTTGTACATAAGTATGAGGAGAGAGAATCTTACCCCAACACACATACACTCCTCATAGACAGACATACATAGGTATGAGGAGAGGGAGACTTACTTTGACACACATACACTCATCATATATTGGTATGAGGAGAGGGAAACTTACCTTAACACACATATATTCCTTGTACATAGGTATGAGGAGAGAGAAACTTACCTTGACACACATACACTCCTCATACATGGGTTTGAGTAGAGAGAATCTTACCTTGACACACATACACTTCTCATACATTGGTATGAGGAGAGAGAATCTTACCCTGTCACACATACACTCTTATACATTGGTACAAGGAGAGGGAATCTTACCCCGACACACATAAACTCCTTTTTTTACTTAGGCGTAAGTTTTTCTATTGTGTTTATTGTGCCATGAGTAGAATCTATACATATAACATCAGGGGCATAATGTTTAAATTCTATAGCCTGTTCTTTGGTCATCAGAACCAACATGAAATCTTCTTTCCTAAGTTGGATAGGATTAAATTGTGTGTGTTGCTGCTTATATAACAGCACAGGATTATTGAGGAGTGACTGCAGACTTTGAACTCTTAAATGCACTGATGTTGACTACTAATATTTTGTACCATGGATAAACGTGACCCAATCTGATTCCTTACAGATTCTGGGATAGGAAGGAAACGAGTTTGATTTAAACCAGTTGTATGAAAATGAGTCTGTATGTACTTCACAGAAACAACCCCAGAACTTTGCACTATTACATTCATTCTTGATGGGCAGATCTTACCTATTTTTGCTGAGCCTTTACATGCACGTTGCCATTTCAGTTCCATGAATAGTCTTAGGTGTTCAGCCATTTTATCTACTGTCCTAAACTTTTCAGAACAAGATGGTACACTGCAAGGAATTGAAGTCAATGGTTTTTCCTTTTTGTCTAATCGACTAGAACGGCATTTACAACTATGTCTTTTCAAACTTTTCTTTGAAGAGAAATACATATTGCAATGACTACAAACAGTTCCAACAAGACAAGAGTCTTTACCTTTACATACACAGGTGTCAGGTGAGTGAAACTTAACTTGACAAACATACACTCTTCATAAACAGTTACCAGGTGAGTAAAACTTACCTTGACACACATACACAGGTGTCAGGTGAGTGAAACTTGCCTTGGTACACATACACTCTTCATACACAGGTGTCAGGTGAGTGAAACTTACCTTGACACACATACACTCTTCATACACAGGTGTCAGGTTAGTAAAACTTACCTTGACACACATACTCTTCATACACAGGTGTCAGGTTAGTAAAGCTTACCTTGACACACATACACTCTTCATACACAGGTGTCATGTTAGTAAAGCTTACCTTGACACACATACACTCTTCATATACAGGTGTCAGGTTAGTAAAGCTTACCTTGACACACATACACAGTTGACAGGTGAGTGAAACTTACCTTGGCACACATACACTCTTCATACACAGGTGTCAGGTTAGTAAAACTTACCTTGACACACATATACTCTTCATACACAGGATAGTAAAACTTACCTTGACACACATACACTCTTCATACACAGATGTCAGGTTAGTAAAACTTACCTTGACACACATACACTCTTCATACACAGGTGTCAGGTGAGTGAAACTTACCTTGACACACATACACTCTTCATAAACAGGTACCAGGTGAGAGAAACTTACCTTGGTACACATACACTCTTCATAAACAGGTGTCAGTTGAGTTTAACTTACCATGGCACACAAACATCAACTTAATTTACTAAATATATATTTAAATTATACCTTGATAGTATCTTCATGTGCCTGATTAGGACTAAATTCAACTAGTTGCTGAGTTGGTGCTACCTGAAATCACAAGTAAAAACTTAGGTGCAAATAAGATAACCCACTAATATTTTTGTAAATTTTGGTGTTGTTTAACAGACATTTGATCATTGATTTTCAATTAAAACCTTTACATCAATCATTACTGACTGCAAGTCTAGTAACACATGCTTTATCAATGAGGTGAATATTTGTATCAAGCTATATCAAATTTGTTTCAGGGATTTAGATCATTTGGAGCAGTCAGCAGACACTGTGCTAATTTGAACTTTAAACTGTATGACCTAGACTTGATCTAATACTTGAAAGGACACACAGTTTTGTATGATGCTATTCTTATATCAATGCAACAGAAGATAAAAACAGAGAAAAAAAGATTATAAGAAATATATTGTTTTAATTATACCTGGATGACTTCAGACAGTGCCTGATCAGGGCTAACTACCAGTACAAAGTCAGTTGGCACTACCTGTAATATATGCAAATATTTGCTTCTTTAAACCTACATAAGGGTTTCTCCATGACCTAGTGGTCTAAGGCGCTGTCTCAAGATCATTGACCTCTCACAGCTAAGGTCATAGGTTTGAGATCCACTTGCTCCAAAAACTTCAATAGAGGAAGTTTGCCAGTTACTTGTGGAAGGACAGTGCTTCTACTCGGATTCATTATGAGGTCTTCTACCACCAATAAAACTGGATAAGCCATATATAGCCTGAAATGTGTTAAAATAGCTTTGGTGCTATTGCCTTTGCATTATTTATGTTACATAAATGCTTCAGGAACTTTTAACCTATGGTTGATTTTCATTCTATAAATAATCTATAACAATTAAATGACAAAACAAGACTATGAATCAATTTTTTAAACTGAGTCTGATTATTTGTCATAATGCATCACCATGGACTGTTGTCATATTTATCTTGATCTTGGACTCATTATCCAAAAGGCTACAGAGGTAATTGTCAGTATATTTATGCATAAAAGTTGCAAGTGCATCTAAAATGTTTTGAGGCGTTTCAATAAAGAACAGTTAATCAATATATTTTTTTCTCTATTGGTACTTGTATTGATTTATTTACTAAAAATAACTGTGAATGTATGAAATGAGATTATTAAAATACAACTTTTTATTTTACCTGGGTGATCCCATCTGGTGTAAGACCAGGACTGACAGCAACATGCTGATTTGGCACTACCTACAATTAACATAATTTAATGTTAGCTGAGTTGTATAGATTTATTACATTGTTGAAATTGTAAAAAATATTTATACATTAGTTACATTTTAATAAAAATTAGTCCAATCAATCAGACATTTGAAATGCTATTGCAGCCTCATCAAAATTGGATAGAATATATATATATATTTACACAATGTCATTCACAAACAAATTCAGTGAATCCTGGGCAATTAAATAGAACTGATGATACAGCTCTGTAAACAATGACAAAAAGTGTTACTGTTTCCTTTAAAGAAAAACATTTTGTAAAATGTGGGAAGATATATGTAATTGTATTGTTTAAATGCAATTATATATTACGGTTATTACCTGTGCAATTCCTGGAAAAGGATCTACAGCTAACTGTGTTGGCGCTACCTACAATCACAGCAAGTGAATATTTCATGACCATACTAATACAAATATATTATCTACTTTTTTGTGTGCTAACATATGAAAGTTTTGTATAATATGTATTTATTTTTTTTAAATCCAAAGCAATATTTAATTGTGTTATTAATGTTTGTTTGAATATTTAGCATCATTATTATGCCACTGATGGCTAACACACGATCAGTTAAGCTAACAACTGTTTCCTTGGTTCCTGGAAAGTAAACCAGTACTCAAGCACGCCCCATCTCTGCAAACAACTGGCAACTTTCCTACTTCAGCATCAGTAACAAATGACAATGTATATAAATCATCATCGAGACGGTGACTGTGTGGTGATTTGAACTATGACAATGTAAAATGATATGATTTTAAAATATACAATTTAATGTATTTAAGTGTATTCATTTTATTATTAATGGATATTCTTTATCTTACAATGGTTACCCTAAATAATAACACATTATTTCTTTTAAACAATTGTAAAGTATTCTCAGTGACAATCCTGTCATTCTTTTTAAACTCTATTTATAACAATTTATTAAAACAGTTAAACTTACATTATAGTTGTGCTCATCAGCAAAAAATAAACACAATGACAGGAGCTGAAAACATAAATTACAATGGATACAATTAAACCATTTTCAAAGATTGGTAGAATGTGGGGCGGAAGTCAAATGGATAGTGTTGGCTGCTCATGCCTGAGGTTGCGGGTTCAATCCCCAGTTGACCAGATGCCCCATATAAAACAACACTCAGTAGTTGGTGCTACCCAGGAAACGGACTTGGAGAGTGGTTGATATGAGCTCTGAGCTTTCATTGCAATCAAGCTAAAATAAATTAGTATGAACTAAATTATTATTAAATTTAGTTACATACATAAATTTATAGTCAGTTACTCACCAGCTCAATTGGCTATATAATGATTCAAACTCTTGACCCCTTGATTGAAAGTCTGACACATTACCCACTTAGTGCGACATATTGCAATTTATTAGAATCCTTGTAAAGATTTTTTATTTTGCTTCTCTAGAGACAAGTCGGATATCAAAATAATTAAAAAGCTGTGCATAAACACCATATTTATGAGCTTAGTTACCAACCAAGATATTAAACCAGGTCCTGATGTGGTTGGATGTACACACACCTATAGTATAAAATTCTTTATTAAATTACCAACCAAGACCATACATCGATTTATTGACATGCAATTTAAAACTAAGGTTATCATACGTAACACTTGGTGTGTGTGTGTATAAACTAACGTGTTTATAAACGATTAAAAGTCGATCTTATGAGATTTGCACAAAAAATGTGTGTTTTGTAGGCCCTTTCCGTGTAGAAAAACCCTTTCCGCAGAGCCGTTTTTTAGTCATAATTCGTTTTATTGTATAAAATCTTGAAAATACAACTTAAATTTATAAAACTCCCAGATATATCGTAAAACATGTTTATAAACGATTAAAAGTCGATTTTATGAGATTTGTACCAAAAATGTGTGTTTTGTAGGCCCTTTCCGTGTAGAAAAGCCCTTTCCGCAGAGCCGTTTTTTAGTCATAATTCGTTAACTTAAAAATAAAACTTAAATTTATAAAACTCCAATATATATTATAAAACGTGTTTATAAACGATTAAAAGTCGATCTTATGAGATTTGCACAAAAAATGTGTGTTTTGTAGGCCCTTTCCGTGTAGAAAAACCCTTTCCGCAGAGCCGTTTTTGTAGTCATAATTCGTTTTATTGTTATAAAATCTTTAAACTACAACTTAAATTTATAAAACTCCCAGATGTATCGTAAAACGTGTTTATAAACGATTAAAAGTCAATTTTATGAGATTTGCACCAAAAATGTGTGTTTTGTAGGCCCTTTCCGTGCAGAAAAGCCCTTTCCGCGGAAAGGGCCCCTTTCCGGTGTTTAGTCATACCCGTAAAGGCATAGTGCCACCATTGCAAAAAGGAAGTGCTTCCGTGGGGTAGTCGCATAATGGCGGTTGTAAATAATCCTCAATTCTTCTTCTTTAAAAATGCATTTTCCTATTTTTAATGCCCATTTTTTTATTTGAATGGCATTATTGATGTATTTTGAACATTTTGATAGCATTGTCATGTTTGAATTGTGAATTTAGAAAAAAAAAATGATGCTTGGAAATTGGGGTATGAATTCATGATTTCGGAAGTCTACTTTCACTTTGTCACCAGTGTACACACTGAGCAGAAAAAAAATCTCTTATATGACACATGACCCCTACTTTTCTCATCATATTTTGATAGTGCAGAGGTTGACAAACAGTAAAATGTAGGTTTCACTTCTTTCATTTGGGACCCTCTATGAATGACAAGCCTTCAAACTTTTGTTATTTACTATAGAATAAAGAACAAAAATCAATGGTGGGGTTACACCTAAATAGAAAAATCCGAGGATTCCGAATGTTCCAAGTTGATCATGCGCAGTGAAAGGGAATCTTCTTGATATTTAGCCTCTTCCAATTAATTATTAGGAAAATCCAAGAGGAAGTGAATTATTTAGGTGGAATCATCTATCACAGTAGGCCAGTGGCAGCTGGATCGTTTTAGTTTGGAGCTGTTTGGGTATGTCCTTATTTAGAGACATAATGAATTAATACTATGACTACATACAACTCGTGATGACAGTATCTACTGATAATATGTGATAGTGTCAAACTGTGTGACTCGGACTTTATCGTTCACCTTTCTCTCTAATTCTGTCAGAAACCAGTTGCTTTTTGTATGTTTTTTATCTATCGAATACATTCGTAGTCGAAGGGAAAACATTTTGAAATGATAAAAAAGCTTTAAAATCATGACCTTAAAAACATGCCCTTTTATAATCATTAATGTATATTTATAAAACTATGTCACTATTAAAAATGAACTGATTTGATTGGCTGCTTATGAAAGAGTGCCGCCTTTTACATTCTCCCTTAGCGTGGTTCCCTGCTTTAACAATAACATCCAATTTTAACGGGTACTACTAAAACCCGGTCAAATTCCGGCCTATCCGGTCACTTTTCCGGCCGTGGGGAAACAGCAAATGTGGCGTATATATTAGTGATTATGATGTTAAACTGCCCTAATCCCATTATTAATGTACTGCCCTTGACATATATATCAAGAAAACACATGAAAAAATAAAATAATGCCTTACATTTGGTCTTAAAGTTTACCTTTTTATGACGTTTTTTGACGATTTTTCGCAGTTTTTGACTAATTCCGGCTGCGTTTGAATGGTTATTTTAAGTATATTCGTTGTAAATAACCATGGTTTTAATCAATTCTTACAAAAATTAAGATATGCTGAATCTATAACAATGAAAATAACAACAAAATCAATAACATATAATTGTTAATTTCGGTCGATACAGAGGACATATATTTTCTATAAAAACCTGGCGATTTCACCGGTGTGGCGTATTTACCGCACGTTGTAAGATTTAGACTATTAATTTGAATTATTTTGCTACTATAATTGTAAACTAAATATCCTTATTTATTTATTTATTTATTTATTTATTTATTTATTTATTTATTTCAACCGCAAAGTTGTAAACATCCGATTATGGTGCCACTGCAAAATGCCAGATTTTGTTGACAATCTCATTTCATGTCAGAATTTTAAATGTAAACAATAGTACCATTATCAATGAGTAAATCAAAATAACTTGAAATTCTGGAATTGTCCGTCGTGTTTAAATGAAAATGAAATATAGATATTTTGATGGTTAAACTATTGCATCAGATCATCCGTAAATCCTATATCAATGATCTATCATGTACTATATATTTTATTCCCCTTTCTTTTGTATCATTTCTTTGTATATGAATGCTTGTACCTTTTGTTACTACATGTTGTATCGTTAAAATGTATAAATATGATTCGTAAAGGTAAACGTTCTATACATTGCATAGAAGCTGCATGCACACAACGTTGTATTATTTATTCGTTTTACTTTGTTATAAAGGTTGTAACGTTTTGTAAATATTGGCTAAATCTCACAACGTTTTGTTACGTCTTGTAAATGTTTTTCTAAATCTTACAACGTGCGGTAAATACGCCTCACCGGTGAATTCGCTAGGTTTTTATAGAAAATATATGTCCTCAGTATCTAGCAAAATAAACAATTATATATTATTGATTTTGTTGTTACTTTCATTGTTATAGATTCAGCATATCTTAATCTTTGCAAGAATTGATTAAAACCATGGTTATCTACAATGAATATACTTCAAATAGCCATTCAAACGCAGCCGGAATTAGTAAAAAACGGCGAAAAATTGTCAAAAAACGTCATAAAAGGATAAACTTTAAGACCAAATTTAAGGCATTATTTTATTTTTTTCATGTATTTTCTTGATATATACGTAAAGGGCAGTACATTATTAATGGGATTAGGGCTGTTTAACATCATAATCACTAGTATATATGCCACATTTGCCTTTTCCCCACGGCCGGAAAAGTGACCGGATCGGCCGGAATTTGACCGGGTTTTAGTAGTACCCATTTTAACGGAGATAGGTCAGCGAACCAGAGCAAGGCAGGTTTAAAACGCGCAAACTACGGTGCGTTACGGCCTGGACGGGTAAAAAACAAGAGCTCCTTCTACTCTCGGGGTTGCAGGTTCGGTACCTGTGGCTGGCCAAGTAAAAAAATACTAAAAAAACATGACCGCCACAGCGAGGTGCTAGTTTACTATATAGGCAGCTATAGTAAAAACTTCAAAAGCCTTCTTGTCAGAATCTACTGACCTGATTTCAATGACGAATGTAATTTCTCTGACATTTACCATGGGTGAACCTCTACCAAGTTTTAACTCTTCTACGCATCTGTTACATCTTCAAAACAAATCAAAATTCTTGCCCATCTCGTTTTTCTGGAATTTTGAGTGTACATGTATTATATAATCTACTAAAGTTGGGCGACTCAAGGTTAGTCAGGTGAGCAATATAGGGCCTTCTTGGCCCTCTTGTTTTCTATGTAATTATTTGTTTCCAACAATCAGTTATCTAATTACTATACAACACCTTGTTTCCGAGGGAAGTTCACGGGAATTACTGATTAACATAGAAAAAGTTCAGTGAGATCTTTTCGTTTAAACATTTTTTTCGGTATATTTCAACAATACAGTATATTTACAAATTTTACACACAAAATTAAAAGGTTCAAAACAAAAGATTAGATCTTATAAATTCTTATACAAAATGTGAAATTTGTAAACATAAAAATAGCAGTAATTTACTTTATGAATTATGTTTAACAGAAACTGTTGATATGAGTTCAAAGGGGTATATCAACAAAAACTGATATAACTGTCTTAAAAAATAAAAATAAAAAGCATAAATATTTTACATTGACTGTGAAACAAGTTTTTAGACAAATCATGCTCGAAGTCTTCCTAGGTAAAACCAGCACAAAGCATATGCAGATAAAAAGTCTGATTTGCTCAAAGACAACAAACATAGCCGGAGCGTAAGATCAAACCTATGACTCCCTGATCTGGGATCCAATGTACTGGGCACATTCTCCACAATCAGTTGGAATCTTTTAATCATTCATCAGTTAAAGTCAGTAAAATAATAATTGAATATAATTGGAATCGGTTACTGCCATCATGAGTATTGATTAAGTTTTTGCCTTATATTTACTCTCAATGATTATAAAGTAATAAATAGAGGATCTTACATGAGTACTTATTTATTATTGAATTTATTAAACGAGTTGGAAAACATTATGCGAGGCTCTGCTGAGCATTATATCATTTCTCCCAACAAGTTTGATAAATTCAGTGTTTTTTTCGGCCATTTTTATAGCTGTTATTGGGTCATATTCCCAATGGCAAATAGTATCTTTTTTTCCCAATTGAGTGGTAAAAATTTCCAATTGAAAGTTTCAATAATTGTAAATTGAAACTTGCCATAATTCTTTGATAAAATAAATAAAGTTTTCCCCATTCTGAATTGAGTATGACATTGATTCTTTAATTAAATGGCCAGAGAAGCAGGTGTAAACATTTTTATGAAGTTGAACAAATCAATTTAATGCAAAAATTTTCCCAATGTTAATGAAAACGCCGTTAAAATTCCCAATTCAAGGGTATGGGTCATCTTTCCAAACTGGTGAAAAAAAACACTGAAATTCGATAATAAATGAGCATGAATGTAAGATTTGTTATATACATATCTCGAAAAAAGTTTACATTTTTAATTTATTTAACAGTTCTTCTTTACAAAGAATAAAGAAAAATAGGGCATATTTGTTTCCTTGAGTCATCGTATGACGTAACATATCAAAATAACATCATTTAACAATTTACATTTTTCTGGTACTTTTATCTATATTTATTTCAGAACAGTAACGCTTAATTCATGGAAAAGATACAAATGCCAACTGTAAGAAGAGACATCTCCATGCAGAATTCCTACCATATTTACCATGGTACTTCCTTGGACAGCTGAAGAAAATGCTGAAAATATAGATAGTGTTTTCAACAGACATTGCTTTGTGTTTGAAGTCATTCCACTTACAGACACTGCATCAACGTTTTCGCCAGAATTTTTTAACATTCACAGTAAAACGATTTGTGAGGTCAACAAGTCAAAGTTGAAAATAACTCTCTCATCACAAAAAGTTTCGTATACTCTCAAACCATTTGTGAAAAAATCTACCGACTCCTCAGTTTTTGTATGTTATGAATACAAAGCCTGTTTTGATTACACAAGCCGTAACAAAAAACAATTAGAACTAATCGGGGTTTATTGCTTTGTGATAAATGGACCACAAAATAGGTTTGTGTCACAAAAAGTCGGAAATTTACCTGTGCTGAAGACAAATGGTAAACACAGAAAATCTTTGATAAAATCCAGCTTCTATGGAGAAATTTATGGTGGAGTTAAAGCTCTACTTAATTTCATAATTAAACAGAGAAATTAAATTAAACCTGCCGACGAGTTTCGAAAACAAGTGTTACTTTATTGTTTGTATATAATAAAAAAAATATATTTATTTGTATGAGATTTTTTTGCCAATATTTTAGTTGTATAATAATTTATAAACAGTGCAATATTTTCATAATTATCTACAAATTGATAAAAAAATGAACAAAATTAATTCAGCAATTCAATCATTTACTGATGAACATGTAGTGACAAATTCAGAAACTGGTTGGTGCTTAAGGAATGGAAAGCTATTTTGACCGTCAATTGAACGGTCCACCTTTCCAAGAAAACGAGGAGAGAAAATACGAATTTAAGCGCTTGATTAGTTTTGAACAGTGGCCAAAAGAAAATCCAATATTCCCACTGAAATTAGCGAAAGCAGGTTTCGTTTACGAAGGCAACTCGGACGAAGTTCTATGTTTTAAATGTGGAGTGAAAAAGTCGGGTTGGATATTTGGAGACAATCCTTTGGAAATTCATAAACTTATCAATCCTATCTGTGAGTTTGTTTTAGAAACAAGTGTTGACAATATATCGGTAAGTTTAGACACAGAAACAGAACAATCCAGTTTGATACAGAGAATCAGTGAACTAGATCTGCAAAGTGAAGTTCCTAGTACAGCAAGTGTTGCACAATCTGCTACCAGGCATTCCAAAAGATCTGCTGCAAGTAGTTCTTCTGCTGGCGTTAGTTCAGAAACTGTTACAGTTACAAAAAAGCAGACAAATAACGATCAAGGCAGAGAAGGTGGAGCAGCTTCCACTCAGACTGGTTCTATATCTAGTTCTAATTCTCTGGTACCCAGATCTAAGTCGGCAGAACATTTGAACAGGGAACCTTCCACTACTTCCACTAGTACCGATCTAACTGCCCAATCTATATCACGCTCTGTGGCAAATTTGAATATTCCAGATTCAGCAGTTGCTCATTCAGCAACAGGGAGTAATTCTGAAAATCCCTCAACTGGAGATGTAACAGTTACAGAAAATACAAATAGAAACACTCATAGAATCATTGGGAGTAAATTCAAATCTAAGAAAGCTGCTAAAACACAGGTAGAAAATTCAGTTAGTTCAGCCTCTAATACAGACCGGCAACAAAGAATGTCCCAAGATATTCCCCCACCTTCAGGAGAAAGACTAGGACCACTGCGATTTGAGAGAAACCGCTTGGAAACCTTTAGTTCATGGCCCAGCAATGCGTGTGTCCCAGCAGGAGAACTGGCTAAATGTGGGTTCATCTACACCGGCTCCGGGGATAGAGTGCAGTGCGTCTTCTGTAAGGGTATATTGCGCAACTGGGAGGAAGGAGACCAACCCCGTGTAGAGCACCAGAAACATTTTCCACGCTGTCCACTGATCTTGGGCACTGCTTCTGGAAATGTGCCTCTGCCTATTCCAGGAAGCGCCATCAATGTTATGGACATGGCTAGTTTAGGAGTGGTGACGGTTCGACCGAAGCATCCACAGTATGCTATAGAAGCTAAGCGCCTGTCGTCCTTCACAAACTGGCCCCAGAATAAAACGCAAACACCAGCTCAACTGGCAAATGCTGGGTTTTGGTATGCTGGTAAGTTCTTCTGTTATTACATTTTCTAACACAGAACTTGGAAGAATCTATATAATAAAGTTTTTAAACATATTCATTATCATTTGTTTGTTTGAATAATTAAGATCAATTCCATGCCATAGAGGGCAGACAGAGAATCAGTTAACTTCGCCACACTTTCCTGGGATCCTTGAATGTTAACCAGTGCTCAAGCACACCCATCTTTGCAAGTAATTGATAACTTTCCCAATTGAATCAGTGGTGAGAGACAAATGACAATGAGACGCATGGTTGTATATCAATCATGAAGACTGGCCAGAGGGGGATTCAAACTCACAACCCCTGGATTGATAGTCGACAAGCTACCAAATGAGCTAACCAGGCCCCGCTCATTATCAATTAGATGGGGTATGGCAGTCAAATATGAGTTACTGTAAGGCTGAGAGTAAATGTGGTGGGGATTCCAATTTATTATGACATTTGGTTTTAGTCTAATACCCTTGGGTGATTTAATATTCTTAACTCTGATAACCTAAATATGCCACTGATGTGAACTGAAAGTGAACAATAATTCATTAAAATTGGGTTTGTTATACCAGTAGACTTCTCGTACCTTCCATATTTATAAAGAATTTTCCAAATAAAATTGATTTGGAGACGGGAGCCATGAGTTTCCTGAACTTTTTTAACTGCCAAATATTGGCAAAAGAGCCAGACCAGAAGCAGACTGAGTAACTAACAAATTGATAAATTACAAAAACATACTTCATTAATCTGAACATTAGTGAAAACACTCAGAAATGTTTACTAGCTCTATTGTCTATCATGAAATGGATGATTTTCAGTTTCAGTCTAATCTCTGGGGCCATGAAAGAATGGTGCTTAACACCAATTTCAAAAAGTTATATTATGGCAAATTTTTTTAATGGCAGAGGAAATCTCAAAATGTAAACACAAATACAACCACTTTCCATCCTCAAGTAACTGTGAAAACTCTCTCATATAAAGTCTTTGGACCAAGCTGTGCTCGAACCCATGACCACAGAGGTGAGAGGTACATGATCTTGAGGAAGTGATGTAGACCACTTGGCCCTGGTAGGAGAACCTGGTGCTTGAAAGGAAGATTGGTATCTAGTTGTTGGCAGCAGTTAGAGAAAAGTTTCAAGAGTGTCAATGTAAATGTTTAGTTTGAGAGGCATCAGAATGGGCTAGGGATTGTATTCGCAATCTCTGGCGTAAGTGGTAAACACATTATCCACTAGACTACTGCCCTGCTAAATGTTCCTTTCACAAGCCACGAAAAAAAAAATCGTTATCTCTCCGTGTGTTTACTTTATAGGTTTCAATGACAATGTGAAATGCTTCTTTTGTGATGGTGGATTAAGGAACTGGGAAAGAGGGGACGAGCCATGGAGTGAGCATGCCCGCTGGTTCCCCAAGTGTCCATATGTGCTACAGTTGAAGGGTCAAGAGTTCATAAACACAATACAGAGTGGTGGAGATGCTTCATCTTTACCAATACTGCAACAGGTGCAGGCCCAAAGAGCACTCCTGGTATTTATATTAATTGTTCAACATTTGTTTTACCATTTTGTTTTTTGCATCAGTTTTATCCGTTTTATGGCAATGTAACCGTGATAACTTAAAGGCGTGAACTTCAGGGACTATTATCCAGATCAGCCTGAGTTATACCGCAGACACATGACATGTATCCAAGAACCTACCTACCTTTTAACTCGCTTTCTTAAGTAGAAGAATTGCAGCGCTTTCAGACATTTCATTAACTACGGTGATTTTTTAAAAGGAATACCCGGTACTATTTATAATCTTTTGAAATTTCTTGCGATAATGTTAAGGAAAAAGTAAATTTATGCATTTTGTAACTTTCTTTTCAAAACTTTAAATTTTACACTAAGAATTGAAAAGTGAAACAGGGCCCACCTGTTGATACGTATATAAACTGACGTCAACATCGATATGTATACAAACTTACATCATCAATGTTGATACGTATATAAGCTGACATCGTCAATGTCAATATGTATTCAAACTGATGTCAATGTTGATACGTATACAAACTGAAGTTGTAATGTCAATACGTATACAAACTGGCGTCGCCAACATCAATACTTATACAAACTGACATCATTATATTGATGTATACATGTATTGTGGAGAATCATTCGGTACCTGACAATGGTTCAGTATCAATATGCATAAAATTTTAAAAGAGGTATTTTAGTTTTTGTGACTGATGTCACACTTGTGACTGATGTCATTCGCGAAAAACTCATAAATCCTTTTTCAGTTACGGAAAACTTGAGTTGAAAAAAATGTATTGATCACTTTGTGACGTTTTCCTTACAGCCAGAAGAGCCCACCAATATTCAGCGACAAAGATCAGGTTTGTGTCTTTTTTTTCTCTCACAAATATTTGTTTGTCTTATTGTAACAGTACATCCAGTAGCATTTTAGTAATGATCTGCTTGGAGAAGGTTTCATTTAAAGTTGGAATTTAAGTTTGAAATTTCATTTAAAGTGACCTCAACTATATCGCTGATATTGTTTCAATCTTAGCAGTTTTATCAAACATCATAATAATATTATAGATTTTTTTTTTTTAATGACTTATATGCATTTTGCCTTTGTTTTGTTGACCAAATACTACCCGCGATAAAGTCACTCATCATGTTAAAACATTGACAAATAAAACAGAAAATGCTATAGTGTATTAGCAAATTACTCATGAATTAGGTAAACTACAAGGATGGAATCGACCATTATCTTTAAATGTGATTTAATAACTTTCCATCATGTACTGAACAGAATTATTGGTGATGTGTCTTTAAATGGAGTATATCCGGTAAACACAGTTTTTAAAATGAAACAATTTTTACTACGGGTAAACCTGTATCAATGGCAGATGTTCTAATTAATAACTAGGCGTACGCCCCCTCCCCCTAAACTCTTATATGTTATTGAAATGCATTATATTTCTACTGAAAATGTGTTTGCCCATTCATATATTGGCCAAATCAAATAATTTATGTCCAAGTTGAGACCCTTGGAACAAAAAAAAAAAATGCACTATTTGACGTATGCACTCTAATTTCAGCATTTTTCATTTAATTTTCTCAAAAATTTACACAGTTATTACATAACAATAATATCTAGGACAAGATTTTGAACATGCCAAATCGGATGATTAATGTCAGAGTTATGGCCCTTGAAACAAAAAATTGCACTATTTGACATGTGCACTCTAGTACCCTCATTTTCTTTTCATTTCATCCTCTCCAAACTTACACAGTAGTTTTATTACCCTAATATCTCTGTCAAGTTCTTGAAGTGGTCAAATCAGATAATTAAATTCAAAGTTTGGTCCTCGAAACATAAAAAAATGCACTATTTGGCCATGTGTGCACTCCAGCAACTGCATTTTTAATTTTTTGTCAGAGTTATGGCCATTAAATCATCAAAAATATGCTATTTGATCTTATGTGCACTATAATACTTGCAGTTATCATTATATCTTCACCATTCTTACACAGTAGTTATATAACCCTAATATCTGAGACAAGTTTTAGATCTGGCCTAATCAGATAAATATATTGTTGGAGTTGTGACACTTGAATTGTCAAAAATTGTGTTATTTGAAGTTGTTTGCACTCTAGCACCTTCAGTTTTCATTTGATATCCACCAAACTTACACAGTATTTATATATCTGTAATATCTTGACTGACTAAATTTTAATGTCTGAGGTATGTCCTTACATTATCAAATATTTTCTTCTTTGGCATTCTCTCCGATGCCACAGTTAAGCACTTTAAGGCCATGTTGTTGTTGTATGGTGTTTAGCGTCACTTTCAACAATTTTTCAGTCATATCGCGACGGTGTCTACTTGAGACAGTATTTTGAGCACTGTCACACTGGAGTATCATGCCGCAGACACATGGTATGATACCCCACCCAGTCACATTATACTGACACCGGGCCGACCAGACCTAGAACTCTCTTCTAAATGTTGAGCGTCAAGCGAGGAGGCTTCTAGTACCATTTTTAAAGTCTTTGGTATGACCCGGCTGGGGATCGAACCCACGACCTTCTGCATGCGAGGCGGACACTCTACCACTAGACCACACCGCGGTCTCACAAAAACATTGAGGCCAATCTGGCTATCTGTTTAGTGATGATAACACAATTTTTGTGTTAAAATTTTTTTTCTACCCCTGTATGTAATTTGGTATGAAATTTGTTCATAAGGACTGTGATTTCTTGCTGCAGAAGAGTAAAGGCTGGTATAGTGTATACTGCAATAATACATCACTGGTGTTATAAAAGTGACTTTTATTGGATTTTCTACCCAGGAAGGGGACTCAAGAGCGGTTCATATTTATAAGCTTTGAGCTTTCACGCTAAAATAAATTGGTATAAACAATACTAAATTGGCAAGATAATATTACAGATAGTTTTATAGATATTTCATAGATGAATAATTGTAAACGGGAGATATTAGTATTTTCTAAATTAGACCATAGCTGACACTAGTTCATATTCACATACCTGTACTATAGGTCAGCGTAAGCGTGTGGAGGAACGTGAGATCAGAGCCCGTATGGATAGACCCTACGTGAAGATGGTGGAGTCTACGGGTTTAAGCAGGGAGCTCATTATGAAAACCTTGCGAAAACGACTGCAGGAGACAGGTTTGGTTTTGTTAAATGATCTGTTGGTTATTGCAAGCCGCCGATCTTATTGTCATATTGAGGAAAAAGCTTAAAACTAACAAGTTTTGTATTTCAACCTTAGGATGTTTGTTTTGGTGATCCTCCATGGTACATGTTGTTTGAGTTTGTTTGTAAATGCATAGTTTGAAGAAGATTTGAATATTATTATTGACATGAACAACAATGTAGCATACAATATGTCACATGATATTTGTGCATTAATATATGATAGCTACATTATTGTTATGTCACTTAATTTGTGCCTGTGCAAAGTCAGTGTTTTTTTATGTTTTTCATATGATGTTTAAGTGAAACAATTCAATGACCCATTGACAAATACTTATAGATGTAAATGTCGGCCAATTTAAATAATGATTTAGTATTCAAGCTTTTTGTTAGCCCACCTAGCTGATAGCCTGTGATTGCCATGTGTCCGTCATCAGTCTGTCATTAACTTGTGTTTCAAATGATTTCTTCTCTAAGACTTCTTGACAGATTTTCACCAAAATTGGTGTGAAGCATTGTTACATGAAGCTCTTTTAAGTTTGTTCAAATTATGACCCTGGGGTCAAATTTGACACCGTCCCAGGGTCTTATCAGTTTGTTTTTTTGTAAAGTTCAAGTCTTCTCAAAAAGTGCAAGGCCTGGAGCTTTGATATTTTTCATGTAGTATCACCTAATCAGTTGTTCTCAGATTTGTTCAAGCCATGACTCTAAGTCCAGATCAGTCCCACCCAGGGGACTTCTCAGTTTGACATAGGGAGATTTTCATTTAAAAATATTTTTCTCACGAACAGACCAGCCAGATTTGTTTATATTTGGTATACATGATCCCTGTGAGTAGGGGCTTCAAGTTTGTTCAAGTTAAGGGGCTAGAGTCTATTGGGGTATTACATCGGAATACTATGGGAAAACAGGAAATTATGTTTTTCTCATCCATTCTTGGTATTATTCCAATCATATTGATGTCTGAAGCATTGTTTACTCTAACAGTTAAGATTGGGTCCTTTAAAAAGGATTTGATATCCATAAGGGGCCAGCAGGGGCCCAAAAAGGGATAAAATTGTGAAATTTCAAAAACCTTTATTCTCATGAACCGATGACCCTATTTCATAAACTTGCAAAAACATCAAAGCTCAAGATAAAGCTTCTAGAACCACTCCAAACTGTGAACAACTAAAATGATTTCTCTGATTTTCCAGGAGATGACTTCCCATCAGCGCAGGCATTTGCAGAGGCAGCATACCAATTGGCAGATGAGGAAAACAACCAATCACAAAGTGATGAACAGTCCGAGAATGAGACTGAAAACGAGACTGAACCAGGAGAAGATGTTACAAATGAGAATGGTTCCCCATCCAATTTAACAGGGGAGTTAACTGAACAGACTGCGAATAAAGAAGAACATACCACTGGTAAGAAGAACTTTAGAAACTATAGCAATATATTGTAGTTTGATATGTATGAAAAAAATCTTTGATAATTGTTTTTCTAGATGTATTTATTCAGACTTTATATGTACATTTCTCAAATCATTCTGAGAACTTATGAAATGCCTTAAATATCCTGTTTTATGTGATTTAAAATCATTATCATATTTTGTATTTTCAAGTAAAAGTAGAGTTTGTACTGCATAGTAATGTGTCACATGTTAACAATGTTGTCGCCTTCATCTCTGTTGTGAAAATGGCTACCAGTATTCAATTTTAAAGTTTACAGAACTGATAGAGCCGAGTGGTTATATTTACCCATTCGCAAGGACCTATAAAGAGAAGGATTAGCAACTGATTGAGATGTTATAAACGCTCCTGTATTCACGCAAAATATCATGAAATCTCGTTTTAAATATCTTAACTCCATTCATCTCAGAAATACAAATTGAAATTCTTTCTTTGCACAATGGAATTCTCTACAAAATGAGACCAATCCCATAAAATTGTGTTTAAAACAGTTAAAGTACTTATAATTACAAAATGTTTATACTGTAACTAAAAAATAAAGGAAAGTACTTGAAGTTTTACTTCAAACTGCAATATTTTAAATTCAAGATCATTTTTGTGTTTAAAACAGTATACAACATCTACGGTTACACACACCTTACATTTTATGCAAAAGAAATCAGTTGAATGTGAAATTCAAATGCTTAATCTTCCAAATTATTAATTCTTCACATACTACTTTATAAACATTTAGTAGAGAGATGCAAGTTTCCTATCCTTCTATATAAGTACTTGATTTACATTATGACTTGAAAGCACACAGTGGCTTAACCCATAGCACGTAACCCATAGACTTTGCAAGCCCTACTCAGTACATGAAACATTTAATTTGCACTTGAACATGTTAGCCTAGAAAATGCACGTTTCGTAGAGTAATAAGAAAACCAGTTCATGATTAAAAAGGATAACAATCTGTGCTGGAACTTCAAAAACTGTTTTGGATTCTTCAGGTACTTGCATGTGGTATATTGAACAACTATTGTTGACTGTTATATACTATAGTTGTCCTATAAATTTCAAGTATTTACTTTGAAAATGTACATTGTTTTTTTTTGCAAATTGTATATACCTGAACATTCATACTGTATTTGTCCAAAAACCAGTATTTACTCTGTAAGTACTTGGTTATCCCTAAAAAAGAATGTAAGTTGCATATTAGTGCATGTATGTTAGACTTGTCCTGTAACCAGTATTTACTCTGCAAGTACTTGGTTATCCCTAAAAATGAATGTTTGCAAGTTGTTTATCAGCACAAGTTGTATTGATACTCTCAAGTTGTGAAGGGAAGAAATTTAATCCATGATGCATTTCAAATTTTTATCTATTGGCAGTCAGTCAAAGAGAATTAACATAGGTAGATAGATGTAATATCGGTATGTTTTATTATTATTTTTTTCCGACCCGAAATGCTTTGCCACTGTAGTGATAGATGGATGACAACAGCCAGGGATAAAATTTATTCATTATTAAGTGCAAGTGTCAAGACAGGATCTTTATGATTATTTCAGATGAGTTAGTTGAAGAAGAATCCACCAAGAAGAAGAGTGAATCTTTACAGGAACGTAAGTACATTTTTTTAAAAGAAAATTGCTTTTTTTATATTTAATTTTGATATCATTTTTATAACCTCCACCAAACTAAGTTGGAGTGGGGCTGTATTAGAATCCTGTCTTCTTATTGCATCCTGTCCTGTTGTATTTTAATTGATATATTTTGTTAGGAATTATATAATGCCATGAAACATGGTTTGTTGCTAGAGTGGAAGGTGGGGATATGATATTGAACATACATATCGGACAAGGATTTCCACATATTGTTACTGAGTACTCTGCTGTTACTTTAGAACAATTTATGATATGACGTATCAAAACATAATATATTTAATTTGATGTCTCAATAGTCATCTTGGTAAAATTTAATAATAATTTAATCAAAATAAATATTCAGTGTGTTTGGTATGCAAGAAAACAGTCTTACATGGCTTTTTCAGTAAAGATAGAAAACTTTGTCCCTTGGGATAACTGTTTTCGCAAAAAAAAGTTATTACTTGGGATGGAATTTTCTATCCAAATGATAACTTCTGTTATGAGTCATTGCAGAGAGAGATATTTCCATGAAACTAGGTGTGTTGTTAAACTGGATATAGAGGATAGTTGATATTGTATAGGAGGTCACTGGGGTGAAGGTCATGGTCACTGTCGCTTAAAAAAGCAAAAAAAATGTTTTATTATTAGAAGTGAGATATTGCCATGAACTTGGTGTGTTGGTAAATGGGATTGTGAGGAAGGTTGTGATTGTATTTGGGTCCACTTAATAAGTAAAGTTTGAGTTTTGGTAAAATTTCTTTATTTTCTGATTTTAATACACATTCTTTATTTCAGCTGAGGAGCTGGCGAAGGAGAACCAGGAACTACGACAGCAACGTCTCTGTAAAATTTGTCTAGACAATGAAGCCAATGTCGTGTTTTTGCCGTGTGGTCATCTGGTTTCATGTGCTGCCTGCTGTCCTGCCCTTTCATGCTGCCCCATCTGTAGGGAAGACATAAAGGGTACAGTAAGGACGTATATGGCTTAGAAGACCTGTTATCATTTCTTCTATAAATATATACTTACATAATCACTGGGATGAAGTCCAAGGCAACAGTACAATGCATGAGTGAGTCAACAATCTTCTGGGTCCTCCGTGGCCGAGTTGTTCAAGGCATGTTTTTTGAGATCACTTCACATCTCACCTTAAAGGTTTTAAGTTAAACTTGTTGCAAAAAAATTATATTAGAAAGTTTACCAGTGACTTGTGGAAGAAATATGATTTTAATACTCAGATTTATTCATTGTTTTCAACTAAATAAACATAACAGTAATTGTTTTCTTTGAATGATGATAGTTGTAATCTATAGATGGAAGGCCAACAGGGTCAAATTCCTCTCGTTATATGCTTAATTCTAAATTCTGAATGTTCAGTTGAATATGCTTTAATGTTTAATTCTTCATTCCTATTTCTTTATTCTAAATGATTAATTCAAAATCATTCAATGCCGAATGCCTGATTCTATATATTTGATTATCATTTGTATACAATTTGTATAGTATTTTATTCTAAATTTCTGTAGTTTAGTTCTAAATGATAAGTTATTCAAACCAAATGAATGATTTTAATTCTTTATTAGCTAATCGTTTTGGGGAAAAAATGAAGAACTAATGTCATGACCATGGCATCGTCTTCAGTTGTCGTCGTCTGCCATTTAAAGTTTTATGTTAAGTTCAGATTTTTCTCTGTTTCTGAATAAACTACTCATGTTATGGTGACCTAACACACTCATATTATGTAATATTATGTAATAGACACAATGTATATACATGTAGCTAACCTACATAAATTTCCTTGCTTTGTGTGCTAAAACTGTAGGTTAAAATTTTTTGTTTAGCTCAGGTTTGATTTTTATTTGATTTTTCAGTAATACTCTTGATTCTGTAAACTGATCACCATCAACTAAAAAACACTTTACATCACTGACCTTGACCATTTAATGGAATTGCATTATCAAGTTAAAGTTTTATGTTTAGTTTTATAGTGACTTAACTTCATATACAGATTCATTTATTGACTGTAATAAAGACAAGGATCTGCACCCATTTGCGGTGCTCTTGTTTCTATTTATTATAATATAAATAGTAAATGCCTAGGTGTTTATTTTAATCACATTTAAGCCCGTGTGGTTCCGGCTAAGAATAGAATCACTGCCGATCTCTGCAGAGGGGTAGGAATCCTTCGAGTGGGTGTCGTTCAGTTTATCTTTTTTTGTCATGTTCACTATTGTGGTTAAATTATCAACCCCTGTGTGGTTTCAGGGGGCCATATGAGTGATAGCAAGCTAGGACCACTGTGGCTCATACATGTCGTAAGAAGCGACAATTTGAGTAATACGATAGAGTTTGCTGAAACTCAGCAGTTCTGCAGGTACCAAGGTTCTAGGTTCATTCTGCATATTCATTTTTTTATTTTTTTTAAATCTGTATGTTATTTTGTTGTTTTTGTACATGCAGAGTGAACCTGGAATCTTCCTTTCTGTTGGCGTTGAATAACCTATAATGTGTTGGAACGCCGTAAAACCCTATTCATTCATTCATTAATCACATTAAACCCCATTAATCCTTTACTTCATAAAGATGCCTTTGGACACCTCTAATATAGACGCCTTGGGACACCTCTAATATAGACGTCTTGGGACACCTTTAATATAGAATGCTTTTGAATTATTGGTTGAAATATGTGGGAAACAGTGCAGGAAGTGAACTCTACATGCACTGTTTTTGAAGGCCTTCTTTAACTGGTGCAGGAAAACAGGTATCTATGGAGTAAAGGGTTAAAAAAATACATTGTGTTAATCCAAACCATACCTGGAAAATTAAACAATACTCAGCACATTCATCCTGCAAATAACTGCTAACTTTCCCACTTGAATCAGCATGGAGAGACAAATGAATTTTTTATCATTTATTTGGTAATATACATAAAAAGCATGGCAACAAGATGATGCATGAACGATATGATGACAATGATACAGAAATTATCATAACAAAACCCACAAATTGGCCATGAAATGCACACGAATACCAAGGATAACACATAAAAGAGAAATGGGCTTTTCTCTTATTTCCATTGTGGTCCTTAAATATTGATGGCATGCCATACAAAGTCATTTACTTGTTAATAATTGTTTTAGATATCACAAACAACTTCATTATGATTTTCATATTTCATACTATATCATTGGTATGACATTCTATATTAATTTAGACAATATGTTATGTGACCCGACTTAACTTTTAAATCTTCTTTTAATCATAATAAAAAAACTTCATCACAGTGAGTGCTAGATTATTTTCTACCAATACTATGCTGATTTTAATAGAAATGAAAAAAGTACCGATGCTTAATAAAAAGATGTCAGACATTTTGAAAATGTTCAAAATTAACAAATACCTGGGAAACTGAATAAAAGCCTCCAAGGTCAATGTTATTACAATTGGATGGTTAGATGGCCAACATGGGATTCGTGACCGCATTCTAATAATGTCATCGTTTTAGTGAAATTTCTCATATATGGCTAGAAATTGATGTATGAGGTACTGCGTGTTCATGGACAGCAAGCGGGCTAAATGAGTTTACCACTATAACCTTTATTAGAAATAATTGGTTGCCAAAAAATATTGGAAATATGGTTAAGTATAGTCACTTTCTATTACAACAGACTTCCATGAACATTCCGTACCTCATGCGATGATTTTTTGAAAAAAAATTTACCAGACTATTTAGATAATTATCCCAACACATAAAATAAAGAATACAAATGTTGGTTTTGGTGAAATATCAATTTATTTATGCTAGTCTGGCTTCGCCACCCATGCTCATACACTTGATGAAGTAAAAATGATATTTCAGTGAAATTAACATTTATTTTCTATGTATATATTGTTGATATATTCAGTTATACAAAACTACATCCTGTTAAACGTAAAAAGCTATGTACACACAAATACTAGCATATACAAGAAAATGAATTCATATCCACTGCTAAGAAAAACATGGACTGAGCGAAATGAACTTTGGCGATGGATGAAGGTGCTGGAACACTGTATTATAATGCCTGAGATGTAAAAAAAAGTGTTGTAATATTAAAGATATGAAAGAAATAGAAAAATAATTAAACAAGCAAATTCTTTGAATTCAGGTCCCCCGATTCCAAACATAAATATATAGATTTGATTCTGGCATTCATTAGCTATTGCACAGAAACCAAAAATATACAATTTTTCATGTAGAAAAGGGGCACAACTCTACAACGACAAAAGTCACAATCCCTGAATTCTAACTTAGCCTGTGTTTTGTCATAATAAACATTGGATTAACATTTCAAAAGATTTTTCTATTTCTTTTCTTATGTCAAAAGTTATTTGACGGAAACCCCTCAAATTACGATTTTTTCAAAAATTAAAGGGACACAACTCTACAACGCTAAAAGCCACCACCCCGAAAATCAAACGTATTCGGTGATTTGTCATTATAAATATTGTATAAGAATTTCATAAATTATTGAATGGAAACCAAAGTGTAACGGACAAGCAGGTGACAAAAAACTACAGTAACAAGGACAAAAAAGGCGGATAGGGATCTGAACTTAATAACCTTGACCTTTAAGTAACTGACCCTTTATAAATAAAGGTCATCATTTCCAATAGACCTGCCCTCACAAGAAAATTAAAGATAGTAGGTGCTGTTGCTCAATAGTTATAGCTAAAATACAAAATGCAATGAATGTAATTTCATTAAAAAGATCAAAGGATCATAATTTAGTTAGAAATTATTGAATTGGAACACCAAAACCACATGTTCATGTTCAGGCTATTTGCCTACTGTACAGCAAGTTTCATTTGAATTGGCTTAAAACTGTGTCGGGAGTTGTGACGGAAAAATTGTTGGTCTCAAGTATAGCGTCAAAAGTTAAAAACCATTACTCCATAAAATGATTTAAGCGGAATACCAAGATTACAGGCATATACTATGACCATGAACTTGCTCTACAGCAAGTTTCATTTTAATGGGGGGAAAACTGTGAGAGGAGTGGTGTCAGCAAGGTTGTTGGTCCAAAGTATGACTTGAAAGCTAAGTTAAATGAACAAAAGGCCTAACTCCATCAATAATAATTTGATCAAAACTCTTAATACCACAAGCACATATTCAG
This sequence comes from Panopea generosa, assembly GCA_029582155.1. Classification (NCBI taxonomy): domain Eukaryota; kingdom Metazoa; phylum Mollusca; class Bivalvia; order Adapedonta; family Hiatellidae; genus Panopea; species Panopea generosa. Next base: position 35,529,430 of record CM055898.1, on the reverse strand, counting down.
ACCATGGACTTGCCGTACAGTAAGTTTCATTTTAATTGGGTTAAATCTTTGGAAGAAGTTTTGTCCATAAGTTAGAATATCAAAGGGAGATAACTCCATCAAAAATAATTTAATCAGGTTGTAATTTCACAGGCACATATTCAAACCATGTACTTGCTGAACAGCAAGTTTCTTTTGAATCCGATTTAATTTGCGGAAGGTTTTGGGTTTGCAAGGTTGTTGGTCCGAAGTATGACCTAAAATCTTAAGTTAAAATAACAAACGGCCATTACTCCATAGTTTAATAGGAATGTAAAGACTGAGAGGAGCTTCTTCCGCAAAGTTCGCAAAATATGACGTAAATTACAAAGGGCCATTACTCCGCCAAAAATAATTTAATCGGAATGTCAGGACAAGAATGTCAAATTGTTTGTCCAAAACGTAACGGACGGATGGATGCCATATCAATATCCCAAAATTTTCTTCGAAAAGCTGGGGATAGTAATAAAGAGTAGATAAATAAAAATCTGTAATTGCAATACTATAATTATATAGGTTTAGAAGACAGCTATAATAGGGTATATGATGAATCTTTTTGAAAACTGAAGTTTCATTTTTAAATTAATTGAATATAACATTTTGTCAAATGTCTATTGGTGTATAACCACCATCGATTTTCCTTCTTAATGCCAAAGTGAATAAAAAACACCTTTAAAAAGGCGTGTCATTCATAGAATGACACAAATCAAACAAGGGAAATTAACATGCAGTGCCAACATAGCAAGTAGGGGGTCATGTTTCATCCAAGAGAGTATTAGATAGAGCAAACAGGAAAAAGTAGCCAGCCGGTTCGAAGAAGACACCATGGCAACTGTTTGAAAATGAAGTCGACACACTAGGCAACGTTGACAGGAAGCTGCGTGCAATGTCTAGAATTATCTAGACCGTAGACAAAGAATGCTTCGGACTCGTCAGCTAGGAAAACAAACCACATATAGAAACAGTGAAATAACAGAATCATAGCCGGAGACGATGTAAAAAAAACACTCTACAGTACACCCTTTCAGTTTATTTCCAGTCATCTAGGAGAAAAGCAAACGAGTAGACTCGACTGCACAAGGGGAAAGGCCAATAGTCACATCAGTGGTACTTTTAGCAACTTGCGCAGACATGAAAAGCATCGATTTATAAATATAAAGCCTGAGCGCAAGGCTTTCGACGATGCAGAGTGGAAGCTGCAGGAGGTTACGGATATAGTTAAGAAAACCAGGGCCATATCAGCTCCAGGTCCAAATGGAGTCACGTTGTCAAATCTTAAATAGTTCAGACCACTATCACTTCTCAACATCGCCGAGGACAAAATAGTTTTGACGGTTCTCACCAGACGGATCTCATTATTTCTCAGCAGGAACAGCTACATCGGTACCACTGTACAGAAAGGAGGGGTTCTAGAAGTGTCTGAACGCGTTGAATAACTTAGGTCATCAAAGAATGATATATCGGCGATACTGCTGGACTTGGCCAATTCATAAATTAGCCAGTACCACACACGATTAATCAGAAGACATTGGCAAGCTTCCATGTTGCCACAGTTCCGAAACAGTGCAGGATAAGACAGTATAATGCCATGGGAAGTAGCTCAGAGAGACACTGAACAACAAACTCAGTGTCTCAATTAGCAGACGAGTGGTTGAAAAGTGTTTGGGAGGTATTAAGCTTTGTGCTGTCAGCATGGCACTTGTCAAGACTAATATTGGCATTGCTAAGGTCTAACATTATAGCCTCAGCAGCAGAGCCACTCGAAACGAAAATCAACTCATTTCTTCGAAGATGACTTAGCATTTCAAGAAATTTTAGTAGACTAGGTATGTAAAGCTCAAGGAGCAAGTTGCAAATGCCACTCAGATCCAACAGAATAAACGGTTACACACACAAAGCGTGTAGTAATACTTCAAGACGGCGTCGATGAAACAGTTCAGAGACCATGAGTAACAGTGGACACATGCATGATGTGAAAGGCTAATAATGCAGTGTAGAGAGCAGAGTCCAGTTTATGACACGAACATTGACGTCAGGAAAATTAGGTCTTGCAATGGATGCACACCACGCTTAAGTTGGAGGACTGCCAGCACCACAGAGTCTGTTGAAACCATTATCCGGCATTCTCCCGTGCCAAAACCAATGTATTAATTAACCTGGGATTTGGTAGAAGAAGAAAACAGCAAATTTCCAGAAGACCTGTCGACCTTCTATATTTATCCGTTTCAGGCTCGAGCCTAATCTGGGAAAACCGGTTTGCTTCTAGCTACGGCTAATCACTGGTCGATGTAAGTAGACCTGTATAGACAGCTAAATTTTCTCGCGGATACTGTTGAAACAACAAAGAGATGCGACATCGTCCTTTGGCAAGTCAACACGCACCAAGTCGAAATTGTGGAGTTGTCGCAGACCCGGGAAAAAAGGATTGAGATTTAGTTTAAACATATTTGAAAAAACGGATTTACATTTAGTTAACATATTTAAAAAAAACAAAACGGACCAAGTTAACCATCCATATCCGAGGAAACGAGCCGATACCTGGAAACGTCATCAATTGTAGGCCACTTTACGAATCATGCTATCTTCAATGGTTTGACAGCTAACCAGTTCCGGACTGTGACCTGATCGGCCCCAGTGGGCGCATCTCTTGAGGACGTTGTGGACAGCGGGAAGTTACGCAAATTACTCTGAAAACCATGCAATATCTTCAGGAAACATGATAGAGATTCCAATCAGATTTTAGTAAAATGAATTATTAAAAATGACATCTTTCATTTCAGATGCACTAATATTGAATGTCGGACATATTCTGTAGGACTTGGAACCGGAGTGTAAATGACGGTATTTGCACAGGGTTGCACTAGTCTGTAATATTAAAGATATCGACACTTAATCCGTAAAATTGAAATAAGACTCAGTGTACCTCCATTACCCTGTCGTCACAAAGCTGTGGGAGATATTGACTACATTTTACTATGTGTCATATTGGTTGTGATTTGATTTGATATTTCTTCCAATTTTGAACATGTATTAAAACAAAACTGGTAAAAAAATATTCGTATTCAAAGATTCAGTTTGATTGCCTTTACCTAATATTCTCCATATGTTTGGATATATGCAACATATTCACATCTTCCGTGATCCCCGCTATCGACTAGTAACTGTCACAAAATTGACAAAACAATAATACTGTCGACGCGAGCCGGCGACAAACTGCCGACGCGAATCACTAAAACTACGTTGTGAAAGAGTTTCCCTGACCGTGGTTAAGGGAAGCATCGAAACGTCTGAAAAAGACGCCTGATTTAATCTGCATTGCCCTTCTCAATTATGTTTAACGTCAGTTTTTGCTTTTATACGGAAGTAAAATAGTTTTATTTACCACGAAATAAGAGTGATTTCCTGATAAATGATTGACCGCATATTACCGAAGTTATAAAAATGCCCCTAGAGTAAAATAACGCTCTTTTTATATTTGGTTTCAACATATTTGTTTTTCGGAATATGCATATTTCTATACAATTGATAACCCGATTTAAGCTGCGAGTTCTCTAGTGACCTAGCTAAAATAACCAAGTGAGCTGACCGGTTGACCTTTTAAAGACAGAATATCTTGTAGTGTCCCACTAGGTTATCGCCCACCTACCAGTATTTATGAATAATCGCATTATTACAGAAGTAGAACACCGCGACAGCTTGGCATTTTTCTATACAGTGATCTATCTTGTCATTGATATAAACAGATCGATTATATTAAAGAGCTTGGAAAAGAATTAACTCCATGAATAAAACATAGATATCATCTCATTTATAATTATTTTATAAGGCCTCTGATATTATCTTTGATAACTCAAAATGATAAAAACTAGTTCGATAAAACAGTTCCAGATAACATCAAAACAGTTGCTCTTCATTCTAAATGTGAACGTTACTCTTAACTGTTTTGAGGTAATCTGGAATATTGTAGGCCGCATTGAATTTATATAAGTAAAATAGTTTCCGCAAATACCCAGACAGTCATTGGGAACTATAAAATCTACACATGTACTACAAATCGACACGAAATATCACTTAAACCAGCTTTTGAAACAGCGTTCCAGTGCCGTATTAAGCGGTGCGCGTGACGTAGGTTCCCATCATGATCGTATCAATTGAACATATATATTGAAAGTGGTAAATCGGAGACGTAAACATATACTGGTTTTAATTTATAAAATAAATAAAAACAACTTGCTCCTGATTTTCTATTTAATCTTGTTTCTGATCTTGTCAGTGAAAATTCAAGATACTGTGGACGCGTTCGATTCACGGTTCTGGACAATCCGAACAACTAGAGCAACAATCGAATACATTGGAACATTCTCCGGAACATGTTCCGGGCCAGCTGTGCCGCTGAAAAGGGTGGTGTGGTAGGAACAGTGACGTCACAAACACGTCTACTATAACACTGGCACTATATATAAAAAAATGATAGATTGATTCAATCTCAAATGATGTTGTTTTTTGTATCCTAAAATCAATTGAAATAACAAAAATTTGGTTGTGATGTTTATAGTTACAGTTGATGCTGCATTATTAAGCACCAGTGCTGAATAGATCTATCATATGTGTTGTCTTTTTTTTCTTTGAGCAAGTTTTAAACAATGGTGAGTGATTCATAAATATTTATTGAGATGATACATTGGACATTGAAAGCGCGCATGTCCAATGCTTACAAATATTAAGTTGTACAACAATTATTTATTTGATTTGGCTGCGCCATTTTGATTTCACAATTTCTGTTCCTTTACGTTCGATTGATGACTGTTCTGGAACATCTTCTGAAAATGTTCTGGACAAAGAATCGAACGCGCCCTGCCCAATCCTAGAAATTAAAAAAATAATCGGAACATCGCTCGGCTATTTCCGTAAACGTCCGAAATAACTTTTCGAACGTTTATGGAAATGGTCGAGCGATATTCCGATTGAAAAAATAAGTACTCATGCAATCAAATTGTTACTACAACTCAAGAAGGGAATGGAATAACGTTCCCTAATTGCGTTATAAGAGAATGGAATAGCTCATATTTATCAATAAAAGTCAATTTAAATTTGTAACTGATGGTGGCGCTCTTTACAGCGCTGTAACATTTCATTTATTATGTCATTGTTATGAGTTGTTTACATAATACTGGCAATATTTGTACACGATTTACTATTTCCATTTTTGGCTCTACCGGCCAGAATCCAGCAGGGCTTATGTCACGGTAAAGTGCCCGTCGTCCGTCCGTTAACCTTTTTTCTTGTAGATGCTGCAATGCTAATACCCTAATTTTTCAAGGAATCTTAACCAAACTTGCACAGACAGCAGTATATAACCACAGGAACTCAGACGTTTTGAACCAGCGTGATTCGACCACAAATGCTTCGCCACAAGGCTAATAAGCAGGTTTTAAAGTAAACTTTAAAAAACATTTTCTCTGAATGTTTCGGTTATATATCTTAGATATTTTACATGTAGAATTGGATGGCGGTCCCCTAAAAGGGTTATTGAAGTCAGGTATCCGGGGTCAGATTTGGGGCCGCCACAATGGTTACTGTTTAACATAGAGTATATAGGGAAAATGCTAAAAAGTTCCTGTAGACACGATAGTATCTCCATTTTTCATTGAACTTTAACCAAACTTGCACAGCAGTTTTGTGACCACAAGATCTCGGACGAGTTTTCGATTCAACCTCAAATACCCCGCCACTGGGCGTAAAAGCACATTTTAAGGAAACGGTAATGTTCTGGAAGTTCAACGCATTCTACCTTAGATATTTAATGTCGAATATTTTAGGTCCCCTAAAAGGGTTGTTGAAGGCAAGCCCCCGGGATTATATTTGGCCACAATGGGTCACTGTTTTACAGAGTTAATCGATTTTTTTATAAATTTTTCGTGTAGATACGATAGCACCCCCATTTTTCACTGAATCTTAACCAAATTTGCACAGTAGTTATATAGCCACAGTGTATATGACGACATTTTAAACCAGCGTGATTCGACCCCGCATTTGGACTTTAAGTACATTTTAAGGAAAAGCGTTAAAAAATAATTTCTCAAAATGTTTAAGCCATAGGCCTTAGATATTTTGCATGTGGCATTGCATGGGGTTCCAATAAAATGGTTCGTTGAATTCAGATCCCCGGGTTTAATTTGGGGCCGCCAAAAGAGTCAGTTTTACACATAATTATAATAGAGAAAATGTTAAAATACTCGTATAGACACGATAGCACCCTCATTTTTCATTGAATCTAAACCATTCTTGCACAGCAGTTATATAACCACAAGATCTCAGACGAATTGGTGTGATTCAACCACAAATATCCCACCACAGGGCTTATAGGTGTAACAGGACGAGAAAAAAATGCAGTCAGTCCGGGACTCGAACCCGGGACCATTCGCTTACAGGGCGAATGCTCTACTGTCTGAGTTAACCGGACCGCTTACATAAATTCCTCTCCAAGTAGGTTACGGACACACTGTGACATAAGCACATTTTAAGGGAAACTTTAAAAGCCATAGACCATAGATATTTTATATGTACAGAAGCATCGTATGGAGTTCCACTAAAAGAATTGAAGGCACCACCATTTTGGGGCTCTACTGACCAAAGACCAGCCGAGGGCTTATGTCATTGTAAATGGTCGTCCGTTTGTTAACCTTTTTCTTGAGTACGCGATGTCACCCCTATTTTAAAGGATCTTCACCAATCTTGCACTATAGTTATATGTCCACAAGTTCTTGGGGAATTTACCAAATATACTTCTTCTGGCGTTTGTTTTCTTCAGTATAGCGATTCAGACCCTCTTTAGCCTTTTGTTGAGAAATGCTGACATGTGGGTGACCAATTAGAAGTTCATTGTGTACATACCGAACTTTAATCATTAAAAATTGAACAAATGCCGTGCTAACAGCAACATGTTTATGGCATTTGCATGCACCTCATTCAAAATTTGAATTTGAATTCTCGGGCCCACAATAAATGACTTACACACCAATTTGCATAATGCATGTCAAAAAGACACTTATAAATATATTATGTATACCACTGTAATTGTATATATATTTATAAAAGCTCCCAAAACGTGATTAGGCTGAAGTATGCACATCAAACAATACACATTTCTTGTCTGGTAATATAAACATATTGAGATTATATTTTTGATCACTGGTGGCAAATAATAAAACGGTATACAATACAGTAGATCTACTAATGTATACATTAATGAACTTGAATTTTTTTAATTACAACATTTTTTTAGGGATTTTTTTCCGAATAAAATAAGATCATAACCAAAACTGAAGACCAGCGGCGCAGCTAGTTTTAAAAAAATATGTGGAACCCGATATCGAAGGAGAGTATGCTTCTCCAGATTTTTAAATTTAGTGGTCCAGTTCTTAAGGTCATGGATTGCCGCTGAACCCAGGGATCCCAGGTTCGACCCCCGCTCGCGTCTCCAACTAATATACTTCTCAGTCTTTCGGATGAGTCTTTATACAAAAATGGAGGTCCCATGTACCAGTGCTTTACACCGGGTATTTTAAATACCAGGGACGCAATAAAAGGGTCTTCTGTATCTCTGCACTATCCTCAAAAAATCTAAAATTACTAATACTCTTCTGGAGGCGCCGCCCACACGGGAAACCGGCGGCGACAATAGACAGTATTATCATCATCGCCAACGGCATTATTGATGAGAGGTAAGTGGTCGGTAGACGACAGGGCTACTTAGTATCGAAGTTTATTATGAACCTCTGTACAATTCCATTTCTGACCTACTATATCATTTATTTGTTTTTGATAATATTTATGAATTGTTGTTGGGTCCTCAGTTGCCGAATAGTCTAAGATGTTGTCTCAAGATTCCTTACATATCGCCGCTAAGGTCGTAGGCTAGTGTTCGGCTCGCTCCAAAAACTTTTTGTGAGAAAGTCTGTCAGTTACTTGCGGAAAGACAGTGGTTTTACTTAGATTCATTCTGAAATCTTCTTCCGCCAATAAAACTTGGTATGCTTTATTTAACCTGGAATGCGTTGAAAATTGCGTTAAACCGCATTCAAAGCATAGTGAATCATTGTTTTTAATCATTTTATTTGATTAACAAGATGGCCGACCCACTAAGTTCCTATTGTAACTGACGTTATTTGTTATACGTCTTTGGTAACCTTTGTTCTGCATTTTTATCTATAGTTAACACCTTTAAAACACATTTTTAAAAAAATATTTATACTTTTATTTTTATCCTATATCAGCTATTAGCGCAGAGACGTATTATGTCTCTGATTAGCGTTATCGGTTCATATTTGTCGAGCGCAATTAATTTGCTTTTAAAATAATGCAATTGTTTGAATAAGATTGAAAAAAAAGGTAAGAAAATTCTTGACCATGGACCTAAATAAATACACACAGCTGTTCTGGTCTACTAAACTTGCAATAAGATTCATCCCAGAGTTATCGCTCTGTCTCTCTATGAATGACATTCCACACTACATAATTGGTGGTACATAATATTCAGTTCTCTCTTATACAGGTATATCGTATTTCACAAAAAAGTTTCGCATTTTTTTTATCATCTATGTGATATTTAGATTTGATACAATACATATATTTGCGTTTTATTTCTCTAACATGTAGAAGATTTGGAAAACTGCACTTGATGACTTTAAAGTATTGCATCAAAAACAAAAAATTATAGAGGCTCGAATTCACTGCGTTGATAGCGGCAATGACTTGTATATTGGCTATTGTTCCTTGATTGCTGGCTGAGCGGGAATTATATAAAGAAATTATCTTCTGATTCCAGCAAACGAAATAGGTAAAGGCAGTTGTGTTACTGCATTCTATGACATTTTAATAACACGCACGTGTGGCGCTATGTTAGTGTATTATGTCTGCCGGTCGACATAAAACGATGACGATAACAATTTATCGGTCTTGTATTCGTGTCGTGATTTATTGTTTATGTATCCAAAATGGTCGCCCCAAAATATAATTTTAGACAGTCATTTGCAAATTAGTATGTTTTTGTGTGTATCATTTATTGCTGTGAACTTATCACGGGTTAAGATTCCATCGTTATAACTATAAGGATTACTGTCAGGGGATGCCAGTATGTTAAGTGAACGGGAACAGAGTTATTACGCTGAACTTTTCCAGACCTGCGATGTAGATGGATCGGGGAAATTCCAAGGATTGCAAGTTTCTGAACTGTTTCGTTCTTCTGGATTAAGTCAAGAAGTATTAGTTCAGGTAATTTTATGTTATTTAATCGCCTGCTGGTTACTTTTGTTGTGCACGAAGATGTGAACACGTTATAATGTAATGTTCACCGTCACTTCCTATTAATTTGTCTGCATATCGGATGAAACGTATTTTCGGACATTTTAATTTTTTATGTATTATTCCACTGAATGAACTATCTCCGTTGTAACACATTTAAAGTTTGAAAACTGTTATTCATGCAAAATAGAATAATATATACATACCGACTAACCAAGATTTTGTTTGAAAAAATATGGGTCTCCTATTATGTCCATAATAGTCGAAACAGGTATTGATATGCTAAGAAAATAAAATAAAAGAAAAAAGCATGCAGTATTCCAGATATAGGAAGGTATGTGACTGTTAATGTGAACAATGAATATCATATTTTATGCAGTGTATAAACTTTCAGCATGAATCCTGGTGTAATATAAATACATCAATGGGGAGTGAGAATACAATTTTAATTGTTTCTGTGTATAAGTTCTATACTATATTTACAAAAAACGTCGTACATAGTAAGATTCGACAGCAAAGGGTATTTTACCCACTCAATTTTTTTGCAATGCTGGAAAATAAATCTAAATCCCACAGTCTAGAGGCAGAGCATTGACCCAAGGATCCAAGGGCCGTGGGTTTGATCCTCCTCCACGGCTATGTATGGTGTCCTTGAGGAAGACACTTTTTCTGCATATGCTTATTACTGGTTCTACGCAGGAAGACTGAGCATGATTTGTATAAGTTGTAATAACTTGTTTCGCAATTAAAGTAAAATAAATAAGTTTAAAATAATATAAATCTAAAGGATATTTCTACCCTGGGATTTTATTCAGTGTTGATTTGCAGGGCTTGAAATTTCTCAAGCTGCTTGCCTTCCTTTCTAAATTTTTTAATTAGACTTAAAATCAAAGTAATATTAAGAGAAGTTTCTTAAATATTACTTGTCCAGACCAAAGGCGAACAGACAAGTTAAATTGTTCAGCCCTGATTTGTATACATATGTTCTCACTTGTCATCATAAACAATATATATGTGATCTTTTTTTGCTCAGTGTTTACTTGTAAGGTTACATTATGACTGTGTTTTGATAACATGCATAAAAATTATCTCTTCCATTAATATTGTTTACAGAATTACACCAGAACATTTTTAAATATTGCGTTGTCTGCCTTGAAGGTTCTTGATGTAACCATTTCATTCAAAATTGAAGACATTCTAGGTATTGTTTTGCTGCTTTTGCATTTGCAGTAGGCCATTTGACTCCATTTCGAATAAACAGGGACGGTCTACTACATATAAATTGACACAGAAGGTTGTGCCCAATTTAAATTAATCAGTACTCTGTTTTGTATTGGAACAGTACTGCAGCATACAGACTACTTGTATATAATAATTGTTATGCATAATGACGACCTTTGAGAGATTTTTTATCCTTTCCTTTTCTCTACCTTTTTTCGTTTTTTTGAAATCTCAGAAGAATAGGTCCAAGTATAATTATGTTTTTTATCATTGGGTACAGGTGTGTATTCTACTTAAATTTTGTAAATTGACTCATTTTGTTGATAATATGATATATAATCAATTTTTTCAATTGTTCTTTATCTGCAGATAACAGAGCTATGTGGGGCTAAGCGACTTGGGCATTTTGGTCGTAGTCAATTTTATATTGCCCTTAAATTGATAGCTGCTGCGCAATGTGGGCTTCCTGTGTCACATGACAGTATCAGTGCAGGTCAGTTTAGAATTTGATTTATAATGAAATAATTAAAACGTAAGTGGTAATATTATCATTTGGGTTATTAAATCTAAAATGAGTAATACTTTATGGTACATTTGAACTATAAAATTATGTTCATGTATGTACATATATTAATTAACATTACAAATAAGGCTATCCTGAAAAATATTTTTTACTGTGCTCTGACCCAGTATTTTTCATGTGGATAGGTAGGTAACTTTTTTTTTTTACCAAATTTTGACTTTGCATAGTCATTTTACAAAAATGGAATGAAATCATAAAAAAAAAATAAAACGTTTGGAAAGTCAATAAAAAATTAGGTTAGCTGCAATTTTGAGTGAGTAGATAGGAGCATGGCAATATTTATTTTAAGAACAGCCATATATGTTTAGTTTTTGTGTCAGTTTGAACAAATATTTTGTTTCTAACTTTTGGTAATAGGATTAGGTATGATTATTAATATTTATTAGATCATTATAAAAATTTTTTTCATTCAAATAGGGGTGAGGGGTGCAATTAAAAAAAATTGTATTAGGCATGAAAATGAAAGAAAATCATTAAAGGATTGATATGTTTAAAACACAGTATCTTTTTGGCAAATTACGGTTCCCTGCTGTCAAAACAAAAAGAGGTAAAAAAGCTGGCAGGGATGAAAATCTAGGAAGGATTTTATTATTGCTAAATGTAATATCTGATATTGATATAGTATACTAGACATTGAGGTTGGTGCTTTTCCAATTAATCAGGTTTATTGATGATTTGTTGACGTCCTGATCAACTGATCGATCATGATTTGTCATAATTGATTAATTATTGTATTTTTGTTTCATTAATTTTATTCATGTTCAAATGAATATGATTACAATGAAGATGAGATAACAAAAATAGTAGATAATGGAACAGGTGCATTTGATCAGTAAAACTATAAATATATATTTATCATGAAATTTTCTAAAGATAAATCTATAAAAAATGACTCAATGTTCTGTTTTCCCAGGTAAGAGTAAAAAACAATTAATTATTGATCGTTGCTCAGTTTTTTTTCAAAACCAATGATCTTACACAGTTTTGTAATTAAAATGTCATGGTTACCTACTCACATGTGGCAACATTTTGGCTTTTTCTAAGCAAGTCCTGCAGTTCGATTATGAGATACAGTGAGTGAATTCTGATTTTACATGTAATCAGTGAACGATAATGGGACAGTCCAAAAACAAGGATAGAATGATCGTATCACCTCATGAGTACAATGAGACACAAAGTGTATATGAAATAAGAAAGCACTTGGCACCTTTTTACAATAATTGGGTCTTTATGTATAGAAATTGTCAAAGGGTGTATATTAGGAAAAAAAACTATAAATATCTAAAAAAAAAAGTTAAAATAATGGATAAAAAAGTATCTCATTATTGGCATTAATAATTAAAATCCGAATGGTTTGGTAGGTCAAGTCAACCAAAACATGACAAAATCAATATCTTAATTTGAGTGGTTAACTTGAAACGAAACCACATTCTGAAAACAGACATCACTGAAATACTGCTGGACGACCTTCACATAGTCATTCAGACTCTAAGATGAAACATTGATTCTTATTCTTTCTTAGTTGTCTTATAAAAGATCTTGTTTGACTGTTATTGATGTATTTGATGTCCTTGTTGATGTATTTGATGTCCTTATTTATGTATTTGATGTCCATATTGATTTATTTGATGTAATGAATGATTTATTTGATATTTTTAATGATTTATTTGGTAGCCTTATTGACTTATTTTGTAGTCTTACTGATTTATTTGATGTTCTTATTGATATATTTGATGTCCTTTGTATTAATGTTTTTAAAGTCCTTATTGATTTATTTGATATCCTTATTGATTTATTTGTTGTCCATATTGATGTTTTTTATGTCATTATTGATTTATTTGCTGTCCTTATTTATGTATTTAATGTCCTTATTGATTTATTTGATGTTCTTATTGATGTATTTGATGTCCGTATTGATTTATTTGATGACCTTATTGTTGTTTTCATTGTCCTTATTGATGCATTTGATGTCCTTATTGATGTATTTAATTACCTAATTGATTTATTTGATATCCTTATTGATGTATTTGATGTCCTTATTTATGTATTTAATGTCCTTATTGATTTATTTGATGTTCTTATTGATGTATTTGAGATCCGTATTGATTTATTTGATGTCCTTTTCGATGTATTTGATGTCATTATTGTTGTCTTCATTGTCCTTATTGATGCATTTGATATCCTTATTGATGTATTTGATGTTTTTATTGATGTATTTGATGTTCTTATTGATGTATTTGATGTCCTTATTGATGTATTTGATGTTCTTATTGATTTATTTAATGTGCATATTGATTTATTTGATGTTCTTATGGGCGTATTTAATGTCCATATTGATTTATTTGATGTTCTTATTGGTGTATTTAATGTCCTTATTGATTTATTTGATGTTCTTATTGGTGTATTTAATGTCCTTATTGAGTTATTTGATATACTTTTTGATTTATTTGATGTTCTTATTGATATATTTGATGTCCTTATTAATGTATTTAATGTCCTTATTGATTTTTTTGATATCCTTACTGATTTATTTGATGTTCTTATTGATGTTTTTAATGTCCTTATTGATTTATTTGATATCCTTATTGATTTATTTGATGTCTTTATTGATGTATTTGATGTTCTTGTTGATGTATTTGATGTCCGTATTGATGTATTTGATGTTCTTGTTGATATATTTGATGTCCTTATTAATGTATTTAATGTCCTTATTGATTTTTTTGATATCCTTACTGATTTATTTGATGTTCTTATTGATGTTTTTAATGTCCTTATTAATTTATTTGATATCCTTATTGATGTATTTGATGTCTTTATTGATGTATTTGATGTTCTTGTTGATGTATTTGATGTCCGTATTGATATATTTGATGTGCTTACAGGCATGGACATACCACTTCCAAAATTCCACAAAGCCACTAATGAGGTGTCTGGTAAGAATTAATACTCTTATTTCACTTTTATCTTATTCCTTACTCATTCAAAAAGTCAGGTGCTCTGTGGCCAAGTGGTCTATGGTGCCGTCTCAAGATCACTTACTAAGGTTGTAGGTTCGAGTCCCGTGAGGAAGTTTCCAGTTATTTGAGGAAGGACACTGGTTCTACTCAGTCTGACTCAGTCTGAGGTATGTTATATATAACACGAAATCTGTTGAAAATGGCTTTAAACCCCATTCATTTAAAAAGATAACAAGTTTGTATTTTATTCTGGGTATGTTATTCTCTGAATTTATTGGAGTCAATCTTGGTCAAGTGGTCCAAGGTGCATCCTGAAAGTTAGTTTTGTCTTAGAGTTTATGGATTTGAATCCAGCTAGGTCCACATTTTATTCAAGTAAGTTGCCAGTAACTTGCTTTTATATAATACATAAAAAATAGCCTTAAAATCACATTCAAATAAGGCCATTTAACTTTTAAATATTGGTTTATGGAATCAATACTGATAGTCCTAATTATGCCATTGATTTTGTGATTTTTTGGCCCCACTTATAAACTTCTTTCCGATAATGATATTAAATAGGGAAAAAAGTGGGGGCAATAGTATAATGGATAGTGTTGACTGCTGACACCAGAGGTTGCAGGTCCGTTCCCCAGTTCGACACGACGCCTCATAAAACAACACTCAGTACTGGTTTTACCCAGGAAGTGGACAACACTCAGTACTGGTTCTACTCAGGAATTGGACAACACTCAGTACTGGTTCTACTCAGGAATTGGACAACACTCAGTACTGGTTCTACCCAGGAAGCGGACTCAAGAGCGATTCATATAAGCCCTGAGCTTTCATCGTAACCGAGATAAAATAAATTGGTGTAAACAAAATTGAGAAAAAGTAAAGTAACTGCAGATTTCCTGGACAAAATAGAAACTGTTTACACCACAAAACCTTGTTAAGAGGATTAGCTTAACTGAAACAGAAAATAAACAAAGCTTAAGTGTTTCATCCGTAATAAATGTTTCACCACCAATCCAATTGTTTGTTTTTTTAAAAAAAATCCATAAACAGACTACCAGTAATGAAAAAGTCTGGCCTAATAAAAAAAGTTCATTTTATTGCTCCAATGGTTGATAAGAAAATTGTTATGAAGGTCTGTTAGGTAAGAATGTCATCTAAGCTCACTCTACTGGCTATCCATTCATGTCTTATTTCACTTTTATTTTATTTATGACTCATGCCAGAGCGTAACGTTTGAAGAACAATGTTTTATTTTGTAATTATATCATACTTCCCCTTAGTGCTCCCAATTTTGTTGTGAGAGAGAAAAATCATTTAAGTGGAAACAGTTTTTTATTACTGTCAAATACACATACTTTATTACCTGGCTCTGTGCTTGCTTTTGTATTTGTTATACAGCTCTGCAAACACTTACGAGAGACGTAAAACACAAGTATCCTGTAACATCTAGTACAAATAGGCAATTAACATCCTCATGCATACTGCATTTTTCCTCGTTCTTGATAGTGTTACAATTAATTGTAAATGTTTGTTTAGTCGTATCATATTACAGATGAATCTTATAGTTGTATTGACTTCCTTGATAATTTAATGTTTTGTCTGTCTGATAAATCAAACAAGATCCCACCTCCTTTCACAGGCTTCTCCACAGGCCATTTAAGCACAGGGGCACCCCAGCACTTGACTATCAGAAATGGTATTCCCCAAGCTTTTGAATTATATAAAAAAAATTGCAACAGCTTACTATCCTTTAAATCATTATTTTTATTTGCATATCTTTTTTCATTTTAATGCCTAAGATGAAACATACTAAATATAATGACTTAAACTGATAAATACATGTTTAACTGGTGAAACATATTTCAATGAGTGCCATACATAGTGCTTGAAAATTTGTTGAATGTGTAAACACGCTCTTACCCCGGCACTTGCATTCCTTTCTGTGGAGAACCCTTTTTCAATGCAACCATGGCATGAATCCCCCTAGTGGTGTTGGTACTCTGGCAGAAAAATGAACAATTCATCTTTACCATTGATTCTTCCGTTTTTGCCCATACCAAGGTCATAATTTTCATATCATATGATCTTCCACACCATGTTGGTTTGTTTGTTTGAATATTTAGTATCATTTTTATGCCAATATTATAAGGGCCAACAGATAATCATTTAAACCAACCACTATTTTCTGAGGTCCTGGAAAGTTAACCTGCACTCATGCACACCCTTCTCTGCAAGTAACTGATAACTTTCCCACTTGAATCAGCAGTGAGAGACGAATCATAACGAGACTCATTTTGTAATCATCACGGAGACTGTGGCGGGGCGGGGATTTGAATCGCATTCCTTGGATTGATAATCAGGTGCACTACTGGCTGAGCTAACTGGCCTGGCTCCACACCTACATAAGCTGCAATGGTTGAAAATCATTTTATATTTTAGTAACATTAAACATAATAGACAATGTTTTTAGCTATTATAAACATACATAACATGCAATGAATGCGAAGATGCCAAAAAGAACAGCAAGCATGGAGAATGAGTCAAGAATCTTCCATCCTGTTGGCATCTTATATTGTGTAAAATGCACCATATAAACCAGTTATTAACACTAATTAAGTGTTGTTTATATTTTTACATTTTTCTCAATCTATCTTTTATCTGTACTGCATAATTGAATATAGCAGTTAAGATGTTCGACTTTAGGCCATTATAAATTAATTGCTAGATTATCATCCAAATTTTTCTTAAAAACGAGGACGGGAGGATTTTATTTTTTATTTTTAAGTTTAAAATTTTTTATGTTTTTTTTAATACTACCGGTAATAAATATTATGAAAATACCTAAAAAAGGGTCGGGATGGCATGAAAATTAGGGGATGGGCGGGGATGATAATCTAGCAGTTAATTTATTATGGCCTTATGGTTTTATCTTCATTAACGATGCAAAAATAGTAATCCACGTCTCTTATACTACTTGTTTAATGTCCGACAATATTGTCCTGCTTGTATTTGTCATTTTAATTTACACTCAACTTAGTCTGTACACACAGTCTATACAAACCATCCAAGCTCTTCTGCTAGTGACAG
Source organism: Panopea generosa (assembly GCA_029582155.1). NCBI lineage: Eukaryota > Metazoa > Mollusca > Bivalvia > Adapedonta > Hiatellidae > Panopea > Panopea generosa. The sequence goes on along the minus strand of CM055898.1, from coordinate 35,512,264 downwards.
TTTAACAGCAATGATTATGAATTGGTGATTGTTGATTGGTCAGAATCCACATGACAGTACATGTATTATATATATGCCATAGCACACTCATTGACTATGTATTGTGGGACAGTCATGTAATTCTCTGCTTTTTCATTTGAGTATAACAAACCTGAGTTGAGGAGATGTCAGAAATTGTGATGAACTACAATGGGCAAGTTATATTCTCCCAGCCCAGCCAGAAATATAGAACAAGGTGTTAAATCAATATTTAACCCTTTACTCCATAGGTACGCGTTTTCCCGCACCAATCACAGAAGGCCTTTGAAAACAGTGCAGGAAGTGTTCAGATTGCTCGTTACGAGCAATCTGAACACTTCCTGCACTGTTTTCCACTCTGTCAGTTAATATAAATTCACCCAATAATTCAAAAGCCTTCTATATTAGAGGTGTCAAAAGGCATCTATAATAGAGATGTCCAAAGGCGTCTATATTAGAGGTGTCCAAAGGTGTCTATATTAGAGGTGTCTAAAGGTGTCTATATTAGAGGTGTCCAAAGGCGTCTATATTAGAGGTGTCCAAAGGTGTCTATATTAGAGGTGTCCAAAGGCGTCAATATTAGAGGTGTTAAAAGGCGTCTATATTAGAGGTGTCCAAAGGCGTCTATATTAGAGGTGTCTTTATTAGAGGTGTCCAAAGGCATCTATATTAGAGGTGTCAAAAGGCGTCTATATCAGAGGTGTCCAAAGGCGTCTATATTAGAGGTGTCAAGAGGTGTCTATATGAAGTAAAGGGTTAATGGTAAAATATAGTAGTATTAGACACCGTAATACAAAAAAGGTTAATGTGAACAAATGTGTAAGCCCTCAAGACTAACTCTCATTGTAAAATGTCTGGGGATCTTTCTGATTGATTTATAAATTATACCAAAATGTCTGCAACTCTACTGGCATCAATATTGAGTGCCATTGCATGTTTCTTATCACCATGTCTGGATTGATTTCTCTCTCTTTTTCTATTCCAATTTAAGAAACTGGGAGAGTATAATTTTCTAACTGTTGCCCATGGCAAATCTGACATCTGCTAAATATAAGGGAAAAATGAGCTATAGTTTTCATGAGGGAATGCTTAGAACAATTCGGAGATTTGGAAAATGGTTCGTTTAGGACCTCGTGAGATTTTGTTAGATGTTGATAACTGACAGCTGCTTCTTTTTAGCTTGCTGGGACGAATGTCCAAGGAGAGCTATTGCCATGACCCAAGCGTCGTCTGTAGACACCCAGGTTAAACTTTTGCATTTAAGTTTAAGATATCTATGCAACCACTCATTGAATATGAATGAAACTTTGCATGTGTGTTCACCATCATCAATGACACACACGGAGACAAGAACCATAACTCTTGATTGCATTTTGGCAGAGTTATGGCCTTTTTTGGTCTTAATTTTTCAGGTTAAAGTTTTTGATCAGGTAAGATTTCTATGCAACTGCTTATTGGATATGAATGAAACTCGGGAATGCATGTTGGCAAAGTTATGGCCCTTTTGAACTTAGTTTTTTGTCTGTAGACACCAAAGTTAAACTTCTGCATTTAGTTGCATTCAAGTTTTGTTGTTTGCCTCCAAACTCAATCTTTGCATGGGTGGGAAGTTTTATCCCATCGGCGAGCTTTGTTGTCATCTGACAACTCTTGTTTAAGCTCAAAGCCAACCCGATTGGCTCAGTTGTAGCCTGTCTGGCTATCAGTCCAGTGGTTGTGAGTCCGAATACCAGTCCGATCAAGTCTCTGTGATTATTGATAATTATATAACATTTGGTCTCATTGTCACTTGGGTCTCATAACAGATTCATGAGAGAAAGTTATCTGTTATTTACGGAGGTGGGGTGTGCTCGAGTACTGTACTATATAAATTATAATACTAAAATGAAATACTAGTAAATTATAAATTAAACATTGTTTTATTGTATGTCCATATGAAAGGATTTTTAGCTTTAAAGGGTCGTGAAAAATATGAAAGGTGTAATTTAAGATTATGATTATGATGATTAAGAAAACTGATTTTAATGGGGGATTTGAAAAATGACAATTTTAGAACTTAATGAGTTTTCTGTTTTTCTTGTTTTTGTGGAGCCTGCTTGGGGTAAGGTTGTCATATTTGTTGCAATAGTGGTTCATGTATTTACATGCATGCTTTCGTGTGTGCATCCTTCAGATCTTGTTTGGGTTATATCTTTCTCATGCATAGAGTGACATGGCACAAATGTTACCAATAAAGAGAAATGAGACACGAAGACCTAGGTCTGTAGTTCAAAGATCAAGGTCACACTTAGCAGTTAAATGGTCAGAAATAGTTTCACAATTTTGTATCTGCTCCATATATTGTAACAACTTGACAGATTTTGAAATAACATAGCACAAATGTTTACCATATTGAGAAATGACCGGAAGTGTCACGCTTAAGACCCAGGTCAATAATTCAAAGGTCAATGTCACACTTACAGGTTCAAGGTCAGAAATAGGTAAAACAAAATTATTTTGCTCCATATCTTGAAAACAATTTGACAGATTTTGAAATTTACATGGCACAAATATTCACCATAATCAGACAATGTATCAAACTCAAGACTTGGGTACGTATCTCAAAGGTCAAGGTTCAAGAAATAGTTACAAAATTTTGTGTCTGCTCCATAATTATCATATTAACCATTGCCTGGATTTTGGAATAACATGGCAAAACTGTTCACTATAATCAGACAACATTAGCTCATTGGTGGGCTCAACATTGTAGCAATATGGCAACTAGTTATATTAATCAGCAGATGTATTACTTAATGACATCATTTGAAGGGTTACGTAAAATGCCCTGTATACATATAAACACATTGTGATAGAGTGAAATATTTAGTAAAGTAGACATTTTGATCACCCTTCTTGATTGGTATATTGTAATTTTACAGGTACCCAGTTCCAGGGCCAGGTCAATGTCACTGATAATGTCGCTGGTGGAGAAAGGTACAAATCTTAAATTTCATTATTTTTTTTTTTTTTTAAATGGGTTTTACCGCCATTTTCATTATTATGTCCTATACAGTGGAAGTTATATGTGAAATACCCAATTATGATTGGTGGAGGTTCTCACATTTTCTCACATAAAGTTTTTGGATCAAGCTGTGCTTGAACCCATGACCTCAGCAGTGAGAGGTAAGTGGTTGTTAAATGGTGCCACCTTAGGCCACTTAACCTCAGAGGACCCTCATTATTCGAAATTATTAAGAATATTTATAATTCAGATTTAGTTTACTGGAGTATGAAAGAAGCCAAATTGTCAATACATGTACTTGTATAAGAAATGTTGTTCAAGATTTTCTATAGATCGTCATGATGGAGTGTCCATGTGATTCTGTCCATATGCTGATGTAAGGTTTTAATACGTAGAATAACTTACGTTGACTTAACAAAAAAAGAAATATGGAGATAATATATGGATGGAAGGTGAATATTACTCCCAGGCAAGAAGTTGCCAAAATTTTACAGCTGTTAAAATGGTATTGCAGGTAAAACATGCTTGTTTTTGATTAATTGATAATGGCTTTGGATTATATTAGATGACTGTGTATAAGTTACTCTTGAAAATTCATAAATTAAAAAATGATAAATTAAAATCATAATGATGTTCTATTGCAACGGTAAGTTAATGCTTTTTTTTATCTAATGGGACTTACAGTTTGATTCATAGATTGTTTTTGAAGTTCAACTTTAATTAAAAAGCCGTAAACTGGGATTATCTAAGTAACGTTATATGCTAGAAAATAAATTTTACAACATCTGGAAGTTTGCTTGAGTAAGTTTTCATTTTCTCTACTGGTTTGGGACTTGCTCAATTCAGCCAGTCTGTCCATCAGTCATGTTTTCATGTCCACTCTGTATTTGCCGCATGAATGGACCAATTTTCAAAAAAAAAAATACAGATGTGTCCAACATAACATGACAACCTGTGGTGCGCAATGTCTGGGCGACTACCTCAAAATTCAAGGTCATACAGAACTAAATATATGGAGACTGTATTTTAATATACTGCATTGTCCGCTACCCCCCCCCCCCCCCCCCCCCCCCCATGAAAATTCCAAATGCACAAACTGATTTTCAGATGATTTCACAGAAGTGTTAAGCATAGCATGATGATGAGCTACATGTAACACCTTGGTGGCTACTTCAAAGGTCAAGGTCACATGCAAGACCTGGGAATAATAATGCCGAGTATTTCCATATACAGTAGAACTTGGATGGCTTGAACTGGGCCAGGACCAGATAAGTGTTTCGAGCTATATGTAGTGTTCCAGCCATCCACGTTCTAGTCAATATGTACTTGCAGGTCTATCTTAAGATCAATGTCAGGTATGGGACATGTATGGAAGCTGTGTATTTCCATATACTATCTAGCATACTTACCTTTCTGCTTTTGGCATGGTGTATTTTGAACAGTTTTTCATTGTTGCCAATAGTTAGGGGACTTTGAATTGCCTAGCAATATTTAATACACTTGTTTTGTAAGGAACCTTGTGTGAGTCTTGTGATTCTTGTGTTACATATATGTTATTGAATGTTTGATTTGCAGACAACAGCAAGGCCAGCTTCCTCCCCCACCCACATCGTCAAAGAAATCCCATGGTCGTAATCTGTCTGGTCAGTTCCGGTCACTTCAGAATGACACCAATCCTCTACAGATACATCTTCCACAGGTAAGATGGAGGTCCTGGTGTTAGTTCTATGTGTTTTTAGCTCACCTGAGCCAAAGGCTGACAGGTGAGCTTTTGTGATTGCCTGGTGTCGGTCGTCTGTTGTCCATAGTTAACTTTTAGCTTCTAACAACTTCTCCTCTGAAACCACTGGGCCAATTTTGATATAACTTCACAGAAATGTTCATTGGGTGACCCTCTACCAAGTTTGTTCAATCCATTTTGATTCATTAAAAAACATGGCCACCAGGGTGCGGGGCAAGTTTAATTAGTAAAAACTTAAAGAATCTTCTTGTTAGAAACTACCAGCTCGATTTTAAAATAATTTCACAGAAATGTTCTTTGGGTGACCCTCTTCCAAGTTTGTTCAAGCCATCTTGATTCGTCAAAAAACGTGGCAGCCAGGAGGTGGGGTTAGTTTACTATAGCTATGGTAAAAACTTAAAAAATGTTCTTGTCAGAAACTGCTGGCTTGATTTTAAAGTAATTTCACAGAAATGTTCCTTGGGTGACCCTCTACTAGGTTTATTCAAGCCATCTTGTTTCGTCAAAGAACATGGCCGTCAGGAGGCGAGGCAAGTTTAATTAGTTAAAACTTAAAAAATCTTCTCGTCAGAAACTACTGGCTCGATTTTAAAATAATTTCACAGAAATGTTATTTGGGTGACCTTCTACCAAGTTTGTTCAAGCCATCTTGATTCTTCAAAAATCATGGCAGCCAGGAGGTGGGGTTAGTTTACTATATAAGCTATAGTAAAATCTTAAAAAATCTTCTCATCAGAATCTACTGGCTCGATTTTAAAATAATTTCACAGAAATGTTCCTTGGGTGAACCTCTACCAAGTTTGTACAAGCCATCTTGATTCGTCAAATAACATGGCGCCCAGGGGTTGGTGTTAATTTACTATAAAGCTACAGTAAAAACTTAAAAAATGTTCTTGTCAGAAACTGCTGGCTTGATTTTAAAATAATTTCACAGAAATGATCTGTGGGTGACCCTCTAATAGGTTTATTCAAGCCATCTTGATTTGTCAAAAAACATGACCGCCAGGGGGCGGGGCAAGTTTAATTAGTAAAAACTTTAAAAATCTTCTCATCAGAATCTACTGGCTCGATTTTAAAATAATTTCACAGAAATGTTCCTTGGGTGAACCTCTACCAAGTTTGTACAAGCCATCTTGATTCGTCAAATAACATGGCGCCCAGGGGTTGGTGTTAATTTACTATAAAGCTACAGTAAAAACTTAAAAAATGTTCTTGTCAGAAACTGCTGGCTTGATTTTAAAATAATTTCACAGAAATGATCTGTGGGTGACCCTCTAATAGGTTTATTCAAGCCATCTTGATTTGTCAAAAAACATGACCGCCAGGGGGCGGGGCAAGTTTAATTAGTAAAAACTTTAAAAATCTTCTTGTCAGAAACTACTGGCTCGATTTTAAAATAATTTCACAGAAATGTTCCTTGGAGGACCCTTTACCAAGTTTGTTCAAACCGTAGTGATTCGTCAAAAAACATGGCAGCTAGGGGGTTGGGGTTAGTTAACTATAGAAGCTATAGTAAAAAATTAAAAAATTTTCTTGTCAGAAACCACCAGATCGATTTTAAAACAATTTCGCAGAAATGTTCCTTGAGTGACCCTTTACCATGTTTGTTCAAGCCGTTGTGATTTCTTAAAAAACATGACCGCCACAGTGAGGTGCTAGTTTACCCTATAGGCAGCTATAGTAAAAACTTCAAAAGCCTTCTTGTCAGAATCTACTGACCTGATTTCGATGTAATTTCACTGATATTTACCATGGGTGAACCTCTACCAAGTTTGAACTCTTCTACGCATCTATTACATCTTCAAAAACAAATACAAATTCTAACTACTTGCCCATCTCGCCTTTCTGGAATTTTGAGTGTACATGTTTTATATAATCTACTTATGTTGGGTGACTCAAGGTCAGTCAGGTGAGTGATATAGGGCCATCTTGGCCCTTTTATTTTTAAAAGGAGTTCAACCCTATTTTCATTACTATACCGGTTTTATATGGCACCCAGTTTTAGTGGAGGAAGAAGACCACCATTTTACAAGTAACTGGCAAACTGTCAAATATAATGTTTTTGGATTAGGGTTGACTGGAACCCAGCACCTCAGTGGCAAGAGCTAAGTGGTTTTTGGTTTAAACTTAATTAATTGGTACGTGTCATTATTTCCTGTTATAATCTAATGTATTTCATTTATCATAAGGATTACAGCAACTAATCTAATTAAATTTTGAAGTTTTCATTAAATAAAAAATAGATCAAAATTGAAATATAGTTAGTCTGCTCTCTCTCCCTTCCTACCCATAAAAAATGCCAGCTCAAAATAGCGTGAGTGTAGGTAGCCTTGTCTGTCTGGTTGTCGTCCATCTGTTTGTTCATCAAATGTAAAAAATTAAATTGAATTATGATCATTAACTTTTGAAATGGTCTACATGTTTAATTATTATAATGTGTAGCTGTATAATTTTAAAATGGCAGTCAAGTTTGATATTTGTCAATGTTGGTCAAATTTAACAGGAGTTATGGCCCACATTGGGACTTAATTTTTGGTAAAAATTTGGTGTCCGATCAATAGGGTGGTATTCATGTCCACAGACACATTTCTTGACCTTGGAGGCGGCTTATTGTTCCTATATTTGATATATTCTCTTTATTTTCAGACACCTGGCAAGGATATAATTCTACAGCCAGACACCATATCTCCCCCAATCCAATCACAGATGTCTGGCCCACCCATAATCTCCAATCCACAGTCTCCTCCCATTTCTCCACAGACCGCACCCATTGGACCAAAATTTACCTCCCCCACATCTCCAACCACCTCAGTCACCAACAGTTATCAGTCCCAGCAAATGGCAACCAGCGTAACGACCGCAACAAAAAAAGTCACACAGAGTGCCACTGCTGAGCACCCGGATATACCACAGAAGGGAACCGACGAATGGGCGAGGTTTGAAAGTGATGATGAAAAACATGGTAGGTTTTGAAAATCATGGTAGTTTTCAACTTGTTTTAGCATGATGCGAAGAAAGCTCAGAGCTTATATAAACTGCTCTTGAGACCCCTTCTGCGTAGAACCAGTAATGAGTGTTATTTTTTCGAGAGGCTATGAGTTGAGCAGGGAATTGAGCCCGCAACCTGGGGTCCACTATCCACTTCACTACTGCTCAGTTATGGCAGATTTCACTTGTCCAATACAATATTATAATTTAATGCCTTGTTAATAGAAATGACATTGGAAAGTGATTTTTTTGTAACTCAGCCAAGAACATTGTGGAGAAAACATGTTGTTCAACATCTTCAAGCTCATCTGTATATTAAAGGAAAAACCTAATGTGGGATGCGGCTCTGATAGTGATTTAAAGCTCAGCATTAAGAGAACAGTATGATACCCCTCCTAGTCACATTATGGTAACACCTGGCCGATTAGACGTAGAAATATCCTCTAAATGCTTAGCACCAAAAGAGGAAGCTTCTTGTATCATTATTCAAGTATTTGGTATGACCCAGCCAGGAATCAAACCCACAACCTTCCGTGTGTGAGGTGGACACTGTACCACTAAACCACTGCTGTGGTCTTTGTTTACTTTTAATTAATATGGTAATTAATAAGAATATCTGTTTGAGTCTAAGTCTGTAATTTTAATAATTTGTTTGTTACTTTGGTTTTAGACAGTTTGCAGTCTGTGGCATCAGTCCTTGGCCTAAATTCAATGATAGGTAGAGTCTGAGAATCAAACCCTGTAAACATACAACTATTGGTAAAATTGTGATGCTGTAACATTTTCTGTCAAATGATCATTACAACTGCTTGTTTCTGAAAATAAATATATTACTCTGCTTGTTTAATAGATGTTATTTGAATCTTAAATTTTTGATATTTTTGAGTCTGAGTCATTTTTCCCATGTTTGTTTGTTTTCAATAATGTTCAGAAGTGAAAAATGATGTCATCTAATGTCTTTCTATTCATTGGGATTGCCAAGTGACACTTAGTGAGAGTTGTTTGCTGCTATATTGTGAACTAGAAAATTAATTCAAAGCACAAACGCTTTCATTGAGGTGCATTGTGACTGGGTATTCTGACAGACTACACAGCAAGGTCAATAAAAACTAAACAAATATGGCTAGAATGTTCAAACACTTATAAAAGGAGACAGATGACATAAAAAAATGAAACATATCAGTATGGCCACTGCATAGCAATATATCGATAAACCAGATTTCATCAAACCACTAGATATGTCAAAACTTGTTATCTCAATATTGAAGAGTCTGCCAAATAACAATGAGATATCGGAATATCGGCATAGATTTTGTCACGAGAACAATATTTATTTTCATCTCCTGATAATTGTTATCTGTTTTACACTGTCATGATAAATGCTCATATCAGGGCTTTTCTTTGAATTGCTCGGCAATGTGAGATGTAAGTTCAGGCTGATTGATTGAACCAAATGATATTTATTTATGCAATTTACATGCAATCACCAAATTGCAGCATTCTGTCAATCATTAAAACTGACCCCTTTGCTATTGACCAGTAATTGATGTTGTGTCTTAAACAAACTGAAAAATAGCATGTGTAGATTTTCACATGACATGGAACAAACATTCCATTAAAATAGTGAAATGATCAATTGGGAACTAAATCTCTGATTGGGATATCCAAAATATCGACATAGACAATATCAAGTAAAAAGAAATATATTTACCTACACAAAGAGGTGGAAAAGTTGGGGATGAAGGAACATATTGACACTTTCGGAAATTCAACTTGAGCAATATCAAAATAATAAGTTTCGACTGTGTTAGGAATATTTGATTTTTTTGCTAATATGTTTATACTTTAGTGTTTTGTTGTCATGACTACAGGTCTACTGGGGAGTGGCAAAAAGGAAGGCTGGGACAAACTGACGCTGCCTGACTATTCCTCATCCTATAGTTCTGATACAGAAAGTGTTGAAGACGTCTGGTCAATTAATGATGAACAAAGGGAATATTATGTGAAACAGTTCCAGAATATAGAACCAGACGTGAACGGCCATATCATAGGTACTGGAGGCTTTATTGTTGACCAGTTATAAACAGGATTATCTATGAGAGAAGATAGTAGTTATAGAGCAGTAACAAGTTTTGCTATATTATTATGTCTTTAAGTATATTATTTACCCTTAGAAACTGTAGAAACTAGTGTAGATCCGATTGATTGCCAATTTGTTACCAAAAGTTACCAACGTGATCATCAATAATTGATTTTTATTTGTCAATGAATTATACTTAATAATGTATAAGAGTTGATGTTCTTCCTGTTAAATAAATTGAATGCTTATTGGATGTAAATTAAGTCTTGCAGCTAACTAAACTTGCCTAGGCCAATTTACCAACATGACTGACAAAGACAAAGACGAATGACTTTATCCAGAAAAAAGAAAAAAAACAAAAAAACAACAGATTCCTTGGCCCATTTTAGGTTATATATTATTTGGCACTTTAGATTTGAACTGAATCACAACGATGTCTGGGAATGCGAAAGATTAATCTGCCCTGAAGATTAACCAAAGTCCTTTGCATTTTAATTTTGATGACATTGGAACTGTCCAAGCCTTTGTCAGCATTACATTGTATGCAACACTCTAGCAAACAATAACACTTGCAAAAAATAGTAAAACATTGCAATTTCATATTTGATTATGATATAAATGTTCCAATATTGATGTACTTTGGTTGGTTGTTAAACAATATTTTGATTTATAACAATATTATTCGGTATAATGATAACTAGATTGAATTCTTGTGTAGGCATTTTGTGATGATGATGACGAGACGATATTGATTTTTATCGAATTGTCCGACTCGCCCTCCACATCATTGTCACATAGGTGTATTCATCAGGTCACAAAAATGAGCTACATAGATAGTTTTTGTAATCAGTGTAAATGTTTTTTTGAATAATTGTTTTTAAAAAAACAAAGGGATTTTAGGCAGATGCAATTCCATTCTATACATTGGAGAAGTGTTTTCCATGCTATAAGGAATATATTGTTTTGCTCATGCAATGTGTGTTTTGTTATTGCAGGGAATGTTGCAAAAGAATTTTTTGAAAAATCCAAACTAACAAACCACGAATTATCTAAAATATGGTAAGTATTGCAATGTTGTATCTTGATATTAAGCTTTATTTTAAAGAGTAAAATTTTAATTAAACCAGTGATTTTTTTTTTTTTTTTTTATTAAATTTTCAAAAATCTTCTCCAAAGGTGCAAGACCTGGAGCTGTGATATTTTGTATGTAGTAACACCTAATGATTTTCCCTCTCAGGTTTGTTTAAGCAATGGCCAAATTATCAAAATTAGACCTGCCCTAAGAATTTCAGTTCATCATGTGAAAATTTTCATTTAAAATGATCCTTATGAATAGGGGTTTCAAGTTTGTTCAAATAAAGAGGCTAGGGGCCAGTATGGGTTATAGGAAAACAGGAAATTATTTTGTTCTTTTTTATTTAAGATGTTATTTTAATTGTTGTAAGTTCTGGAACATTGTTTAGTCATTGCAGTTTAAGATTTGGTCCTTCAGAGGGGCTTTAATATTCATAAAGGGCCAAAAAGGGATTGAATTATTAACTGATAAGCCAAATGTATTTATTGACGCCTGGTAAGGGGAATGCGTTCCGTTGGAATGCTATGGGAAATAATTCTCATTTTTCTCATCTGTAAGTTATTCATTTAAGGCTTAAATAAAATTAATGTTTGTTTCCCCTTGTGCAACCAACCCACGAAAAAAGCACAGACTTAAACAATTTTATTGGGGAAAATTTCTGAGTTTTTTTTTTTAAATTTTTTCAACAGTTCTGGGTTTGTCTTAAAAATCCGACAAACGAGTTTTCACAATACACAGGTCTGCAAATATCTCTATTCTATACAAGACATGTGAAACTGTTGCTTATAGACCGTAACTAATCAGTAGAAACAATTGATCAGCGCGGTGTTTACCGCATTCCTGATGTTGCGACTTTGGAAAACGTCTTGCATATTCAATTATCTTGTTTTATTCCTCTAATGTGATTAGTGGGTTGCTTTGAACATAAATTAATTTATTTTAAATAACCGCTATAATTGGTCGTGGATATCTACGACCACGGTACACATATTACGGTGCACCTGAGAAAGGAATTAAAATTAGATGATGACGTAGTTCGCGGATGTCCCTCTAATCCTCTAATATGAAGAGCATAAAAATGTTATCTCCCTTTGCCAAAATGGTGACAATTTCTAAAATCTGCTTATGTTTTTGCACATAATTTGTGATTGATCGTGTAATGTATAATGTCAGCGTTAAGTTCTGGTATTTTTATAAATATTTCGTAGATTAACAATAATTGGAACTGTATGCATGTAAATTTTTCTTCTGTGAAAACGTGAACGTTGATATTTAAATCGAGTAGGCATATACAGTAAAGAAAAATGTGGTAGGGGTATGATAGCAATACACTTACTTCTTTTTGGTTGTGTGGTTTCAGTGTATCATTTTCTTTGGCAGTCATATCATGATTTAAATACAGTATTGAAAACAACAATTAAGATAATTTGTCTTTTTAATATTTAAAATATAGTTGACTAGTTAAACTTTTCTAAATTACAGACTGCAAAGTTCTCTTTAATGAATTTAATAGCTTTGTAGGCTTGACATTGGCATTGTTGTGTGTACATTTAGTAATCATCAGAAAAGAAGAAAAATATATTTAAAATAATGGGTTAAGCATGAACTATTTAGTTGAGCATAGAAACAAGATTTATAATCTCAGACTTAGAAAGAAGAGTTACATGCATCATCACAACTCTTTTGTTATACATTTGTTGTTGTTTGCAGGAATCTATCAGATCTGAACAAAGATGGCGCTCTCTCATTGGAGGAGTTCTGTATTGCAATGCATCTTGTTGTGCTGCGGAGAAACGAAGTGGAGATTCCAGACAAGCTGCCTTTCTCCCTCATGCCCTATAATGCATTCACTAATGGTTTGTTATTATGTTTTCATGTCTGGTTGGGTAGTGTTGGTTGTTTGTGTCTTAAAGTAATATAATCTTCAGTGTTTCAATGCAATGGCAAAGTGATTTATTATTCTGATACAGGATTTCTTGTATTATTCCATTTATTACACATCTACAATGAAACCTATCTTAACCAGCCAGTCAAGGGAGGGAGTAAAAGTGGCCTTTTAAGACTGGTCAGTTTGTTCTGAAAGCACAGAAATTGGAAATAGTAGCTGCTTAAGACAAGTAGCTGTTTATTAGAGGTGACCGCTAATACAGGTTTTATATATATTTATATAAGCCTATATATACTGAAAAGAAAAAGATACGCATAAGCAAAATTTCATGAAAAATTAAAATCTTAATACTAATATTGTTCCATATAGCTGGGATTTGCTATGGGGCAGTCGACCAACAGTATAGAACAAAACATTTCAATACTTAAAACCGTAGGTACCTTGTTAGTCATGAAAACAGTATTTCCATGACGAAAATCTTTAAAACCTATGTATACATGATTGCATATATATGCACTTTTTTTGCTTTTCAGTATATTGTAAATTGTGTGAAATCCATTATATCAAGCATGGATATGTAAATTTCTAAAACATTCAGAACATTCCTGTGACATTTTTTTACCATGTAAGACTGCGAATAAATTAATTCTGGGAGGGTGGCCTGTGGTCGAGTGGTCTATGACACTAAGACAGCTTATCATTTACGACCGCTGGGGTCCTGTGTTCAGGGCCCAGCTCTGTTAAAAAACTTAGGTCTTCCTCGGCCAATATAACTGTCATATATAACTTGTATGTAATGTGTTGAAAATGATGTCAAACCCTAATTAAAAAACAAACTCTGGAGTTAAGTATAGTTGTCAGACCATCTGATAAAAAAAAGGCAACATGTCCCAGTTTATAGGTCATCCACTGTTTAAAGTTTGAACTTTCTTATAGCTCTCTCAATGTTTTTGTGAGACTTTGGCGTGGTCTAGTGGTAAAGAGTCCGCCTCGCATGCGGAAGGTCATGGGTTCGATCCCCGGCCGGGTCATACCACAGACTTTAAAAATGGTACTAGAAGCCTCCTCGCTTGACGCTCAGCATTTAGAGGAGAGTTCTAGGTCTGGTCGGCCCGGTGTCAGTATAATGTGACTGGGTAGGGTATCATACCATGTGTCTGCGGCATGATACTTCAGTGTGACAGCACTCAGAATACTGTCTCAAGTAGACACTTTCGCGATATGACAGAAAAACTGTTCAAAGCGACGCTAAACACCATACAACAATATGTTTTTGTGAAGAGTCTTCCATTTTGTCCTTGCATGCATGTCTGTATTTTATCAAGACTTCCAGTCCATTATCGTAATTATATTCAGCATTTATAATTTTAATATTGTTTAAAGAACTTTTAATAAGATGATTTTCAATGATATGACATGATAGAGGAGCCGTTTGCATCAGACCTCCCAGATGGTAGCACGTTGAAGCGGTTGACACCCACATCTCTACCCGAGACCCAGATAGAAAGTATGATACAGATACAGGAGTCGCCCCAGATTTCCAGCAGTGAAGTATCTTCTCCGAGTATCACTCCAGCTAACTTTGACTTTCAGAAACCAGAGCCAACGGACACAAATGTAAGAAAAGTTAGGCCGTCTTGTTATTAAGAATGTGAATTTGAGGTTCATCTTTGTTTGTAGTATGTGTGTATGGGTGCAGTGGGTGGGGTGGGGTGGGGGGGGGGGGGGGGGGTCATTGATTGTTTGGTGGTTTGTAAACTGTTAGTTTATACTAGTTTATTTAAAGGGAATATATCAGAGGAAATGATATATTCTCTTTAAGCTCCATTGTCTGCTTCCTTGGTAGAATCAAAAGTGTTGATTTTTATAAAGCCATCAGGTCGAGCTGGGAATTGAACCCGCAACTTGAAACAGGAGTGGCTAACACTCTATCTACTGTGCTACTGCCCCGCTTGAAAATATTAAAATTCAAATGCTCCAGTTAACGTTTGGATCGAAATGTAGTATGTATGAGCAGCTCGGACAAACAACGGCAAAGGTGCTATTACAAGTACTCAGTTCAGAACTGCATTTATTCCACAATGATCTGATAACAAGTGGGATTATATAGTTTATTGTTGTTAGTTTGTAGGAATCTTAAATGTTTATTTATGTCTGATTCCACAGGTCAAAGGTTAAATCAGGCAATCTGTATTTTTACATGCTGGTAACAGTTAAGCTCTAAATGTTCTCAGACGAATAAACCCCTAAAACTTAGGCAGACTTCCATCTCAAAATAGGTCATGTTGGTATTGCAATGACCTTGACATATTTTCTCAGAAATTGTTTTGGGTTGCTTAAATTTGAAAAGCAGTGGTGTAACCTAAATGGGGAATGATACTTTTTTTTTTAATTATTTCTACTGTTTATAAAAAGGATATGGTAAATGAACCAAAGAACCACAATGGAAACAGTTTACTTTTTTTTGTGTTATCCTTGGTGGTGGTGTGCATGCCATTGCTCACTATACCTCATGTATGTAATAATTTCATTTTAATGTACATGTTGTTTTCTCATTGTCCATGTATGCATTAATTACCGAAAGAAATCTATCTATAAATCTATCTATAAATCTATCTATAAATCTATCTATGTAACTAACTAACTGTAAAACAATTACATGTAATTGTATATTGCAGGAAGCCCATATAATTCATCCGAAAGCGCGGCGTTTATCACCGGAGACTATTTCAGAGATTTCAGAGTGTCGACCAGAAAGGGGTAGGGCATTTTCAGGTAGACTACTAACCTGGGTTGCGGTGCTGGCTCCCAGCTTTTATTACTAATATCTTATAAAAAAAACACTAGTCCAAGCCAAATTTTTGTTTGAATTCTTGTTTTTTTTACCTTCTTATTTAAACTTTGTCATTTTTGTAAAACTAATTAATCTGTAAATAATAGTCAAGTTTTTAATACGATAATATATTTACTGTAATAACCTTTACAATAGCATGTTAATTATGACAGGTAGTAAGAAAAGGATTATTTTCATTTAAAAAAACCAATTCCTGGTATTGTTTTTTCGAACCAAAAATGAGGATGAAACTTTATTGTCAATAACTCAGGGAACTCTTACAGATCCTCTGTGTTTAGTTATAGTGAATGTACATTGTAGGCCTCACTATGCAGTTGAACTTTCTTCTTTGTTCTATATAAAATAAGGTCTAGGATATCCCTGGTAAAAAAAGAATTCCACATAAAGTTTATTTTAAAGTATTTTTTTTTCATAGCAGGATTTTTTGAAAAAAATAGTCCTCATATGCTCACAAATACATGCATACAATGTATGCTGAAATCCTATTAAAGTCATTTTTTTAACACCAGTGATGTCTTATTGCAGTATATGTTATGCCAACTTTTGCTCTACTCATCTGCAGCAAGAAATCACAACCACCATGAACCATTTGGAAAATATTTCAAAACCAAATTACATAGGACTTTTTTTTGTAAGCGTAAGAATCGTGTTGCCGTGGGAAAAAGAGGCATTGCTGTGTAGCGAGACATGTATGCTTAAGTTTAATCAAGAAAAGTCAATGAGAACTGTAATTTTTTCTTAACCTAAGCAAACAATCTCTGAAGTCTTTTCCAAGGTACTGCATGGGAATCTGACTAACATTGTTAAGATTTCTTAATGAAGTATGGTGGTTGTACTCTGATCCATTTATATGCAACTGAGGTCTGCCTCCACCATTAAAACTGAATACCTTTTATGACCTTATAGTGTTAAAAATGGCAATAAACGACATTTAAAACAATGCCATCCAAAACATTAAGTATTTTTTTGTGTGCATTTTCTAACAGTTCAAACAATTATATACTGTTCACAGCAAAGAGGAAGTGGGGGGGTTTCCAATAAAACACTTAAACCTCAGGTTGAAATATCTTATCTCTTACCTCAACCTAGTACCCAAAATAGATTTTTCTAATGCATCACAAAATTAGATTGACCCAAGTATTCCGGGTCATTTTGCAAAGAAAACAGTAGACTAGAAGTGGGGATGCAGGGTACTATGACTTACCACCTGCACCTGCAATGAACATTACATAATATAGTGCTTTTACTTTTCATAATGTAATATTATATTACATAATATTGTCGAAACATAAAGAAGTTACAATAAAAACAGGAAATTTGCGCTATAGTGAAAATGAACATTGTTAATGGTTTAAGAGAATATACAAAAAATTAATAAAATAATTTTGAGAATGGTAACCCTGATTTGTTTTTTTTTTTACTTTTTTCATATTTTTGATTTGATTAGTGCATTAATATAGACTTGTTAATGATTGCATGATTTATGATAGTTTCAGACAAAACATGAGTGTTTTTTATTTTTTATATGAATATTGACTGGCATGTGGCTGTATTTTACATGGATTAGCTAACAGAGGTTATTGGATAAGTTTTATTGCACTTAAAAACGTAACCTAATTTTTCTGGTGACTGCATGTAGTCTAGTTTCTGCTGCTCTGACATTCTTTGCTTACTGCATACTACTGGAGCTAATGTTTATACTTATATGTAATACTAAATAATTTATGTATATAATTTATATTAATATATTTGTTATTAAAAGGGTCCTCCCTGGCTGACTGGTTTAAGGCGCCATCTCAAGATCAATTACCTCTCACCGCTAAGGTCATAGGTTCGAGTCCCGCTTTCTCCAAAAGATTTTATGTTACAAAGTTTGCCAGTTACTTGCAGAAAGATGGTGGTTTTACTCAGATTCATTTTAAGGTCCTCCTCCAGTTTCACTTACATACTGTTATTTTGACTAGTTTCATCTTCAGATTGGCAGATATTTACTGTTAAACCTGCTCTCTTGATTGGCATCAGACAGAAAGTATTCTTTCCCATTTTATGGAGAAATTTTGCCTTCCATTTGGCCATTATGGTAATAAAATGCCATCCAGTTTTGTAGAAAAATGATTCCATCCAATTTTATTATTTTTCGTTGGCCTTTATAGACAAAAGATGCCTTCCAGTTGACTTTTAAGGAGAAGTGATGCCTTCCAATAGGCTTTTATTGAGATATGAGGCATTTCAATTGGGCTTTATAGAGAAATGAGGCCTTCAAATTAACATTTATTGAGAAATGGTGCCTACCATTTGACCTTTATAGAGAAAGGAGGCCTTCAAATTGACCTCTATTGAGAAACAATGCCTTGTGGCCTTTATAGAGACACATGTATGATGCCTTCCAAATGGTCTTTATAGAGAAATGCGGCCTTTCAATTTGCCTTTATATAATGATGATGCCTTCCAAAAGGCCTTTCTAGAAAAATGAGGCTTAATTGGCCTTTTTAGAGAAATGATGCCTTCCAAATGGCCTTTGTAGAGAAATGATGCCTTCCATTTAGCCTTTATTGAGAAATGATGCCTTCCAATGGGCCGTTATGGAGATATGAGGCCTTCCAATTGGACTTTAAAGAGAAATGAGGCCTTCAAATTAACATTTATAGAAAAATGATGCCTTCCATTTGTCCTTTATAGAGAAACAATGCCTTCCAATAGGCCTTTATAGAGATATATGTATGATGCCTTCCAAATGGCCTTTATAGAGAAATAATGCCTTTCAATTTGCCTTTATATGGAGATGATGCCTTCCAAATGGTCTTTATAGAGAAAAAAATGATGCCTTCCAACTGGCCTTTGTAGAGAATAATGCCTTCCGATTGGCCTTTGTAGAGAAATGAAGCCTTCCAATCAGCCTTTGTGGAGAAATGATGCCTTCCAATCAGCCTTTGTGGAGAAATGATGCCTTCCAACTGGCCTTTGTAGAGAAATGATGCTTTCCAATTGGCATATGTAGAGAAATTATACCCTCCAATCGGCCTTTGTAGAGAAATGATGCCTTCCAATTGGCCTATGCCTTCTTATCGGCCTTTGTAGATAAATGATGCTTTCCAACTGGCCTTTGTAGAGAAATGATGCCTTCCAATTAGCCTATGTAAACAAAATGATGCATTCCAATTGGCATATGTGGAGAAATGTGGCCTTCCAATTGGCCTTTGTAGAGAAATTATGTCTTCTAATTGGCCTATGCCTTCCCATCGGCCTTTGTAGAGAAATGATGCCTTCCAATCGACCTTTGTAGAGAAATGGTGCCTTCCAATTGGCCTATGCCTTCCAATCGGCCTTTGTATAGAAATGATGCCTTCCAGTTGGCTTATGTAGAGAAATGATGCCTTCCAATTGGCCTTTGTAGAGAAATGGTGCCTTCCAATTGGCCTATGTAGAGAAATGAAGCCTTCCAATCAGCCTTTGTAGAGAAATTATGCCTTTCAATTGGCCTATGTAGAGAAATGATGCCTACCAATTGGCCTTTGTATTGAAATGATGCCTTCCAATTAGCCTATGTAGAGAAATAAAGCCTTCCAATCGGCCTTTGTAGAGAAATTATGCCTTCCAATTAACCTTTTTAGAGAAATGAGGCTTTCTAATTGAATTTTATTGAGAATTATACCTGCATAAAATTTACATTCACAGAGAAAATGAGTTTCCACCTTATGACATTTATATTGAAAGTGTATTGTATCACCACCAGATTTGCTTTTATAGAAAAAAACAAGCACTGTAGAGGCCATGTCAATGACCCCAATTGTACAGTAGGATGGCTTTTTTCACCTTGGATATTTGACAGCTTTGGTTATATTCACATATGCTGTTGAATAAAACCCGCTTTTATATGTACACTAAGTCTTGTACATGCTTATATTTGATAAACATACTTTTTATAATCAATTAGATAGTAAATATTTAAATACCATAATGGTAATGGGTATTTGTGCATATTTTCATGGCTTTTAATATTTTCAATAAATTTGCTGTCTCCTAAATATTGTGGTATTTGATTTGATTTTACTATACTGTAATGTTGCTGTAAAGGTGACCTTTTTACAAAAAATTAAACAGTCATGTAGTTGGTTAGAAAAAGTAGAAAATAGATGAAAACACTAATTAATTTTCTGTCTGTATTAATTTTATAAAATTTATGTTTCAAATACTGGTAAGTTTCATTTACAAATTATCTACAAAACTGCATAATGTGCTTATGACGGTTCCCATTTCTAAATTATACTTATGGTCATAATGGAACTCCTTTATAAATTATTTTATCATTATATGGTCTTGACAGTTCCTATTATAAAACAACTATATGGTCACAGTTCTCATTTATAAATAAAAAATATAAATCCTGAAGGTACCTATTTCTAAACTATATATTGTGTATATTTAAAAAAAAAAGAGTCTATTTTAGAATGCTTATTTAAAATAATTAATTTATTATATTTGATTATTATTTTTACTTGCATGTGCATTATATTTATTTTCAGTAAATCTACATTTATGTTGCTTTATCATTGTTTTAATTGCTGACCTCATGGAAAACATCCTGAATCCTGTCTTGGTCATTTGAGTGCTGTTTATTCATTATATCCTCAATTACTTGAATCTTAGAAAGAAGCATTTAGGTAATCTTGATTTTAGACTGGTTCCAGTGTAATTACAAGCCTCTTTGTACATCTTATGGTGAATTAACTACCAGTCAGCTTTGATTTAAAAAAAAATAAATAAATAAATTGATGTTGGAACTAGGGAACATTTGGTTTGAAAACATTGTTTATTTTAAAAGAAAAATAATTATAGAGTTATGCAGAATACAATGCAGTTTATGTGCACTCAAATGTCACAAAAGCTTATTCTTATGTTGGCTATTGCCTTAAACAAAGGTATGCTGTGATTGGAGTATTGTGTTGGAATAAACTGATTAAAATAGTTCATTATAACTGGTCAAGAGGGTCCTCCATGGCAGAGTGGTTTAAGGCACCGTCTCAAGATCACTTACCTCTCACCGCTAAGGTCATAGGTTTGAGTCCCGCATGCTTGAAAAACTTTATGTGAGAAAGTTTCCAGTTACTTCGGGAAAGACAGTGGTTCTACTCAGTCTGACTCAGTCTGAGGTTTTCCTCCACCATTAAAACTGGATATGCCATATATTATGTAACCTGAAATGTGTGAAAAATGGCATAGAACCCCATTCCAAAAAATTTTTTTTTATAACTGGTCAAGAAATTTCTGTTGCATCATTATAAGATGAAAATGCAGGTCCTCTCAGCCCTAAGGTCGTAGGTTTGAGTTCCCCTCGCTCCAAAAAAACATGTGAGAAAGTTTGCCAGTTATTTGCGGAAGGACGGTGGTTCTACTCATATTCATTCTGAGGTTTTCCTCCACTAGTAAAACTGGTTATACCATTATATTAAATGTGTTGAAAATGGCATTTAACCCCATTCATATTTATAAAACTAGAATCTTGATACCAAATAACATACTTTTCACTGCAGTAACAATGATGTAAAAAAAAGTTTTATAGAAAAAAAAGTTCTATAGACAAATACAACTTTCATGGAGAGTAAGTCACCTGGGAAACAAAACTGAAAAAAAACCACGGTATTCAGGATGTTTATGTTCTGCATGAATGGATGTTGTTCTGTCTTGTATCGTTAATGTTGTTGATTTACAGAGCCCGTGTCTCCTAGTTCTGGTGATGGTAACTTGCATGACTCTGAACAATCTCACCAGGCGCTTACAAAACAGAGATCAAACACAACCGCGTCACACCACCTCACGGATCATAATCATTTAGATGCTGCCACAGCGTCATTACAGAGTCGGCCGCGACCCTCTGTAAAAAAGAACACAGGTACATGTACAAGAAAAATGCCCCTATCTATTCTAGATAATAAAGCCAAGTTGGCTGTCAGGCGTTTGTGTCAATATGTTGATATGCTAGCATTTCTTTCGTAAATGTAGAAATAAGTGGCAAAATTCTTGAAATGGTAAGTATGTGTTGCTTCTTATATTAGGTTTGGAAAAGTGTTTAATTAATCCTGATCAAATACTGTATATTTTAGTAATGTTTGTATGAATATAAAAACTTATTTTTTCATTTTCACTGTAGGCTCTCAATGAAGTATTATTAATTATGCTCAGTCAGTAGCGCATATAACTTTCAATCTGGGAGTCACGAGCTAAAAATCCCTGCCCTGTCTCCATAATCATTGATACGTGACATTGTGTCTATTGTTATTCGTTTTTTGTGGGAAAATTATCAGTTACTTGCAGAGATGGGTGTGCTAAATTTCTGATTAACCTTTGATTATTACAGAAAAGCGTGGTTAGGTTCGCTGATTGTCTGTTAGCCCTCGATGGCATAGAAATGACGCTAAATATTCAAACAAACAAAATGTTCCACTTCGTCTTATAAATTTGATCATTATATATGATGTGTTGATCAATAACTGTTGTTTGGATCCTCCATGACCAAGTGTTCTAAGGTACTGTCTAAAATTCACTGACCTCTCACCACTAAGGTTGTATGCTCGAGTCAAGGTTAGTCCAACCTTTATGAGGAAATGTTTGCGAGTTATTGCAGGATGGTGGTTCTACTAGCACTTCTGTATATGTGTCAAGGCTCTTTCTCCTTCATTGATATTGGTTACCATATAATAATAACCTGTAATGCATTGAAAATGAGATGACAATTGTACATGGGCAGACCACTTGTTATATTCCATGGCAGACTCACCAAATCTGGGCCTCGTCTTACTAAACGTTGTACGTCAAAAATATTTTTTTGAAAAATGTTATCCAAATAGCAAATGTATGGATGCATGTATCTGTCACCATTTTGTCAGATACTTGTCAGCACTTTGATTAGATAATAACTCAGATCGTTGAGATAATAAGTTAAGATAACTGCCAAAAAAAATCAGCACAATTTCCCAATATATTGCCCATTCCTACCATCAAAGTAATTTTCCCACCTTCAACATTGTCCAGGTAAATAGATCTTAAAATAGAAGATACCTGCCATGACATATAAAACTAGATCATTTAGTTGGAGTACTTATATGTTTTTCCATAGCATCAGGGTCACTTGTATTGTAGAATTAGTTAATTTAGTTAATTGAACTTCTTGTGTCTGATTATACAACTGAAGCCTTTTAGTCGTTTTTTTATTCTATTCCTAACTTTCACCACTCAATAATTATGATAATACATTAAATTTTTCCTGGAAAAGTCAAAATAATATAATAAATGATCTTAATGGCAGGAGCAAGCAAAATTGGGACTTTCTTGCTTTGATAACTTCCTAAATTGCCATAATCGAAAACACAGTTATCATGAGTCAGTAATTAGTTTAAATCTAGATAAATTTTTTGTTTGTATGATGGCAGAAATATGACACCATAGAAACAAGCCCAAATATTGACATTAATGTAACCCTTGGAGAAAATATGCATACATTCATGTTAAAAAAAACAAGAAAAAAAAAAATGTGCGCACAAAAATGACCTATTTATGTGTCGACGTGCCGTAAAACACCATTCATTCATTCATGTTAAAAAAAACAACACTGGAACTCGTCTTGAAAACTGGAATAATCATCGCATAATGACGAAATGCTCACTTTATTTGGTGTTTTTTTTTGGGTGTTCTTTTTAAAGCATTTTTTCTGCATGTCTGACTTTTATTCTGTGCATTTGTCTATGATTTTATGACTTTGAATTTGTTTGACAATATACACAAATACATTGTACAATATTTTCATTTAAAGGGACACATGGCAATTTTGATAAACTTTCTCTGGACTTAATAGTTATATATTTATAATCTACATTATGGAAATATGAAATCAAAATATACAAGTATGTTTGGAGACCCTTAATTTTATTTTAATTTTAAAGGATTATTCATAGCTGAGTGGTCTAGATGCTGCCCCAAGATCACTTCCCTCTCACCACTGAGGTTTTAAGTTGGAGTCTCGCTCGGTCCAAAAACTTGGACATTTCGGAAGTTTTTAAATAACATCAATTAACTATGACAAAACATCTTGATTTATATCTTTGGAGTGGAATAAAAGCTCAGCATTTTACGTTCAAGAGTGATATTATTCTAGGTTAATTACAAAAAATATGTCATGGATTAATTACACTCCTGCACTAAATTATGTGATAAATGATTGTAAAGAATCTTACTTTAAACACATGTATCTTCGGTTATCTATAACATAATGTGTCAGATATATTTTATTTCCATCAGAGCTGACATAAGGATAAAAAACATAGAAGGATATAGTCTTCACGACCCTCCAATCATAGGTTCAGTGCTAAACCACTAGACCCCGCGCCCCTCATTTACAGTATTATGATGCTTTTGGAGAATAAAATCTTTATATGGTTATACATTGATACATGTTTAAACTTAATTATTATACCCCCGACAAACGAAGTTTGAGGGGGTATATTGGAGTCACCCTGTGGTCGGTCTGCCGGTAGGTCTGTTTGTTGCAATTTTCCTTGTCCGGAGCATCACTTGAAAAGTACTGGATGGAATTTCATCAAACGTCATACAATGGTAGAATATAATGAGAGGAAGTGCAGTGTACAAGAAACATAACTCTATTATTGCTAATTACAGAGTTATTGCCCTTTGATATTTTTTCTTGTCCGGAGCATAACTTGAAAAGTACCGGATGGAATTTCATCAAGCTTCATACAATGGTAGAATATAATGAAAGGAAGTGCAGTGTACAAAATACATAACTCTATTCTTGCTAATTACAGAGTTATTGCCCTTTGATATATTTCCCTTGTCCGGAGCATTACTTTTAAAGTACTGGATGGAATTTCATCAAACTTCATACAATGGTAGAATATAATGACAGGAAGTGCAGTGTACAAGAAACATAACTCTATTCTTGCTAATTACAGAGTTATTGCCCTTTGATATATTTCCCTTGTCCAGAGGATAACTTTAAAACTATTGGATATAATTTAATAAAACTTCATACAATGGTAAACCTTTTTCTGTCATGGCGGCATTTGGGGGTATTCATCACCTTCAGTGATAGCTCTAGTTTTACTCGATTATTAAACAAGTTTTTACAACTTACACAAATCACGCTTGAAGTCTTTCTGGGTAGAACCAATACTAAGGTTATGCGGAAAAAAGTCTTGCTCAAGGACACTACACAATCTCATAGGCGTTGGGGGAAGATCGAAGGGTCATAGGTTCGAAGCTATACCACTACCATACACTCCACATTAATGCATATAAAGAGCAGTGTGATGCGTGAACACGGGTATATGTGGAGCGCGTGATCCATTAGTAGAGCACCAACCCATGATCTGATGGTGGTGGGTTCAATCCTCTGCTACGGCTATGTGTGGTGTCCTTGAGCAAGACACTTTTTTTCACATATGCTTTGAACTTGTTCTACCCAAGAAGACTTTGAGCATGATTTGTCTAAGTTGTAAAAACTTGTTTCACAAATAAAGTAAAATTAATAAGTTCAAACTAAATTAATCTAACATGGGTATAATTAATTTCAGCATTACCATGTGTCTCTTTCATATTTATGCATATATTCATTGCATTTATTTATTTTAAACAACTTAGTACCCTAGTCATGTATAGATATTTTCCTTTCTTTTTTGTGGAAAAAGAACTTTTATACTTTCTGTCTTGACATTTTGATTTAGTTATAAATAAAATTTTATGATTTCACCATTTGAAAGTGGTTTCTACGTGGTGTATATATATTATATACTTATATATGCATGTTGTGGTTATATGCAAAAGATTGGATGCTGTCATTACAAGTCTTTAATTGTGGTCACAAATTTTAAATTCATCTTTTTCAAACCTTGTATTATGCTCTTTTGAAACCAAAAATGCAAAATAAAAACCATCCACTTATGTAACAATTAAAAACAGTTGGTAGAATTGGAAATCGAAATTCTCGTTGTTTTTATTTATTGGTATGTGAATTATATGACATTATATAAATAAAGGTTTTATCAAATTTTAGAAGGTCCAACATCGAATAGAGAAGTTATAAGGTTTGAAAATTACAGGTAACCTTGGAACTTCAATATGTGACATTTTTGATGACGAATCAGTCATTTTTCATGATTTTTTATTACTAATATACTGCGTATGTCACATATTGAAGTTGTGTCATATGACTGTAGTAGGTGTTTACGACTGACTTTTGATTGGTTAACAGTTCCAGGTGTCTTACCCGGTCACATCCTGCCACCGGTCCCCCCATCTAGTCAACCATCAATGGAGTCGTCTGTGAGTGTAGATGGCACACACGAGCCTCCTGTCCCGCCCCCGAGACCTGGACAACATATTCGCAGTATGTCTGTGGATTATAGTAAAGGTAAAATATAAGCTTTTGATAAATATTAACCGCCTACTGGTGTAGTTCACCTAAAGTGTATGTGCCATATGTTGTTATCTTTCATTGCTGACATCACAAATGTCACTGAAGAATATTACATTCAATTTGATAGTGGAATTATAGATGGTACATTTTTTCATACAGGGATAGGTATATACCATTTTACCAGGGTGAGGTCTTCCACTGATGTTGAAACTACTGAATCTATCAATTTAATAGAGGATCTTACATGAGTGCTTATTTATTATTGAATTTAATAGAGTTGGAAAACATATTATGCGAGACTGTTGAGCATTATATCATTTTTCCCAACTAGTTTGATAAATTCAGTAATAAATTAGCAAGAATGTAAGATTCATTTTATCACATAACTCGGAAAAAATGACATCTTTGTATAAGGAATGAGATACATTAAATTATTTCTGGAAAAGTCAAAATAATATAATAAATGATCTTAATGGCAGGAGCAAGCAGTATTGGGACTTTCTTGCTTTGAAGTACTTTGGCAGTTTGCGTATGAGAGCCGAGTTAAATGGAAAACACTGATTGATGATTTGGAAGTGATATTACACTAGGTTAATATAAAAAATATTTCGCTGGTTTATTATACTCCTGTGCCTTCAATAATGTGATAAAAAAAATTATTTGATGTGTTTGTATGCAAGGAATTAGATCATCATTCATGGCTTCTTGTTTTGTCTGGATTAAACGTCTCTTGGACTTAATTTTCCCAAAAAATTTAAAAAAAAACAAACATTTTTTTTACATTACAATAGATTTTAATGTATGACCATGTTATAAACAACATTATTTACAACAGTACAGTCATATAATACATATAATTATATGTTGTAAATAAGATCGTTATTAATGTTTTGTATGAAAACACATTTTTTTTTACATTAATTTTGATTTGATATTTGATGTTACTTTACCATCCATTTATTCTACTTCTTCAGCACCACCAGCTGTTCCTCCAAGAATTTCACCAAAAGATGTAAGTATTAAATGTATAAATTATATAAAGGGAAATAATTGAAATCACAACGGAATTTCTGATTTTTGGGATCTATTCAGATGCATATTCATAATGTATGATATATATACAGTCAAACCTGTCTTAAGCAGCCAGCCAAGGGAAAGGGCCAAATTGGCCGCTTAAGACAGGTGGCTGCCTACTACAGGGTCATCCATTTTCACCCAGATTAGCGAAGTATTTTTGTAAATTGGCACAATTTCACAACCTCAACACGTTCATCCAAAGTCAAACACTTCCGTTTTGGTGGCATTGTTAACAAGCTGACAATCAAAACATTTATGATTTAAGTCACAATAAATCATTTCCAAATTTTATATTTTTCCACAATTAGCGCTTTTTACAAGTGTGAACTTAATGAGTTATTTTCCTTATCGTTCGTTAAAAGCACGAACAAACTGCCATTCTAATTATCGTCTCAAAAACGTTAGCTTCTTTAATCTTTTTATATGCCGACTTTTTCACAGTTAACGTGTTTACACAAAACACTTTGATCTGTCTATTTTACCAATTACGCAAAATAGAGATGTGAAAATTATCACGCACTACACTCGTGTTTGAGTCAGAAAAATTGCGATTATGTAGAACACAATAACAGCTTTGTTTGGTTTGAGTCGGAAAATTTGCGATTATGTAGAACACAATAACAGCTTTGTGTGGTTTGTTTACGGCCAATTAAGAAAGTTTAAACTAAAAGAAACTTATTTTAAATTAAAGATATATTATAATTATTTGATTTATTTGGTTTTTAGTACTTTAATTAAATATTAATTCTGTGGCCGTAATTAAATTTTTATCTGCCAAAATCGATATTTTACGGTAAAATTTGTTCATTTGGTGGCCGTTTTAAGAGGTTTTTAATGCATTTGGGACCAAAAATGTTGGCCGCTGGCCGCATCGACCAGGTGACCGCCTATTGCAGTTAAATTATATAGTAAATTTCGACAGGAGGGTCTGAAACTGGCCGATTAAGGCAGGTGGCTGCTTATAACAGGTGACTGTTAGTACAGGTTTGACTGTATATGGAGTTAATCATTTGTGAATAACAAGACAGATGTACAGACTATACTATGGCGAATGAGCCTAGCTACAATGCAAATGATACAAGGTAGACACAATATCTAGGCCTCTATATAAATTGCTATTACCGCCTTTTCTTTCATCTCCCACAAATCGATGCAATGAATTACAGATATACATGAATTTGTTTTTGCCAACACGAATATAATAAGATGTCATGAGATAAGTGAATGTTGGTGAGCAGGTGGGCTGGGTATTGACCTTGTATCTTGTATAGATAGGTTGCTTTATTGAAATGCAAATTTAAGATTGCTTCAAAGTTCATGCTGCTCACAGTGTTAACGTAATGCAAATTAACCAATAAAAATCAAACGGTTTCTTTGTTTGCATATTTAGCGTTATTTTTATGTCATCGAAGGCTAACAGACTACCAATTACAATAAAACCCCTTTAATAAGACCACCGTTGAAACCAGGCAAAAGTGGTCTTAATAGCGGGGCGGTCTTATTATCGAGGTCCAGATTAATTGGCAAAAGTTGCAGGCCTTTGTAGAGTTTCATTTTCTTTAAAAGTTAATTTGTTGTATTTTTTTTTCTATTATTTTACAGACATGTTTTATTTTTACAGTAAAATTTAGAAATGCGATTCATTGCATTTTAAAAGTCCATCGATATCATTCAAATAACAATTAAAAGATGCAGACTTACTGGTTTTCATTCTCCATAGCCACCTGTTATTTGGCAGGTTGCAAATTCTAATGAACACAAAGTTTGTTCTTACAACACTCTCTCTGGTGTCCTTTATGGCTTTGTTTACTGAAAACGTCACACCTTTAACGACAACCACAAATCGGTCATTGATTATGTTGTAAATTTTTCCTCCAGGCGTCTTTGGTCACACACGTGGTCATAATTAAGGGTGTGAAAATAGAACAAAGACCCCGTTTGTGACAGATTTGGTGGTCGGATTAGCGGAGTGCCCTTATTTTTGGAGTTGACGACCATTGAATAAAGAAGGAAAATATCCGTCCCTAAAATAAATGCCTGTAAAAGCTGGGTGGTCTTAATAATGGGGTGGTCGTTAGGTGGAGTTTTACTGTAACATAACCAATTTTTTTCTCATTTGCACAAAAAATGGATAAATTTCCCACTTGAATCAGTGTTGAGAGACAAATGCCAATGAGATGCAACATTGTATATCATTCATCATGAAGACTGTAGCAGGGCGGAGATTTGAACTCAAGACCCCTAGATTGATAGGCAGACATGCTGTCGACTAAGTTTACCGTGCCCGACTTAAAACCCCCTAAGAAATCTGATTAAATATTTGATGATGCAGTTTTAGAAAAAATAATATGATTCTCCTGTTTCTATTTGACAATGTTTAAGGTAAAAGGGTTCCACCATTCCAAAGTGGCCTGGGTCATTGTCTCAAGGTAGAGCGTCTGCCTCCCATTTGGAAGGGTGAGGGGTCGGTCCCCGGCTGGGTCATGCCAAAGCCTTATAAAATTATACTAGAAGCTTTATTGCTTGGCGCCCTGCATTTAGAGGATAGTTCTAGGTCTGGTCGGCTTGGTGTTGGTATAATTCAACTGGGTAGGGTAGCATACCATGCTTAGAATACTGTCTCAAGTAGACACTGTTGCGATATCACTGAAAAATTGTTGAAAGCTGAACCATACAACGACAAGATAGCTGGCTGAGGTTAGAATTAACTACTGAGATTGTAGGTTATACCCCAGTCAAAACAATGTCTAAATACTTCATGTGAGAAAGTTAATCAGTTACTTTGGAAGGATAATGGTTCTACTAAGATTCATTTTGAGGTCTTCCTCCACCAATGAAACTGGACGGCATACATGCATATGAGATATAATATGTTGAAAATTGCATTAAACGTCATTAAGAAAAAAGACAAAAATGTAATGAAATGCTTACGTAGATGTATTGATATTTCTAAGCTGAAGTATGTTATTTGTCAACTTGTATATTCCATAGACTCCAAGTATGAAGAAGTTAGCACAGTTTAAACATTTCGAGCCCATCCAGTCACAAGAGGTGTTAAACATTATTCCTGGTTCCAGTGCCACTACAACCGTAAGTATCCATGGTTCCCAGCACATCAGAACAAAGTGATTGTATATTGTTCTCCTGTTGATTTATTTTGTACTATGCAGATTTCACAGATTTCCATTAACACTTTCCTAAACTATCGTTTCAACTTTATGTAAAGTAATAGACTTTAAAGTATAGTTTTGTCAGCCATATGTTTGTTGGTTTAGGAATGATTCTCTTGCTGCATAACTAAAGATAGCTAAAAAAGTAAATTAACTTCTAATACGACTGTTTATTCAGGGTGTAGAATATTAACTGGGTTGGCAACTATATATTGACTTTTGAGAGTGTTATTGGTATGTCATTTTTAAATTGTCCACTTGACTTCCATGGCTAAATTAAACAAAACATATCCTTTATCTTGCAATAACTTGTCTTCCATAATTTTCTGTTTGTCAGAAATTCTTTACATCCTTCATTTTATCAAGGCTTACTTTAAAATCTTTAAATATAAAATTTAAATCTATACTTCATATTCAAAGGGTCCTCCGTTGAGTGGTCTAAGCTGGTCACTTACCTCTCATCACTAAGGTCATAGATTTGAGTCCCATTTGCTCCAAAAACTTCATGTGAGAAAGTTTGCCAGTTACTAGTGCAATGCGGGTGGTTCTACTATATATAACCTTAAAAGTGTTGAAATAAAAACATCAATGAAAGTGTTTGTGCTTTGGATTAATTTCTACTCAGTCTTCCTCCACCAATAAAACTGGATATGCCATACATAGCCTGAAATGTGTTGAAAAAACAAGAAACTTCATATTTGGTAAAGGTATAAAAGCAATAGTTGAAACTTTCAAAGCTATGATATTGACAGCTAATACATGCCTGCATCTCCATTTCAAGCGGGAAAGGATCCTTTGAACCCCGGGACCTGAACAAAGTCACTCATCTGCATTTGATTGGGATCCTTCTTGGTTAAGTGGTTTCAGGGGCACTGTCTCAAGAATCGCTTGCGTTGAATCATGGGTTGGACCCAACTCTAGAGGCTTAATACGAGAAAATTTGCTGGTTATTATTTTGAGGTCTTCCTCCACCAATGAAACTGGAATCCAATTATGTTGGAAATACTGTTTAACCTCGTTTTCTGTTTCCTCTGGGTTTTTTTTGGTACTTGTATGACTAGGTAAGACTAGGTTAGACATCATCATTGGTTTTAGAAGTTATAAAAACTTATGTCTCAATTGAATTTGTGTAATATTAGAAAGTTCAAACTATTTAACTTCATTACTAAAAATTTACTAAACTGACCCATAACATTTTATATCTTTTGATGGGGTTTTGCCTTATAAGTCATGTTCTAATCTGCAACTTGTCTTCATTCATGGTTTAAGAATGTTTTACTGACAGAAGGTAAATCTCGGTACCGTGGCACATATTTTTTGATACCTTAATTAAATATATGATTGACTTGACTTGTACAGAACCACTTGGTACGTGGCGTCCAGATAGAGAGACATCGGCGATCACAGTCCCTGGACTTCAGACACGTTAGTTATATGTAAACTTGACCCCATTTATTGGTGGAAGGTTCCTTCATATATATTATATCTAGTCAGATTTTTAATTTCCTTGATATATAAACAATAACATCATAATTAAAAGCATGCTCTATTTGATACATTGGTTACACATCCATAAGGGTTTTTTGTTTTATATTTCCCTTATATAGTTTTGGAGTTTGGGTTTGTTAAGTTTAGCTTTATCAGCCTTTATAGTTCTTTTGTTATTTTACAAAAGGTATTCTAGTACTTGTTTTAACCCTTTACTTCATATAGACGCCTTTGGACACCTCTAATACTGAAAGGATTAATTCACCACGTATCAGCAATGGGTGAATTATGTTTATATAAACCGACAGAGTGGAAAACAGTGCAGGAAGTGTTCAGATTGCTCGTCACGAGCAATCTGAACTCTTCCTGCACTATTTTCAAAGGCATTCTGTGATTGGTGCGGGAAACGTGTATCTATGGAGTAAAGGGTTTATCAATGACTCAATAACAAAGATAGACAGTCTGATATCAATTTAATATAAACTGCTAAAGCTGTGAGTGGCACCTTAAGTATTTGTTAGATTACTCTTTGAACCTTTGTCTGAGTTAATGATTTTGATTCCAAAGTAAAGCTGAAAATATTTTAGTTTTTCTTCTGAATTAAAATTGTCATAGAGATAAAAATTATATGTAGAAAGATGAAGAAGTAAATTATCAATAGGTGGTGAAAATTTCATTTTGATATTTCAAAAAAAAATTCTTTATTCTTCTCACCAAAAAGAACTTTTAAGTGTGAATTTATAAAAGAAAAGTTTATCACCCAAAATTTCAATCAGGCCCTTTCTTTTGATACTAAAATCACAAATATATGTTGGTCGGTTAGGATGAGACGTGTTTGCAAGATTTTGAAAACGGCAAATGTTTCACCCAAAATTTAGATATCTCTGTTTCTGTTTTAATTCCCAGTTATTACTATTCTTTCTTTGGGTGATATACATTGGAATGGTTTTGATTAAAAAATCACAAATTGTTTTATGCGGATAACACCATGCAAACATTTTGTAAAACTAAGTTTTACATATTACAGTCATGTACTTGTTAAGTAAATCATCATCGTTATTCTTAAAAGACTTTATAGATATCAGAATTAAAACCTGTGATATAAAATATGACTTTAATTAGTAGAAAAAGTACATACCTTTTTTAAAATGATTGGTGATGAACTGTTTGATACACTACACTCAAGAAATATGAAATTACAACACGAGAAGTGATATGAAAAAGCAACATATTTAGCACGATTATATATATATACATGTCTATCACTATCCATATCCTATAGTAATTAATATCTGGTCATGTGACTGGTTGTTTACTTGAGATGTTACTGAATAATTTGGTACTTCCTGCATTGGTGTCACTTTTGAAATTTCCAAGTAAATCCCTATAAACCAAGTGTTGCATTTTCATATCTCTTCCTGTGTTGTGTTTTTCCTTTGGGTGTATTTATTTGTGCGATAATATTGTGGCACTGTGTGTATTTCCACTCTATCTTGGGACACTCTGTGTCTTTCCACTATTTTTGGCTGCTCTTTGTCTTTCCATTATCTGGGGCCATTCTGTGTCTTTCCACTATCTGGGACCATTCTGTGTTTTTCCACTATCTGGGGCCACTCTGTGTCTTTCCACTATCTGGGGGTCTTTCTGTGTTTTTCCACTTTCTAGGGCCACGCCATGTCTTTCCACCATCTGGGGCCACGCTGTGTCTTTCCGCTATCTGGGGCCACTCTGTGTCTTTCCGCTATCTGGGGCCACTCTGTGTCTTTCCACTATTTTGGGCCACTCTGTGTCTTTCCACTATCTGGGGCCACTCTGTGTCTTTCCACTACCTGGGGCCACTGTGTCTTTCCACTATTTGGGGCCACTGTGTATATTTTTCCACTATCTGGGGCAACTGTGTATTTTCACTATCTGGGGCCACTCTGTCTTTCCACTATCTGGGGCCATTTTGTGTCTTTCCACCATCTGAGGCCACTCTGTCTTTCCCCCATCAGTGGCCACTCTGTCTTTCCACTATCTGAGGCCACTGTCTTTCCCCCATCTGGGGCCACTGTATCTTCCAATATATGGGGTCATTCTGTGTCTCCACTATCTAGGGCCACTCTGTATATTTTTTCCACTATCTGTGGCCACTGTGTCTTTCCACTATCTGGGGCCACTGTGTCTTTCCACTATCTGGGACCACTCTGTGTCTTTCCACTATCTGGGGCCACTGTGTCTTTCCACTATTTGGGGCCACTCTGTGTCTTTCCACTATCTGGGGCCACTGTGTCTTTCCACTATCTGGGGTCACTGTGTCTTTCGACTATCTGGGGCCGCTGTGTCTTTCCACTATCTTGGGGCACTGTGTCTTTCCTCTATCTTGGGCCACTTTTTGTCTTTCCACTATCTGGGTCTACTGTGTCTTTCCACTATCTGGGGCCACTCTGTGTCTTTCCACTATCTGGGGCCACTGTGTTTTTCCACTATCTGGGGCCACTTGGGCCACTCTGTGTCTTTCCACTATATGGGGTCACTGTGTCTTTCAACTATTTGGGGCCACTATGTGTCTTTCCACTATCTGGGGCCACTGTGTCTTTCCACTATCTGGGGCCACTGTGTCTTTCCACTATCTTGGGGCAATGTGTCTTTCCACTATCTGGGGCCACTGTGTTTTTCCACTATCTGGGGCCACTTGGGCCACTCTGTGTCTTTCCACTATATGGGGTCACTGTGTCTTTCAACTATTTGGGGCCACTTTGTGTCTTTCCACTATCTGGGGCTACTGTGTCTTTCCACTATCTTGGGTCACTCTGTGTCTTTACACTATCTGATGCCACTGTGTTTTTCTTCTATCTGGGGTCACTCTGTGTCTTTCCACTTTTTGGGGGCACTGTGCATTTTTACTATCTGGGGTCATTCTGTATGTTTCCACTATCTGTGGCCGTTCTGTGTTTTTCCACTATCTAGG
Organism: Panopea generosa; assembly: GCA_029582155.1. Taxonomy (NCBI): domain Eukaryota; kingdom Metazoa; phylum Mollusca; class Bivalvia; order Adapedonta; family Hiatellidae; genus Panopea; species Panopea generosa. The sequence goes on along the minus strand of CM055898.1, from coordinate 35,477,508 downwards.
ACCACTCTGTGTTTTTCCACTATCTGGGGGCCACTCTGTGACTTTCCGCTATTTGGGGCTTTCTTAAATATTTGTCAATAAGTGTTGAATTTTCCAAGAACAGAAATTGCATATACACATACATATTTTTAGTATCATAGTATCACTAGAACTAGAAAGTTAAAAGCACTACAGGTAATTTTTATCTTATTCACTGTTGTATAATTATTTTCAGACTGGCGGCCAGGATACCGGTGGTAAGTAGAGTCATGCTTAGTAAGACTTTGATTACAAATGATGATTTTGACTATTTTTTATAGGAAAATAACTTAAGTGAAGAATGTGTCTAGATGAATATAACTTGTGTGTTGTGATCGTAAATAATTTGATACATATTATGCTTTTTGTCTTTGGATAATTATTTTTTATATAATTTTCAATTCTTCTCTAGGTATACTGTATTTTTATTACTAGAAGAAAAATATCAATGAAAAAGGCTTAGTTAATGAATCTAATGTGCAGAGATGTCATACTGCAAAATTTGTTATTAAAAGAAAGAAAGATTCTTCTACATTACAATATTAGTTGTTGGTTTAGTTTGTTTAAGCTGCAAAATGATGATCCAAAATAACCCTGAAAGAAAAAAAGATTTTCAATGAAACATAATTATACATAGGAATAGTTTAGTTTTAATATCTTTTACAATATCGGTATGTTATTATGCCGATGCAGGTGACCTCACAAAAAAGATAATGATTGATTGAAGATTTAGCATAATTTTTTTTGGGGGGGGGGAGGGGGCACCTTGTCTATGTATCTACAGTCATGCTTTTCTAAACTTGAAGTTGAGATCCTGTTTCATATCACAACTGTTAAATAAACATGCATACATAAAACAATAGCTGATCTTATCTCTCCACCCTTCCTGTATGATGATGCATATCATAGATGATAGTTAGACAACTGGTTGTATTGGATCCCTGAAATAGAAGTATAAGTATCTCTTACATGGAAAAGTGTGAGGAAGTAAAAGGTGTTTTGTTGTATGAATAGTAATGTAAACTTTATACGATAAAATGGTGGAAGTTGTAGCTGGTGGTTATTACTTTTATACAGATAATTATTATATCTGGTGTTCCCAGGATAATTCAAAATTCAGTTAAATGTTTATTACATTGGTTTCACATATTATATCTGGTGTTCCCAGGATTATTCAGTTAAATGTTTATAATATTGGTTTCACATATTGTATCTGGTGTTCCCAGGATTATTCAGTTAAATGTTTATAACATTTGTTTCACATATTGTATCGGGTGTTCCCAGGATTATTCAGTTAAATGTTCATTACATTTGTTTCAAAAGTTTTATCTGGTGTTTCAGGATTATTCAGTTAAATGTTCATTACATTTGTTTCAAAAGTTTTATCTGGTGTTTCCGGATTATTCAGTTAAATGTTTATTACATTTGTTTCACATATTATATATATCTGGTGTTCCCAGGATTATTCAGTTAAATGTTCATTACATTTGTTTCACATTTTACATCTGGTGTTCCCAGGACTATTCAGTTAAATGTTTATAACATTGGCTTCACATATTGTATCTGGTGTTCCCAGGATTATTCAGTTAAATGTTTATAACATTGGCTTCACATATTGTATATGGTGTTCCCAGGATTATTCAGTTAAATGTTCATTACATTTGTTTCAAAAGTTTTATCTGGTGTTTCAGGATTATTCAGTTAAATGTTTATTACATTTGTTTCACATATTATATCTGGTGTTCCCAGGATTTTACTGTTAAATGTTTATTACATTTGTTTCACATATTATATCTGGTGTTACCAGGATTTTACAGTTAAATGTTTATTACATTTGTTTCATATATTATATCTGGTGTTCCATGATTATTCAGTTAAATGTTTTTTACATTTGTTTCACATATTGTATCTGATGTTCCCAGGATTATTCAGTTAAATGTTTATAACATTTGTTTCACATATTACATCTGGTGTTCCCAGGATAATTCAGAATTCAGTTAAATGTTTATTACATTGGTTCCACATGACATATCTGGTGTTCCCAGGATTATTCAGTTAAATGTTTATTACATTGGTTCCACATGACATATCTGGTGTTCCCAGGATTATTCAGTTAAATGTTTATTACATTGGTTCCACATGACATATCTGGTGTTCCCAGGATTATTCAGTTAAATGTTTATTGTATTTGTTTCACATATTATATTTGGTGTTCCTAGGATTATTTAGTTAAATGTTTATTATATTTGTTTCACATATTATATTTGGTGTTCCTAGGATTATTCAGTTAAATGTTTATTATATTTGTTTCACATATTATATTTGGTGTTCCTAAGATTATTCAGTTATTTTCATTACATTTGTTTCACATATCATTTTTGTCTTTTTGCAGAGAGCTGACAAAAAATAAAACCAATTTTACAATTACATTCATATAGATTGATGTACCTTTTAGTTGATACAAAATAAAGATGTATCACTTGACTGCCGCCTTCCTTTGAAAAAAAAAAGGAACAACATCAGAACTTTTTTTGAATATATGTAAAACATGATTAATTAATTAATTACTAGTTAAATGAACACATAAAAAAAATTATCATTAAAAATGAAAAACTTCGCCATTGTTTTATTTTGAAAATATAATCATTCTCCATGTTAAATTATCTTTTCAGATTCAGTTACAGATTCAAAGGTAAGATGAGATAGATAAGATAGATAAGATAAAATAATGACATGAAACATCATGGTTTTGTTCTTGTAAACAGAAAACAACCCAACTGCAATTGATGCGTTTTAAAAATATTTGTTCTAGCATTTTAGGGGGTTAGTAGATATTTTCAGGATTCGTATTGCTACTTTTCTGAAGATAATTATGTACTTCTCAGTAATGAAGTTAAGTTTGTAGTCTTTCATATGGAAATATGAGTAAATAAAGTCATCAGAACCAGATTGTAAGCACTGAACTAATTGAACTGAAGCGAGCTGTCGTTGAAGTAAGATTTTAATTCAATCACGGATCAATATTGTTTCCAGGTCAGCAATTTTTTAAGCAAACAGTATCTAAGTAAACACTTCATTGTATTCAATTGTATTTACTTGGACAAACAAAAATAAGTAGCCAGTGGGCGGAGCGATAGTCGTGAGAGTTCGGTCAATTAATCTCACTCTTAGAAAAAAAATAAAGTTGCAGTTTCACTAAGTGATGAAGACAATAGGGTATTCCTTTGTTTTTATTAGGATGAAGGTATTTTAGAGCATGGAAATTTCCTGTTGTTGTCAATACCTTTGAAAAATTGTTTTTTTGTGCAGACGACCGCTGTGGCATGGAATCTCCTTGGTGAAGATTTTGTTGATGGCTCGGCCGAGAGAGAGGCTGAATTTGCCCTGGCAGCTCAGAGGTTTGTATACATCATTTTGTCTGCCTCAATGAATTCCACAAATTCACCTAGGATGAATTTACCAGTCATTGAATGGACATTTATACCCCTGCAAACAAAGTTTGAGACCAGGGTATATAGGATACCCTGTTTGTTTGTTGAGCGGTTTGTTGACTTTATCAACTTTCAACAGTTTTCAGGCTATGGACTTAATATTTCTACACATGTTCAACGTGGTCAAGTGTAGATGTGTGTAACAGAAATTTTGTGATGCTGACCTAATTCCATGCAGAGTTACTGCCCTTACACTTAGTAAAATAGCTGTATTTACCATATTGCAATTTTTGTGGAGCAAACTACTTCCACAGTTTTCAGGTGCTTGGCTTCAAACTAAATGCATATACCATGTGATCAGATCACAACAAGTTGATCCCATTGATGTGTATAACATAATTTTTTTATCTTGACTTAATTTCATGCAGAGTTATTACCCTTATACTAAGTAAAATTGCTGCATTTGCCATGTTGCAATAATTGTGGAGCGAACTTTATCCATACATGATCACCATTTTCATGCAGAGTTATTTGCCCCTGTGCGTAGTAGAATTGCTGCATAGTCTTGTAGAGCACTACAGTTTTCAGACGATTGACTTAAAACTTTGCACACTTAATCAACATCAAGTGTAGATGTGTGTGACACATATTTTGTAATACTGACTTAATTCCATGTACAGTTATTTCCCTTGCACTGGCAATTGACTTAATTTTTTGCATATGTTGTAAATGTGTATGACAGATTTGTTTAATGTTGACTTAATTAATGGGGGAGGTTGAGTAGGATGGGGGTGTATGTCACAGAATACACACTATATCATAACATTTATGACGTCCTTAGAAACTTTATTAACCCTTTACTCCATAGATAGGCGTTTTCCCTCTCCAATCACAGAAGGCCTTTGAAAACAGTGCAGGAAGAGTTCAGATTGCTCGTGACGAGCAATCTGAACACTTCCTGCACTGTTTTCCACTCTGTCAGTTAATATAAACATAATTCACCTATTGCTGACATATGGTGAAGTAATGCTTTCAATATTAAAGGTGTCCAAAAGCGTCTTTATGAAGTAAAGGGTTAAAACAGTTATAAGACTATTATTAATCAGTATTAACTTTTTATTACAGGCAAGCAAGCAGAGACAAGAAAGAACTTCAGATGGCCATACGTACTCACAAAGAACGGAATTCAACGTTAAAGCGATTAAACTCGGAACTCAACCAAGAGTTGCAAGAAGTGATGGAACAAAGAATAGCCCTAGAAATACAGTTAGAACATTTACGCCCATTCTTCAGCTAGCAACACTAGATCGTTGGCTTGTCAACATCATGCTGTGATGGAGGACTGTCCGCATTATAAACATTATTATGAGTTTTACTAGATATCTACTGGTATGAAAGTCTGAATAATTTACATAATGTCGGCATGATACATTATAGTGGTTCTTGGTTCTTTCCACATGTTTTGTATACGTTCTGGTCATATTGCTATCTGTAATGAATTTACAAATTTCAATTTTTATATATGATAGTAAAATTTTTCTTTCATCTTATCTCCGACCTAAGTTACTCTCCCATTATGACCTTTAATGTGACATGAAATGCTGTTTATTTCATTTCGTTTGCCTAGTCTCATTTCTTTTGCCTAGCCCATTTCGCCATCGTGGAAATAGTCATTGTAAAGACAAGATGTAGAAGTGCATTTGATTTTTGTTTCCTAGATGGTTCATTTATGTATTTGTATATTTAAGGCAATAATAAATTAATTTCTGGACTTTCATCCCCGCCCACCCTTGTTGTTTTTTACCTGCCCTAGCATATTTTACTTTTTAAAAAATATTTTTTTTAACAACACAGTCGTGCTTTACCAAAACAGCGCCTCATTTTAAACCTTTCGATCTGCAAATTAATCAATTTCATTTCATGCTTAATACTTCCATTTTAAAATCAGAAAAAAAATAATATAAAATTGCACCTCTGCCCTTATTTTGAAACAAATGTGGATGAAAATCTGGGAATTAATTTATTAAAGTCCAAATTAAGTTCTATATGGATGGATACAGTAACAGTAACGTGTATTTTTTCTTAACCCAGTGTTGATGCCTATATTTATAGAGTTAAGTTATTTGCTAGTATTTCGGTCGTGTTTCTTCTAATATGCTCAGTTTGCTCTGTCTGTTGTACATGTTGAATTATAGCAAGTTTTACTGGAATATTTTTTTAAAATGATGAGCCGAGTAGTTCATCCATGTGAAAATATTACATAATTAAGTAAAATTTTAGAACTTTTTAATTTGCTTAATCAGCAGCAGCAGCATTTACACATTGATAAAATCCAGAAAAACATGCATGGTATACTTATACCATATTTACCCTATATATTGGGACGGTTAAATTTTATTTTTCAAAAATACGATATTATATACCGCGCATAGACATACCAAAATTACCGTGTTTAACCTACTTATTGGGACATTGGGACAGTAAAAAAATAATTATTTTTTAAAATAATAAATATTGAGACAGCAAATAATTTGATTATTTGTTGCTCTCCCAATACATAGGGTAAATACGGCAAGTATTGAAGAAAGGTCCCATTTGCTACTGAGAATAATAGCAGTCAATAATTAAAAAAAAACGTACATGGTAAAAGCCCTATTAAAGATAATAAAGATGTTATATGCATGTGTGATTCAGAAATCATAAATTATGGTTACATGTGATTATTAAAAATAATTTTTTTTTTTCAGCAAATTATATACCTATTTTTAAAGGCATTAATTATAACAGGTTATTTTGTTTTCATGCTACAAAGCTACTGGTATGCAATAAAAAAGTGCTAATCTGGCTTCTGTTTACCAACCTTTTCTAAAGTTTTACTTATATATTTAAAAACTTTACTTAATTTTGAATGGTTATTTATCTTTTATATTATCAATATCGGTGAAACCATATGTAGTTTTACTGGAACCAGTCCAGAACTATGGTATTCTTGGATTTAAGTTTTATGTATGTAAGTGTATTCTTAAAGTTGTTGGTGAAACGGGAGCTAGGTCTTCATTCTTCATTCATAATTTTATATTTTAAGTAAAATCTAAATTGGTGAATAATAATAAACTGGAGTGGGTGAAGACAGTTTGTTAGTCCCCAACCAGTTTAACAGCAGGGGACTATAGGTTTACCCTCTGTAAGTTTGTCTGTCTGTCCAGTCATCTGTCCGACATCCATCCAGCCGTCTGGAAAGATTACTAAAAACGTATCCAAACTAAGTTTGTGACACCTTGCATGTCTGTAGAGGGCAATAAGGAGATAATGCAGGTCATTGTATTTTTTCAGTCGGGGACAAAATTTGTGTTTGTTACCTGTAAACTGTAAGGGGACTAATTTATTGTTTGCAGTTCTCCAGTGTCTTGTTTACAATGTCTTTAACTTTATTTATTTTTCGATTGATAGGTACATGAGAATTTTACTATTGTGGATAATACGGACAGTACGAGCATAGTAAGATCTTCTGTAAAACAAAAATGATTGTGTATCTACAGAATTGTACATTAACGGTAGTGACTGCTGCTATACTTGATGTTCAAACTGCCATTGTCTCGTAGATATGCTTGGATGATTCATTAATTGTACATTAAATTGTATTTCTTCATCATAATTGCATAGTGATGGACTTGTAAATTGCATGTGCATGTAACAGGCCTTTAAGTCACATATGATTGTCATATGAGACTTTTCATATGAGAATCGTAATAAAGGAGCCGAATTTATTTCTCATAAGAAAAGTTTCATATTATTCTCGTATGAAAATCAGACATCATAAGGTTAAGAATATGATTGTCAAATTAGAAACTTATGAAAGGAGCTTCGTATGAGATACATATGAAAGTATTTTTATATGAGAATCTTATGAAAGGAACTTCATATGAGATATATATGTGGCTCAATTGCCTATCTACATTGTATATCACTTAAAAAAGAAATAACACCCAATATCTGTTAACAGTTCTGATTTGAGATACACAGTATCTGTTAACTGTTTTGATTTGAGATACACAGTATCTGTTAACTGTTTTGATTTGAGATACCCAATATCTGTTAACGGTTGTGATTTGAGATACACAGTATCTGTTAACTGTTTTGATTTGAGATACACAGTATCTGTTAACTGTTTTGATTTCAGATACACTTTTGACATATTTCAAATAAGGATTTCCAAACCAATTTTTTCCAATAATTGTTTCTAAAATGAAATTTAAAAATATTATTTAGAAAGTGCTTTGTTACACGTAAATGTTTGTATCATATTTTTAATAGATTTCTTTATGAGAACATTTCAAGAAACTGAATCTGTAAGTGTTTCTCAAAAGACTGCGAAGAGAATAAATTAAAAATGGTACAACATCAATGGGCATTAGTATAAAAATTAATTATCATCTCATTGGCCTCTGCTTAAATGTACATTTTCATAAAAATCTAGACAAAACCATTGTTTCCTTGGCCTCTGCTGAATGCACATTTATTATTGTTTCATTATCCTGTACTTATAGAGTCATTATACAAAGGGTTGATTGCAATAGAAGCTTAGGCAGGCAATAAACATTCTTTGTTGTAACTCCCATGTAAATGTGAAAATTTGGGTCACGTCAATGCCAAAAAAAGATGGAAATCTTAAAATGGAGGCGTTTTTTACCTTGTTTATTTTTCTGGCTGTTGTGTATGTTTATTATGGATTACAGTTAGATGTGTACTACTACTACATGTTGTTTGAATGCAGCATTCCAAATAAATGGAATGGCAGATATGGTGTTTATTTTTTGGCGAGAGAGCAAGTTAGCAATAGTGTAACAGTTGATTGCCCATCAAACATTTTGTTTCAAATGACGCATGTTGCATGTTGTTTGGATATCACATATTAACCCTTTACTTCATAAAGACGCCTTTGGACACCTCTAATATAGAAGGCTTTTGAATTATTGGGTGAATTATGTTTATATTAACTGACAGAGTGGAAAACAGTGCAGGAAGTGTTCAGATTGCTCGTTACGAGCAATCTGGACTCTTCCTGCACTGTTTTCAAAGGCCTTCTGTAATTGGTGCGGGAAATCGCGTATCTATGGAGTAAAGGGTTAAGGACTAAAAGTAATACTAGTATATCTACCTTTTTGTGTCTATATTGTGTTAGTTTTACAGTAAGCCCTGTATATTTTAAGCATTTGTGGTGATAACAAATTAGTAGAACTGTAATGATAAACTTTATGTTAGAAATGACTATGTGCGATACACAAAAAGTTTGTTAAACCTATTTGTGTTACTCGGTTTAAGATACGTTGTTGTTAACTAATCTATATCAACTTAAAATGTATTATACATGAAAGCGATAAGTTTCTGTATTCATACATGGCACATGATGCGACGTTTATTTTTAAGTAGAGCAGACACATTTAGCTTATACTGAATTAAATTTATTTTATCTCAATTTTGAAGTCAGCTGAGAGCTTATATGAACTGCTCTGGAGTCCGCTTCTTGGGTATGAACAACGCTGAGTGTGGGTTTTAAAGAGGCCATCTGGTTGTTGTAATGAAACTATAAATTATAGGTGGTTGTTAGTAAATAAAAAATGGAATGGGAGTAAGATTCAGAATATTGGTGTTGATTAAACATGAAATAAATACTTTTCTTCTCTCACACGCAGAGCTCATAAGAGTGTCATTATATAATTAAACTGGATTTATTTTGGTTTCATACTATCATATTATTTAAAATGAGCAAATCTTCAAACCCTTTACAAATTAGTTTTTTTTTTATTGATTTGATATAGACACTACCAAGATTTGAGAGTTTATTTATTACATGCCTCGGGGATAATATCTGCAATTTAATTTAATGTACTGTAGGATTATTTGTTCATTTTACTTTCGATTTGTAAGTTTTTGAGCGGAATATTGATGAAGGTCCCCTCAGATGTTCTCGCACAAATGATGAAGAGAAATATACCAATATTTATATAAGTTTATTGATTGTCCTGGAGTTTTATTTGGAGATACAGTCAAACCTGTCTTTAAGTAGTCAGTCAAGGGAAGGAGCAAAGTGGTCTTTTAAGACAGGTTGTTTAATACCGGTAAATTTAATCTGAAAGCATAGAAATGGGAAATATCAAATATGGCTGTTTAAAACAAGTGGCTACTTAATAGAGTTGACCGCTTACACAGGTTTGACTATATATATATATATATAAATATGTATAATAATAATTTCAGTGTCAGTCACATACATGTACATGTATAAATATTATGCAATACAAACTAAACAAAGCTTATCAGATTGGATTATTCATTTTAATACAGAGAGTTTACACTTTTTACATGTTTATTGAAAAAGTAGTTTTGTATCCCTCTTTGCAGTTTGTCAAGACTATTGTCTATAAACCATTCAGATGTACATGAAATATATATTTGCTTATACAGTCTAGGCTGGCTGAACGACCCCCACTGTATAACACCCCAGTCTTATTTGATTGTAAATTGTTTTTGTGGCCTATTTAACCCCGATTCCCATGAAAGGTCATTTAGGCAGTCCAGTCCGCAGTAGCTTCCTTTTTAAGAGCAGTAAATGTCATAACATAATTAAAATGCAGGTTAATTCATTTAACATGCATAGAAATCAATATAAATTCAGTTATGGATTAGAGCTGAAGATAGAATCTTATAAATTTCTTCTCCAGGTGATTGACTTGAAACTTTGCATACATGGTCAAGTGAGTGATGCTGACTTAATTCCATGCAGAGTTGTTTCCCTTTTACTTCTAGCTTTTTATTAGCTCGCCAAGAAGAAGTCCAAGGAGAGCTATTATAATGACCCCGGTGTCTGTAGACACCCAGGTTAAACTTTTGCTTACAAGTTTCAGATATCTATGCAACCTCTCATTGGATATGAATGAAACTTTGCATGTGTGTTTACCATCATCAATGGAACACACAGATATAAGAACCATAACTCTGAATTACATTTTGGCACAGTTATGGCCCTTTTTGGACTTAGACACCCAGAGGCGAGCTTTGTTGGTCTTCTGACAACTCTTGTTTTTATTTTTGTACATTGTAATACTCTCTGCTCTAATATAACTCTAAGTGAACCCCGGAACTGTTGTACATGTATTGTCTGTTATACAAAAGAATGAGATTTAAAAGTTAGCAGTCTCCAGCATACCGTATATTCCCTAATTAACGCCCCCGGGGGCGTTACATTTTACAAGGTGGGGGGCGTTTATAAAAGATAAAAAAAAAGCAAATTTAACAACAGTTAAAAATACAATAAAACCATGGAAAAAAACCTTAAATCCGGTTTAAATCACCGAAAAAGTGGTTCAGAATTATTTTAGAGTTAATAAAATAATCGACATAGGATAAAAAAAAGCTGAAAATTTGTATGAAATTACTAGTCTGCGTACTGGAATATCCAAATTTATGGTCATTGTACTCGTCACTTTAAATCACTTGGACGCTTGCTCTTATCAACGTGGAACAATGAGCTTTCAGCGTACACAGACTAACCGCATTTTCCGACGTTTTGGAATGTTTTAATCGGCAGACAGCATTTTTACTAGTATTAAACAGTAAATATGGGGAAGTATTTGTTCAACCAAAAGTGATTAGGTGGTCACCCAAGATATAAACAATGGGTTAAAGAGTTCAAAGGTAATAAACACTTCGCTAATTGTTGACTGTGTAACAAAATAATCGATCAGGGAAAGATGGGCGAATACGCACTCAAATCGCATATACGTTTTGTTTTTTAATTTTTCAGAAAAAATAGGTGGGGGGCGTTTATTAGAGTGGGGGCGTTTATAAGGGAATATACGGTATTTGGATATTACTTTGTTGTGTAAAGGTCAGAAATAGTTTCTTTACTAATTAATATACATAATTATTTGATTAAACAGATATAATATTATATTGACTTTAAGAGGAATGAATATGAAATAATCATTGTGAATCTCTTTATTATAACATGATTGTTAAATTGTTTTGTGTTTGTTAAACAGTGCAGACATGATTGTGACAAACATTTTTTTTGTCAATTCTATAAAAGTATTAAACGATCTGTCAGACTTGGACATATATTGATTGTATCAAGGGGTGAATGTGAAAAGGTCTAAGTGCATACAAATAAAGAAACACCTAGACCTTTTTCACTCCCCACCCCAACACGGATATCCAGATCTGGCCTAATTGGATATTTGTGTTAAGGTGTAGGTACATATTTGGTAATTGACAAAAAAATAAAATAACTTGCAGAAAGTTAATATATTGTCAAAGCTTACCGTGCCAAAATAATAAAGGTAAATAAATGTTAGTACCGACATCTTAAATAAACCCAACACTATTCTGTAGTTAGAATCTTCACCAAAATATTTGTATCCTGAATATTATTTTTAATCTAACCAATGCAACAATATATACTACATTTCCAGATACGATCATCTGTAATTTTACAACCCTAAATGTAGTACTGAAACAAAACATAAATGTTGTAAAAAAAGTGTGAATTGTAGAAATTAAGAATTATTTAATTTTACTTAAATTAAAAATATACTGATATTGGCCATTGTAGCTGCCAATTAATTCTAGATATACTTGCATTGGCCAGTGAAGCTGTCAATGAATGCTGGATATACTAACATTGGCCAGTGTAGCTGTCCATGAATTCTGGATATACTAACATTGGCCAGTGTAGCTGTCAATGAATTCTGGATATACTAACATTGGCCAGTGTAGCTGTCAATGAATTCTAGATATACTAACATTGGCCAGTGTAGCTGTCCATGCATTCTAGATATACTGACATTGGCCAGTGTAGCTGTCAATGAATTCTTGATATACTGACATTGGCCAGTGTAGCTGTCCATGAATTCTGGATATACTGACATTGGCCAATGTAGCTGTCCATGAATTCTAGATTTACTGACATTGATACTGACATTGACCAGTGTAGCTGTTCATGAAATCTAGATATACTGACATTGGCCAGTGTAGCTGTCCATGAATTCTGGATATACGGACATCGGCCAGTGTAGCTGTCCATGAATTCTAGATATACTGACATTGATACTGATATTGACCAGTGTAGCTGTCAATGAATTCAAGATGTATTGGCATTGGCCAGTGTAGCTGTCCATGTATTTTAGATATACTGGCATTAGCCAGTGTAGCTGTAAATGAATTCTAGATATACTGGCATTGGCCAGTGTAGCTGTCCATGAATTCTAGATATACTGGCATTGGCCAGTGTAGCTGTCCATGAATTCTAGATATACTGGCATTGGCCAGTGTAGCTGTAAATGAATTCTAGATATACAAACATTGGCCAGTGTAGCTGTCAATGAATTCTAGATATACTAACATTGCCCAGTGTAGCTGTCCATGAATTCTAGATATACTAACTTTGGTCAGTTTAGCTGTCCATGAATTCTAGATATACTGACATTGGCCAGTGTAGCTGTCAACGAATTCTGGATATACTGACATTGGCCAGTGTAGCTGCCATGAATTCTAGATATACTGACATTGATACTGACATTGACCAGTGTAGCTGTCAATAAATTCTGGATATACTGGCATTGGTCTGTGTAGCTGTTCATGAATTCTGGATAAACTGACATTGGCCTGTGTAGCTGTTTATGAATTCTGGATATACTGATATTGGCCAATGTAGATGTTCATGAATTCTGGATGTACTGATATTGACCAGTGTAGCTGTTCATGAAATCTAGATATACTGACATTGGCCTGTATAGCTGCCAATGATTTCTTGATATGCTGACATTTACCAGTGTAGCTGTCAATGAATTTTTGATATACTGACATTGGCCATTGTAACTGTCAATGAATTCTGGATATACTGACATTGGCCATTGAAACTGTCAATGAATTCTGGATATACTAACATTGGCCATTGTAACTGTCAATGAATTCTGGATATACTGACACTGGCCATTGTAACTGTCAATGAATTCTGGATATACTGACACTGCCCATTGTAACTGTCAATGAATTTTGGACATACTGACATTGGCCATTGTAACTGTCAATGAATTCTGGATATACTGACATTGGCCATTGTAACTGTCAATGAAATCTGGATATACTGACACTGGCCATTGTAACTGTCAATGGTTTCTGGATATACTGACATTGGCCATTGTAACTATCAATGGTTTCTGGATATACTGTCATAGGCCAGTGTAGCTGTCAATGGTTTCTGGATATACTGACATTTTCTATTATTACTGTCAATGAACTTGGATATACTGACATTTGCTATTGTTACTGTCAATGAATTTTTGATATACTGACATTTTCTATTGTTACTGTCATTAACAACTGTACATGAAATAAATTATGTAGTATGTAAAGTATATTAAATATAACCTATATTGTATATCTTAGTGTCAAATAGTTTACAAACTGATTATGCTTTTACATATTGATCTTATAAATACAGTTTTTTGGGCATTCATTATGTTATGTGCAGTATTTTTGAAAGTGTCTTTCTTCACTGTTCAAACAGGAACAGCTGAACATGTAACATTTTGGTTGACTATACTAATACACTATAAAAATAAGGTTTGAGTTGTCTTGACTGACACTCTTATGATAAGGATGCATCTGTAAATTTCTGTTCAGTAATAAATGGAAAGTTTATTGAATCACAAGCAGAAATGTACCATTCAAAGATATTGGTTGATTCCGTCCTTGTAGTTTTATTTATGAGAAATTTGTTAATACACAGGTCGGCATTTTACATTTTATTTGTTTAATGTTTTAGCATAACCCAATACTGGTGATTGAGTGGTTTTATCGCAAGCCATGATTTAGTATTTGGTCAACAAAATTAAAGAGTTTTACACTACAGAGACAAAATACAAAATAGGTTATTGAACAGAATGTCCATAATTTATAATGTGCAGTTTTACTGCTGAGATGGAAGAAATATCGACAGAATAGGTGAGGCCTCTTTAAATTGATGGTGCTGTATATTGACTGAATGATTTCAAGTTATATGAGCTGAAACATTAATTTCAATTTGAATGAAACAATGATTTCATGTTGACAGAGCAGAAACATGGCTGAAACATGGCTGAACTGAATCATGGTTCAGCTTGACATTTAAGTTGGCTGGGATGAAATAGTGATTTTAAGTAGACTGGATTTAGAAAATATTGATTCAATGTAATTGTGTCGAAATTTTGAAATCAAGCTGATCAAGTTGATCTGAAATAATTTGAATTCAAGATGGGCTAAAATAAAAATTTCAAGTGACCAAAGCAGAAAATCTGAGTACTTTTAAGTTACTGTCTTGCAAACTAACTTCCAAGTTAACCACTGAAAATTTGAATACTTGTAAACTTAAGTGGTCAACATGATTTTTATTTGATTGATCTGTAACATTGATTTCAAGTTTTTTGAGCTGAAGCTCTGATGTTAAATAAATGACCTGTAACATTGCTTTCAAGTTTTTTGAGCTGAAGCTCTGATATCAAATAAATGACCTTTAACACTGCTTTCAAGTTTTTTGAGCTGAAGCTCTGATATCAGATAAATGACCTTTAACACTGCTTTCAAGTTTTTTGAGCTGAAGCTCTGATATCAAATAAATGAACTGTAACACTGCTTTCAAGTTTTTTGAGCTGAAGCTCTGATATCAAATAAATGAACTGTATCACTGCTTTCAAATTATATGAGCTGAAGCTCTGATATCAAATAAATGACTTGTAACACTTATTTCAAGATGTATGAGCTGAAGCTCTGATATCAAAGAAATGAGCTGAAACATTGATTTCAATTGACTGAGCTGAACCACCTACCGGATATTTTTCATACTACGATTATTGTACTTTGTATATGTAAATGTGTAAACGTTTGTCGTTGTAGGACATTGTAGCTCATTGTAAATGAGTCCATGTTAGTGCTATATTCATCTTGATTCCATATTCACAAGATAGGAGAATGTAAACGATACTCAGTGTGTGTCTGATTATTCAAATATTAAAACCAGTTACTTCTTATATATTCCAGCAAGTCATCATTGTAATAATGCATTTAATTTTATATAATTTTGTTTTACGCTATTAAAATGCTATTTAAATATTCAAATAATCATAAAAGCAGAATTATGCAAGACTACAACACCTCAGTTTTTCATATCGGTCGACATATTGCGATGGTGAATTAATTGATTGAAATTAAGAATAATTTTTCTATATAGTTTTTAACCCTGAATGAAATTCATTATATTTCAACGTGCAGAAGTTTTAAATTCTGGGGTGTCAACTTTTGTAAATTCTGCTTTTAGTAATTTTAAAGCATATCTGTTACCATGGTTGGTTCATATTACATGTAATAAAATGATATGACTAAACTCTGGGTTGCTTGCCGTTTTATTTGACTAAGTCCCATTTACCAATTACCTCCCCTTGATGACAATAGCAAAATTGTTATGCTCAGGAAATTAGAGCTGTGTAAATCGGTTGGGCATTATTTATGTTGAAAATATATAAAATGGTCATATTTCTTTGTACATATGAGAACATTTGTAACATTTTCATAAGTTCCGCCAGGTTTGAATGACAATGGGTACTGTTTAAAATATAACAGTTTAAAGATGCGAGGTGATACACTGGAACAAATAGGCAGAGTTGTCAAAAATAAGGGGTGTCATGAAACCATCAACATTGCGAAAAAGTAACCTGATCAACCCCATGTCTTGTTTTCTCCTGCATATTTGTAGTAACCGAGGATAATCTATGGAAACAAGACAACTTTAAGCACCACTGGCAATGTGGTCAGTGTTGCAGAAGTGCATGTCTGTATGTGTAGAAAAGTACAAAATTAATTGGTGTGTGAGACACGCTTACTAAAAGGCTACACCGAACTCCTTAAAGTAGAAAGGAACCCATGTTACTCGGGGTAAGAATCGAACCACTGTGTGACAAAGGGGGTAAGAATTTGCCCAATGAGAGTTAAGTGTCTTCCAGTACTGAAAACACATAATTTAGTATTTTTGTTGTGTACGTTCAAGGACTTGTATAAAAGGATAGGAAACTTGCATCTCCTGGCTAAATGTTTAAACGAAGGATTAATTATTCGACAATAAATCGTTCATAATTCATAAACAACTGATTTCTTTTACATAAACTGTAAGTTGTATCTAATCTGAGGTGTTTAAACAGGTTTCAACGACGCAAAATGATCTTAAATTTAAGCTATTGAGGTTTGAAGGAAAATTTCTCGTAATGTTTCCTTATTTTAGCTGCAGTATACACATTTTGTAATCAAAAGTACTTCAACAATTTTAAACACAAATTGATGGGAATGGTTTTATTTAATGAGAATTTCATTCTGCAATGTAAGAATTTTGATTTGTGTTTCTGAGATGAATGGAAGTTAAGATAATTAAAAACGAAATATTGCGAGATTTTGCGTGAATACGTGAGCGTTCATAAAACCTCAATCATTTGCCTTTGTTTCTCTATATAATTCCTGGGTACGTTGTACTTCTTCATTTGTTTTTATCAAATCGTGCATGTTGGTCTATAAACATAAGAGTTTGGTTTCCGTCTTGAACTTGCGTAATTGGATTATTACTGTTTTGAGTTATTGCCCTTTAATTGTCAATATTTGTACTACATGTATTTGGTTGCCATACCAGCGCTGTCATTTTTCATTTCATTTTTGGTCATACTTTATGAACTGATTAATACACATAATATCTCGAATGTGTCTTTTTTTAGCCTTGAGGAGGCATTTAGTAATCACAGTGTCCGTTTATCCAAGATTTTGTGTCCAGTCTCTCACTTTGTTATACAAGAATAATTTTTAAAAAAAATTGGCAAAAATGACGGTGTGATGATCCAAGTGTCGCGCGTAACTTGAATCCACTCATACCTGAAAGACCAAGGTCACACTTTGAGTTCGTTTGGCAACATTTCGAGTTTGTGTGAGATTTAGTGTCCGACCGTGTAACTTTGTCATTCATGGATGGATTTCAAAAACACTTCGCACAATTGTCCAACATAACATGACGACGTATCACGCATAAGACCCATCCCATAAATTTTCATACATTTAGCCAACGTTTTTCTTGTGACACTCTCATGTTTTTAACAAAACTTGTTAACACTTGTTAAAACACTTGTTAAATAACTATTTTTATATTGAAATACACGTAGTTGCAATGTTTAACAAGTGTATATACGCTAGCACCTGCATATTTCATTTGATATGTACCAGTTTCTAGTACACAGTATTTATGTAACCATAATATCTTGGACAAGTTTGTTGTACTGGCCCATACCTATACTCATTGTCAGAGTCATATCCCTTGAATCGTCAAAAACTGCGCTAGTTGATCGTATGTGCACCCTAGCACCAACAGTTGTCAATGGATCTTAAAAAAATACACAGATAGTCGTAAGACCTTGGACAACTTCTTGAATTGGCCAATTTGGATTATTGATATCTGAGTTATGGTTCTTGAGTTATTCAAAATTACTTGGTATGAATTCATGTACATTCTAGTTGGGTGAGAAACAGGCGATATCATTATAATGAAATGCCTAGTTATCTTGCATTAGATTTTTTCACTGTGACAAAGGTGAGCAATTTGGGGCCAGTCATGGCGTTCTTGTTTTGTAATTCCTGGAACTTTATTTTTAGAGGGAATATCTAAACAGACAACTGTAGAAATTACTTTATTCCAGTAACATGACAAATATCATGTTTATATGAATCATGTTTATATATGTTTATTTATAATTTTTGATATACTAGTATTGTTATAATACTCCCTAGTAAAGGAAAGGGAAACATGAAACTAGTTAACAGCATATTTTTGCAATTAAATGGTCATAATACATTTCACTAAATGTTAAATATTAAAGAAAGAGGAAATATCTGTTGATGTAGACCAACATACCGGAATCTCCAGTCACAGGCGCTCACATGTTCACACATACATGTTGTGTATAATGGCACATCACGTGGTAATATACATTTAACATATAGTGCTACGCTACGTGATTATATGCAACTGTTATTTATAATGGCACATCGCGGGGTAACATACATTTAATATATAGTGCTACACCAAGTGATTATACGCACCTGTTATTTATAATGGCACATCACGTGGTAATATACATTTAACATATAGTGCTACGCCACGTGATTATATGCAACTGTTATTTATAATGGCACATCACGTAGTAATATACATTTAACATAAAGTGCTACACCAAGTGATTATACGCACCTGTTATTTATAATGGCACATCACCTGGTAATATACATTTAACATATAGTGCTACGCCACGTGATTATATGCAACTGTTATTTATAATGGCACATCACGTAGTAATATACATTTAACATATAGTGCTACACCACGTGATTATACGCACCTGTTATTTATAATGGCACATCACCTGGTAATATACATTTAACATATAACGATACACCACGTGAAGGAATTAGAGAGAATTCTTTTGTTCCTTGACCACGTGATGGTACAAATATTACATATTAAATGACACACTCCAATTCTTTATTTCATATCACTCTATCAACACCATGCAGCCTGTTATTTGTGTTTTTTATTATGTTTTTTCCATACTTTCAACTTTGTGAACTGTGTTTCTGTTGCAGCAACTGCAGAACATCTCGATACAATGGTTTCTTTCTCATCGACACACAATCAGGCAGCAGAGCTCACTGTGTGATTTAGGCTACATTCATGTTGATAACAACCGTCTGAAAATACGGTAAAATGTATTACTGAGTATCATTCGTATAGTTCTAATTAATTTAAAATTTTGTTTATCCCATGGTTATGTCAGTTTTATCGAAATATCTTACTATATTATAGAACAATTGAACACAAACGCAATATTTTTTTTTTTTTTTAAAAATGTCTTTTTATGTATACTTGCATAGTCAATTCTATGCATCTACTAACAAACAACAGGGGCGTAGATACGAATTTGATGCGGTTAAATATTTTACAAAACTATTGTAGACTTTAAAACGAGCAACACCATTCGTATGATGTTAATTCGTTTGGACACGAATCAACATTGACAAATGCTGTCATCGTCCGACTTTAAGATTATTATTAAACAAAAATAAAAATGGAAATTATTATTGCGGCATAGAAAATAAATGAGAGGTGAGAGGTAAGTGATTCTGAGAAAGCGCCTTAAGCAATCTAACCAGCCAGCAAGCCAGTCAGCCAACTAGCAGCTACCCATCTAACTTTCTTTGTTTTCTTTCTTTTGTTCTTCTTCTACCTTTCCTTCTTCAGCGATATATGTATATATAAAAGACATATATATGCACTAGGTAAGTAATTGCTATATTACCAATAAGAATGTGGCGGTTATTCAAGGTCCACTGGATCTTTCAGACTGAATTTTAGCACCAATGCCATCTGGAACTCGTCAAATGATATCATCTTGTTTTTGTTAAAAATGTGAATGAGATTATATGCATAGAATTACGAAAACAATGGAAGAATTCAGATTCTTTCATTAAACTCTGTATTCAAGTTGAGAGCAGTACGTCACATGCTGAATGGACGGAGCTGTAGCGCAGAGGTTAGAGTGAACAAAACAATTTATATAATTTATCTGACGGAAGGTTAAACTGATCGTGTATATATATGAATGAAAGGGAAATGGCATTTATTAAATTCGAAGAAAATATATACAATACTGATTATTACACGTGTTAAATGCCGTTAAAGGTGTGCTCCGATACAACGATTCGATAATTAAATTTAAAACGTCCGACATTCAAAAGAAGCCTAATTAAAACCCTTAATATCAAAACTGTCATTACAGACTCCCTACTGCAAGGACTTATATAGAGATTAGTCCTTTCTCTACTGTAGATCTATTATTAGAAAATAACTGGTAAAAAAAAGCAGGCCGAAGTCTTTTGAATAGCCCTAACCGTAACTTAAATATCTATAATCTCTAATATAGAAGAGTTACAGTGCTGGTCTTGATCATATGCGACGCTTGCTTTTCTTAAAGACAAAACGTCATGATCATAGCTGCTGCACTGCAAGGTCAACACTAGTAAAATATCAACAATGGAAAACTGACAACTGACAACTTCCAAAGCTATTGCAGTATAAGGTCAACAACAGTAAATGGCAACAACTGATAATTATCAAAGCAACTGCATTTTTAAGGTCGACAACACTTAATATCAACAATTGATCACTGACAACTACCAAAGCTTCTGCACTGCCAATGTCAACAACAGTAAATATCAACTACTGACAACTATCCAAGCGTACAAACAAATTACGACTGACAACTATTAAAACGACTGCACTGCAAGGTCAGCAACAACACATTTCAACAACTGACGACTGACAACTATCAATGCTACTACACTGCAAGGTCAGCAACAATAAATTTCAACAACTGACGACTTATAACTATCAAAGCTACTGCACTGCAAGGTCAACAAGAGTAAATGTCAACAACTGACAACTATCAATGCTACTACACTGCAAGGTCAGCAACAATAAATTTCAACAACTGACGACTTATAACTATCAAAGCTACTGCACTGCAAGGTCAACAACAGTAAATGTCAACAACTGACAACTATCAAAGCTACTGCACTGCAAGGTAAACAACAGTAAGTATCAACAACTGACGACTATCAAAGTTACTGCACTGCAAGGACAACAACAGTTAACATCATCAAATTGACAACCGACATCTATGAAAGCTACTGCACTTTAAGGTCAACAACAGTAAATATAAACAAATGGCAACTGTCAACTATCAATGCTACTGCACTGCAAGGTAAACAACAGTAATCATCATCAAATTGACGAATGAAATCTATGAAAGCTACTGCACTTTAAGGTCAACAACAGTAAATATCAACAACTGACAACTATCAAAACTACTGCACTGCATGGTCAACAACAGTAAATATGAACAATTACAACTATCAAAGCTACTGCACTGCAAGGTCAACATCAGTAAATATGAACAACAGACAACTATCAAAGCTACTGCACTGCAAGGTAAACAACAGTAAATATTAACAACTGACGACTGACACCTATCAAAGCTACTGCACTGCAAGGTAAACAACAGTTAATATCAACAACAGACAACTATCAAAGCTACTGCACTGTAAGGTAAACAACAGTACATATCAACAACAGACAACTATCAAAGCTTCTGCACTGCAAGGTCAATAACAGTAAATGTCAACAATTGACAACTGGCAAAGCTACTGCACTGCAAAGTGAACAACACTTAATGTCAACAACTGACAACTATCAAAGCTACTGCACTTCAAGGTCAACAACAGTAAGCATCAACAACAGCAACTTTCAAAGCTACTGCACTGCAAAGTTAACAACAGTAAATATCAACAACATACAACTAATCAAAACTACTATCATATTAAAATGTAATTTTAACCAATTTACTAAGGGTAAACCTCTATGGAAGCTAAATAATAGTGTACTCAGTGATGTAAATTATTTAAATACGATTAAGGATAAAATTAAAGAAATAAAATGTCAGTATGCTGTACCTATCTATAACATAGACAATATTAATGATATTTGTAATAAAGATATACAGTTTACTATTAATGACCAACTTTTTTTAGAAACACTTTTAATGGTAAAACAATATCTTATTCTTGTTTTAAGAAAAAAGAGACAGATAAGCAGGAATGTGAAATTATACATGAAATAAATGAAATAGAACAATCTCTTAATGCTAGCAATATAACCAATCTCAATATTTTAAAAGAAGAACTTGTAACCTTGCGCAAAAAGAAAATGGAGGGTCATTTTATAAGATCAAGGGCACAATTTATTGAAGAAGGAGAAAAACCTACAAAATATTTTGCAACCTAAAACTTCACGAGTAAAATTATACCCAAAATAGAAATGCCTGATGGTAGCATCATTACAAAACAAGGGGATATTTTAAAAGAAGCTAAACATTTTTATGAAAACCTATATGCAAATAAAGATGAACAACTAATAGACATATATTTGAATAACAATTTTTTAAACTTTAACATACCAAAGTTAACTGATACAGAGTCCAAGGTTTAATTACATATGACCAAGCTTCATATTCACTTCGTAAGATGGTAAATAATCGTTTGCAAGGTACGGATGGTTTCGGTGCTGACTTTTTTAAAGCTTTTTGGGGTAAAATAGGGCATTTTGTTGTTAGGGCTATAAATTATGGCTATATTAATGGGGAGTTATCAGTTACACAAAAACAGGGAATTATTACACTAATCCCAAAAGATAATATACCTAGACGTTTTTTAAAAAATTATAGACCAATATCTCTTTTAAATTGTGTTTACAAGATAGCCTCGGGGGCAATAGCAAATAGAATTAAATCAGTTCTTAGCAAACTTATCCATGATAACCAAACAGGTTTTACCCAAGGCAGATTTATGGGGGAAAACACTAAAACAATTAAGAAATATTGTGATGGAGGACTAAAAATGATAAATTTAAAAGCATTTATTGCAGCATTGAAATCCACATGGATAAGGAGACTCATTGTTACAGATGGGCAATGGCAACTTTTAATAAACCATAAAATCAACACTAAAAACATTTCAAATCTGGGTATAAGATATTCTGAAGCCTTAGTTAATGATATTAAAAATCAGTTCTGGAAAGATGTTTTAAAATCTTATATAAGTGTTTTAACACACACTACGGCCACAGAAAACAACTCACTGCAATCAAACATACTGAAAAGTCCAGTCTATTTCAACCCAAATATAAGAATTGGTGGCAAAGATGTATTTTATAAAAAATACTTTAATAATGGTTTAACTCTAGTAAATGATTTTATAAGAGAAGACGGAAAATTTTACACTTGTGAGGAACTGAACGCAATATACAATATTAAAATGAAGTTTTTACAATATCATAGTGTGAAGAAAGCAATTGAAGTATATCTAAAACAATATAATATAACCGAATTCTTATCAAAGTTGAATTACCCAATTGTACCGTCTAACATTCAAATATTTTTAAATAGTAGAAAAGGATCAAAAGA
Source organism: Panopea generosa (assembly GCA_029582155.1). Classification (NCBI taxonomy): domain Eukaryota; kingdom Metazoa; phylum Mollusca; class Bivalvia; order Adapedonta; family Hiatellidae; genus Panopea; species Panopea generosa. The sequence continues at coordinate 35,453,924 of CM055898.1, read as the reverse complement.
CATGTATGATATTCTTAACAGGAACAAAAGTTCTCCTACATCAAAACTTAAATGGAACTTAAAATATAACTTTAGTGAGGAAACATGGAAAAATATCTACAAATTCCCATTTCAAAAACCAATAAGCACTATATTACAATGGTTTCAGGCTAGAATAAATCATAGAATATTATCAAACAGATAATTTTTGCATAAAATCAAAATTAAAAATTATCCAATTTGCCTTTATTGCACACAAGAGGAAACCATAACGCACATGTTATGGTCCTGCCCCAAGACACAGTCCATCATAAATGAGTTGAAAACATGGCTATTCTCTATAAATCCAATAGAAATTACTGAAGAAACCTTCATTTTTAATATAGGAAAGGGATTAACACTAGTACAATTATATTTACTGTTGGAAACAAAATTTTACATATTTTATACAAAACAACTTGAAACCCCCTTGCCTATAGCAAACCTAAAAAACAGACTCAAAAGAACACATACAATCCTGGAAAATGTAGCTACGAAAAACAACAATCTTGAAAAATTAAAAAAAGATTGGAATCTATACTCCGATATTCTATCACAATAGTTCCAATTTTCAAATTATAACATAAACCTGATAATAGATCTATATAACTACATAAAACTAAAATCCCTGTCACTTACACAAGTCATGTTAATATAAATGAATGTACTCAAAAATGAAACGATGAATTATTACTATGGTTTTGACTGATGGAGAGAGCATAATTAAGGAATTTTCCCATTTCCCCCCAAAAAAATTGCTTACTGGAAGCAATTAGAAAATATCAATTTCCCCTAAACTTAGTAAGACCCCATGTTTATACACTTATCCAAGTATGATATACTGAATATGAGTGAGATTGAGTGTTAGAGTGACTAGAAAAGCTTAAACATATGTAAACAATGTACAGTGTGCGATGGGATGACCCCAACCTATAACATACTTATTGACGGAGAAATAAAAGTATAAAAAAAAAGATCTTGAATTTTACTAGTGCCTGTGTTTTGCAACTTACACGACTGTAGTGACATGAATGTATTAAGATCTTGAATTTTACTAGTGCCTGTGTTTTGCAACTTACAAGACTGTAGTGACATGAATGTATTAAGATCTTGAATTTTACTAGTGTCTGTGTTTTGCCGATTACAAAACTGTAGTGACATGTATGTATTAAAATCTTGAATTTTACTAGTGTCTGTGTTTTGTAACTTACACGACTGTAGTGACATGTATGTATTAAGATCTTGAATTTTACTAGTGTCTGTGTTTTGTAACTTACATGACTGTAGTGACATGAATGTATTAAGATCTTGAATTTTACTAGTAACTTACACGACTGTAGTGACAGACAACTATCAAAGCTACTGCACTGCAAGGTAAACAACATGAAATTTTAACAACTGGTGACTGACAACTATCAAAGCTACTGCACTGCAAGGCAAACAACAGTTAATATCAACAACAGACAACTATCAAAGCTACTGCACTGTAAGGTAAAGAACAGTACATATCAGCAACATACAACTTTTCAAAACTACTGCATTTGAAGGTCAACAACAGTAAGCATCAACAACTGACAACTATCAAAGCTACTGCATTGCAAGGTCAACAACAGTAAGCATCAACAACATACAACTAATTAAAATTACTGGACTTCAAGGTCAACAACAATAAGCATCAACAACTGACAACTATCAAAGCTACTGCACTTCAAGGTCAACAACAGTAAGCATCAACATCTGACAACTATCAAAGCTACTGCACTGCAAGGTCAACAACAGTAACATTAACAACGTACAACTATTTAAAGCAACTGCACTGCAAGGTCAACAATAGTAAATGTCAACAACTTACAACTATCAAAGCTACTGCACTGCAAGGTCAACAACAGTAAATGTCAACAACTTACAACTATCAAAGCCACTGCACTGCAAGGTCAACAACAGTAAATGTCAACAACTATCAAAGCTACTAAACTGCAAGTTGAACAACAGAAAGCATCAACAACTGAAAACTTTCAAAGCTACTGCACTTCAAGGTCAACAACAGTAAGCATCAACAACTAACAACTATTAACTATTGCACTGCAATACAACAACAGTAAATGTCAACAACTGACAACTATCAAAGCTACTGCACTGCAAGGTCAACAACAGTAAATATCAACAACTAACAACTATCAAAGCTACTGCACTGCAATACAACAAAAGTAAATGTCAACAACTGACAACTATCAAAGCTACTGCACTGCAAGGTCAACAACAGTAAGCATCAACATCTGACAACTATCAAAGTTACTGCACTGCAGGGTTTACAACAGTAAACATTAACAACGTACAACTATTCAAAGCTACTGCACTGCAAGGTCAACAACAGTAAATGTCAACAACTTACAACTATCAAAGCTACTGCACTGCAAGGTCAACAATAGTAAATGTCAACAATTTACAACTATCAAAGCTACTGCGCTGCAAGGTAAACAACAGTTAATATCAACAACAGACAACTATCAAAGTTAGTGCACTGTAAGGTAAAGAACAGTAAATATTAACAACTGGCGACTGACAACTATCAAAACTAATGCACTGCAAGGTCAACAATAGTAAATGTCAACAATTTACAACTATCAAAGCTACTGCACTGCAAGGTAAACAACAGTTAATATCAACAACATACAACTAATCAAAACTACTGCACTTGAAGGTCAACAACAGTAAGCATAAACATCTGACAACTATCAAAGCTACTGCACTCCAAGGTCAACAACAGTAAGCATCAACAACAGAAACTGTCAAAGCTACTGCACTGCAGGGTAAACAACAGTAAATATCAACAACATACAACTAATCAAAACTACTGCACTTGAACGTCAACAACAGTAAGCATCAACAACTGACAACTATTAAAGCTACTGCTCTTTAAGGTCAACAACAGTAAGCATCAACATCTGACAACTATCAAAGCTACTGCACTGCAAGGTCAACAACAGTAAGCATTAACATCTGAAAATTATCAAAGCTACTGCACTGCAAGGTCAACAACAGTAAACATTAACAACTGACAACTATCAAAGCTACTGCACTGCAAGGTCAACAACAGTAAGCATCGTCATCTGACAACCGTCAAAGCTACCCCACTGCAAGGTCAACAACAGTAAACATTAACAACTTACAACTATTCAAAGCTACTGCACTGCAAGGTCAACAACAGTAAATGTCAACAACTTACAACTATCAAAGCTACTGCATTGTAAGGTAAACAACAGTACATATAAAAAAACAAACAACTATCAAAACTACTGCACTGCAGAGTAAACAACAGTAACTATTAACAACTGACGACTGACAACTATCAAAGCTACTGCACTGTAAGGTAAACAACAGTACACATCAACAACAGACAACTATCAAAGCTATTGCACTGCAAGGTAAACAACAGTAAATATTAACAACTGGCGACTGACAACTATCAAAACTACTGCACTGCAAGGTAAACAACAGTTAATATCAACAACAGACAACTATCAAAACTACTGCACTGTAAGGTAAAGAACAGTACATATCAACAACATACAACTAATCAAAACAACTGCACTTGAAGGTCAACAACAGTAAGCATCAACAACTGACAACTATCAAAGCTACTGCATTGCAAGGTCAACAACAGTAAGCATCAACAACATACAACTAATCAAAACTACTGCACTTCAAGGTCAACAACAGTAAGCATCAACAACTGACAACTGCATTGCAAGGTCAACAACAGTAAGCATCGTCATCTGACAACTATCAAAGCTACTGCACCGCAAGGTAAACAACAGTAAACATTAACAACTTACAACTATTCAAAGCTACTGCACTGCAAGGTCAACAATAGTAAATGTCAACAACTTACAACTATCAAAGCTACTGCACTGTAAGGTAAACAACAGTACATATCAACAACAAACAACTATCAAAGCTACTGCACTGCAGAGTAAACAACAGTAACTATTAACAACTGACGACTGACAACTATCAAAGCTACTGCACTGTAAGGTAAACAACAGTACACATCAACAACAGACAACTATCAAAGCTACTGCACTGCAAGTTAAACAACAGTAAAAACTAACAACTGGCGACTGACAACTATCAAAACTACTGCACTGCAAGGTAAACAAGAGTTAATATCAACAACAGACAACTATCAAAGCTACTGCACTGTAAGGTAAAGAACAGTACATATCAACAACATACAACTAATCAAAACAACTACACTTGAAGGTCAACAACAGTAAGCATCAACAACTGACAACTATCAAAGCAACTGCATTGCAAGGTCAACAACAGTAAGCATCAACAACATACAACTAATCAAAACTACTGCACTTCAAGGTCAACAACAGTTAGCATCAACAACTGACAACTATCAAAGCTACTGCATTGCGAGGTCAACAACAGTAAGCATCAACAACATACAACTAATCAAAACTACTGCACTTCAAGGTCAACAACAGTAAGCATCAACAACTGACAACTATCAAAGCTACTGCACTTCAAGGTAAACAACAGTAAGCATCAACATCTGACAACTTTCAAAGCTACTGCCCTGCAAGGTCAACAACAGTAAACATTACCAACGTACAATTATTCAAAGCTACTGCACTGCAAGGTCAACAACAGTAAATGTCAACAACTTACAACTATCAAAGCTACTGCACTGCAAGGTCAACAACAGTAAATGTCAACAACTTACAACTATCAAAGCTACTGCACTGCAAGGTCAACAACAGTAAATGTCAACAACTATAAAAGATACTGCACTGCAAGGTGAACAACAGTAAATGTCAACAACTTACAACTATCAAAGCTACTGCACTTCAAGGTCAACAACAGTAAGCATCAACATCTGACAACTATCAAAGCTACTGCACTTCAAGGTAAACAACAGTAAGCATCAACATCTGACAACTTTCAAAGCTACTGCCCTGCAAGGTCAACAACAGTAAACATTACCAACGTACAATTATTCAAAGCTACTGCACTGCAAGGTCAACAACAGTAAATGTCAACAACTTACAACTATCAAAGCTACTGCACTGCAAGGTCAACAACAGTAAATGTCAACAACTATCAAAGATACTGCACTGCAAGGTGAACAACAGTAAATGTCAACAACTTACAACTATCAAAGCTACTGCACTTCAAGGTCAATAACAGTAAGCATCAACATCTGACAACTATCAAAGCTACTGCACTGCAAGGTCAACAACAGTAAACATTAACAACGTACAACTATTCAAAGCTACTGCACTGCAAGGTCAACAACAGTAAATGTCAACAACTTACAACTATCAAAGCTACTGCACTGCAAGGTCAACAACAGTAAATGTCAACAACTTACAACTATCAAAGCTACTGCACTGCAAGGTCAACAACAGTAAATGTCAACAACTTACAACTATCAAAGCTACTGCACTGCAAGGTGAACAACAGAAAGCATCAACAACTGATAACTTTCAAAGCTACTGCACTTCAAGGTCAACAACAGTAAGCATCAACAAGTAACAACTATCAAAGCTACTGCACTGCAATACAACAGTAAATGTCAACAGCTGACAACTTTCAAAGCTACTGCACTTCAAGGTCAACAACAGTAAGCATCAACAACTAACAACTATCAAATCAACTGCACTGCAATACATCAACAGTAAATGTCAACAACTGAAAACTAATTAAAGCTACTGCACTGCAAGACCAACAACAGTAAATATAAAAAACTGACAACTATCAAAGCTACTGCACTTCAAGGTCAACAACAGTAAGCATCAACAACTGACAACTATCAAAGCGACTGCATTGCAAGGTCAACAACAGTAAATGTGAACAACTTACAACTATCAAAGCTACTGCACTGCAAATCCAGCAACAGTAAACATCGTCATCTGACAACTACCAAAGCAACTGCACTTCAAGGTCAACAACAGTAAACATTTACAACTGACAACTATCAAAGCTACTGCATTGCAAGGTCAACAACAGTAAATGTGAACAACTTACAACTATCAAAGTTACTGCACTGCAAATCCAACAACAGTAAGCATCGTCATCTGACAACTACCAAAGCTACTGCACTGCAAGGTCAACAACAGTAAATGTCAACAACTTACAACTATCAAAGCTACTGCACTGAAAGGTCAACAACAGAAAGCATCAACAACTGACAACTTTCAAAGCTACTGCACTTCAAGGTCAACAACAGTAAGCATCAACAAGTAACAACTATCAAAGCTACTGCACTGCAATACAACAACAGTAAATGTCAACAACTGACAACTATCAAAGCTACTGAACTGTAAGGTCAACAACTTTAAATATCAACAACTGAAACTTAATCAAAGCTACTGCACTGCAAGACCAACAACAGTAGATATCAACAACGGACAACTATCAAAGCTACTGCATTGCAAGGTCAACAACAGTAAGCATCAACAACTTACAACTATAAAGTTTTTGCACTTCAAGGTGAACAACAGTAAGCATCAACAACAGACAACTGATCAAAGCTACTGCACTGCAAGGTCAACAACAGTAAATATCAACAACAGACAACTATCAAAGATACTGCACTGCAAGGTCAACAACAGTAAATATCAACAACTATCAAAGCTACTGCACTTCAAGGTCAACAACAGTAAATATCAACAACTTACAAATATCAAAGCTTTTGCACTTCAAGGTGAACAACACTAAGCATCAACAACAGACAACTAATCAAAGCTATTGCACTGCAAGGTCAACAACAGTAAGCATCAACAACTGACAACTACCAGAGCTACTGCACTGCAACGTCAACAACAGTAAATATCAACAACTGACAATTATCAAATCTACTGCACTGCAAGGTCTACAACAGTAAATATCAACAACTGACAACTATCAAAGCTACTGCACTGCAAGGTCAACAACAGTAAATGTCAACAACTGACGACTATCAAAGTTACTGCACTGCAAGGTCAACTACAGTAAATATCAACAACTGACGACTATCAAAGCTACTGCACTCAGAAGTTCAACAACAGTAAATGTCAACAACTGACGACTGACAACTATCAAAGTTAAGTTGCTGCACTGCAAGGTCAACAACAGTAAATGTCAACAACTGACAACTATCAAAGCTACTGCACTCAGAAGGTCAACAACAGTAAATGTCAACAACTGACGACTGACAACTATCAAAGTTAAGTTGCTGCACTGCAAGGTCAACAACAGTAAATGTCAATAACTGACAACTATCAAAGCTACTGCACTCAGAAGGTCAACAACAGTAAATGTCAACAACTGACGACTGACAACTATCAAAGCTACTGTACTGCAAGGTCAATAACAGTAAATATCATTGAAATATGTTAATATTTTAATATAATATCAAACCTGTGTAAACGGTCATCTCTATTAAGCAGTCACTTGTCTTAAGCAGTCACAATTGCTGTTTCCTTTTCCTAGAAAATTAACATATATTAAGCTACAACCTGTTTTTAAGCCCACTTATGTTCCATTTCTTGACTGGCTGTTTAAGATAGGTTTGACTGCATGTGGAAAAACTAAAGATGTTGTTATTTTTTATTTTATTCTCTCATAAAATATCTTTTTGTCACAGGTGAAACCAACTTTAAGAACTGGAACGCATTTCCACCTTTTACCATTTCTGCGTCCTTTCCATTGTAAAAACGAAATTGTGGGCGTGGAATACATACTTGGGCAATTTAACCTGTATACATTTAATATTAGAAACAAACGTATACAAAGATTAAGACTTTTATTCAACGAAAGGTCAGCCTCTTCTGGGGCTTCACAAATAATTAAGGGAGATAACAGCGATATGAATTGCTAAAGAGGAGTAATTTGACCCCCATTTAGTTTTGAAGACTTGTAGCAAAATGTTATGTATTCATAGTTGAAGGGCAAAGTAATGATATTGAATAAAATACACCACAGTTGCACTTGAAGTATAGGTATAGAATACACCACAGTGTCACATGAAGTATAGAATATAATACTCCACATTCGCACTTGAAGTATAGATATAAAACACACCACAGTCACACGTGAGGTATAAATACAGAATATAATACACCACAGTCGCAGGTAAAGTAAAAACACAGAATATAATACACCACAGTCTCACGTGAAGTATAGATATAAAACACACCACAGTCACACGTGAGGTATAAATGCAGAATATAATACACCACAGTCGCAGGTGAAGTATAAATACAGAATATAATACACCACAGTCGCAGGTGAAGTATAAATACAGATTAAAATACACCACAGTCGCACGTCAAGTATAGATATCGAATAAAATACACTACAGTCGCACGTGAAGTATAGATAAATATTAAAATACACCACGGTCGCACGTGAAGTATAGATACAGAATAAAATACACCACAGTCGCACGTCAAGTATAGATATCGAATAAAATACACTACAGTCGCACGTGAAGTATAGATAAATATTAAAATACACCACAGTCGCACGTGAAGTATAGATACAGAATAAAATACACCACAGTCTCACGTGAAGTAAAAATACAGAATATAATACACCACAGTCTCACGTGAAGTAAAGATATAGATTAAAATATACCAAAGTCGCACGTCAAGTATAGATATCGAATAAAATACACTACAGTCGCACGTGAAGTATAGATAAATATTAAAATACACCACAGTCGCACGTGAAGTATAGATACAGAATAAAATACACCACAGTCGCACGTCAAGTATAGATATCGAATAAAATACACTACAGTCGCACGTGAAGTATAGATAAATATTAAAATACACCACAGTCGCACGTGAAGTATAGATACAGAATAAAATACACCACAGTCTCACGTGAAGAATAGATAAATATTAAAATACATCACAGTCGCACGTCAAGTATAGATATCGAATAAAATACACTACAGTCGCACGTGAAGTATAAATACAGAATATAATACACCACGGTCTCACGTCAAGTATAGTTATAGATTAAAATACACCACAGTCACACGTGAAGTATAGATATCTAATAAAATACACTACAGTCGCACGTGAAGTATAGATAAATATTAAAATACACCACAGTCGCACGTGAAGTATAGATACAGAATAAAATACACCACAGTCTCACGTGAAGTATAAATACAGAATATAATACACCACAGTCTCATGTGAAGAATAGATAAATATTAAAATACACCACAGTCGCACGTCAAGTATAGATATCGAATAAAATACACTACAGTCGCACGTGAAGTATAGATAAATATTAAAATACACCACAGTCGCACGTGAAGTATAGATACAGAATAAAATACACCACAGTCTCATGTGAAGAATAGATACATATTAAAATACACCACAGTCGCACGTGAAGTATAGATACAGAATAAAATACACCACAGTCGCACGTGAAGTATAGATAAATATTAAAATACACTACAGTCGCACGTCAAGTATAGATACAGAATAAAATACATCACAGTCTCACGTGAAGTATAAATACAGAATATAATACACCACAGTCTCACGTGAAGAATTGATATAGATTAAAACACACCACAGTTGCACGTCAAGTAAAGATATCGAATAAAATACACTACAGTCGCACGTGAAGTATAGATAAATATTAAAATACACCACAGTCGCACGTGAAGTATAGATACAGAATAAAATACACCACAGTCGCACGTGAATTTAGATATAGTTTAAAATACACCACAGTCAAACGTGAAATATAAATATAGATTAAAATACACCACAATCGCACGTCAAGTATAGATAAAGAATATAATACACCACAGTAGCACGTGAAGTATAGATATAGAATATAAGACACCACAAACGCACGTGAGGTATAGATATAATATAATATAATACACCACAGTTGCACGTGAAGTATATATATAGATTAAAATACACCACAGTCGCACGTGAAATATAGATATAGAATATAGTACACCAAAGTCTCACGTGAAGTATTGATATAGATTGAAATACACAACAGTCGCACGTGAAGTATAGATATAAATTAAAATACATCACAGTCGCACGTGAAGTATATATATAGATTAAAATACACCATAGTCGCACGTCAAGTATAGATATAGATTTAATACCCCACAGGCGCACATGAAATATAGATATTAAAATAATACACCACAGTCGGACACGAAGTATATATCTAGATTAAAATACACCACAGTCGGACGTGAAGTATAGATATAGATTAAAATATCACACACGTACGTGAAGTATTGATATAGAATAAATTACACCACAGTTGCGCGTGAAGTATAGATATAGATTAAAATACACCACAGTCGCACGTGAAGTATAGATATAAAATAAAATACATCACAGTCGCACGTGAAGTATAGATACAGATTAAAATACACCACATTTGCACGTGACGTATAGATATGATTAAAATACACCACAGTCGCACGTGAAGAATTGATATAGAATTAATTACACCACAGTCGCGCGTGAAGTATAGAAATAGATTAAAATACACCACATTCGCACGTGAAATATAGATAAAGAATAAAATACACTACCGTCGCACGTGAGGTATAGATATAAAATAAAATACATCACAGTCGCAGGTGAAGTATAGATACAGATTAAAATACACCACAGTCACACACAAAATATAGATATAGAATAAAATACATCACAGTTGCACGTGAAGTATAGATATAGATTAGAATACTACACATTCGCACGTGAAGTATAGAAATAGATTAGAATACTACACAGTCGCACGTGAAGTATAGATATAGATTAGAATACTACACCGTCGCACGTGAAGTATAGATATAGATTAAGATACACCACAGTCGCACTTGAAGTAAATATATAAAATACACCACAGTCTCACGTGAAGTATAGATATAGATTAAATACACCACAGTCGCACGATATAGATTAAAATACACCACAGTCGCACGTGAAGTATAGATATAGATTGAAATACACCACAGTCGTAGTGAAGTATAGTTATAGAATAAAATACACCACAGTCGCACGTGGAGTATAGATATAGATTAAATACACCACAGTCGCACGATATAGATTAAAATACACCACAGTCGCACGTGAAGTATAGATATAGATTGAAATACACCACAGTCGTAGTAAAGTATAGATATAGAATAAAATACACCACAGTCGCACATGAAGTATAGATATATAATGAAATACACCACAGGCGCACATGAAGAGCATAATACATGTTTTTGCTCTCCTGGAGTTATGCCGTACTTTTCCACTAAGAAAACATTCGACATTCACACAAAACAACAGAAAAAAAATATTCTACGTTTGTAATTTGTTAACCACACCACCTATTCACCGAAGATAAAAGGTAATTAAGAGGTTATTTATGATCTAATTAAATTTTGTGGATAAAAATTGAATAACATATCTTATTAATTTTCACTTTGTTCTTATAAAACATTCAACATGAAATTAACCACTATCTTTGGTGTCTACAATATTGAGATTCAAGCGCTAAAATATCGAAATACATGTTAAATTGTTAAATTCAGTCTCACTCTTCAAACGGGATATATAGTGTCACAACTACACGTGATTTGTTCACAGTAATGCGATGGATTATAACTAACAGTTGTTAACACAATATTGACACAAAGATATATAAAAGAAATGAGATAAAAATCTGGCGTTATAAATCCGAGTTATAAGCTAATCTGTTGTCGGTGGGAACTAATGCTGGCACGAAAAACGACCGTTAAAAGGGCATCATTTACTACACTCTTTTTTATCGTATTTTCTATTATGTTCTTTTTACATTGCAAACAGTCTGCAAGTATCCGATGCCAAATATCTACCTAATCCGTCGCATTACTGTGAACAAATCACTTCACGCTGTGACCTGCTGTAACCCTGTGTATCAAGCGGCTCTCGAGTGGGATGGACATCTCCTTGGCATGTTGGGGCCTTATAAATGTGCCAAGGTCACTCCACTTTATACATGGAGGGAAATTTTAACGCGGCGTTAGGTAGAAGGTTATGACATTCCTATGTACATGTGTTAATTGAACTAATCATATTCTGTTACATTCCAGATGACCGTGGTCATTGCTATACATAAAGACTTGTAAAAGATAAATAGACAGTGTTTTTTATGGCCACGGTCTGAGTTGATCGACAACCAGAGTGACTATCATCTGCTGAAGAGAAATGCCTGCCGTACAGTGTCCCATCCCTGGTTGTGAATATGTAACCGACGACCTTGATGCAGCAATTGTTGCTGCACTCATCACCGCTCATAGTGTAACACACGCTCCAGGACCTGTCACTGCTGCTAAAGTTGAAAAAGTGAAAAGGCCTATCATATCGGCCGCAGGCACAAGTGAGGAATGGGCATACTTCGCGTCACGATGGTCTGAATATGTTGATGCGACCAAACTCACTGGCCGTGACAAAGTAGTTCAGCTGCTGGAATGTTGTGATGAACAGCTACGCAAAGACTTAACGCGATCTGCGGGTGGAAGCCTTACTAACAAAACTGATATAGAGGTACTTACTGCAATTAAAAAACTCGCCGTCCGTGAAGAAAACACTATGGTGGCCTCATTACACAACATGCGCCAAGACCGTGATGAACCTGTGCGTAGTTTTTGCGCAAGCTTACGTGTACAAGCGGGCGTCTGCAAATTTATAATAAAGTGCCCCAATTGTGACACTGATGTCAATTACACAGACACAATTGTTAGAGATGTACTCGCAAGGGGTGTTGCCGATCCAGATATCCAGCTTGACCTCCTCGGCGACAAGAATACAGACATGACATTAGAGGAGGTTTCTCAGTTCATTGAAGCTAAAGAGGCAGGAAAACGTTCAGCTTTTCGCCTACTTGATTCCCATGCAGTAGAAGCAGCTAGCAGTTCTTATAAAAGGGCAAAACAAACAGCACTAAAAGACAAAACTGGACCATGCTCGTATTGCGGTAAGAAAGGACATGGCAAGACCTCACCAGCTCGTCTCCGCATGAAAGAATGCCCAGCATACGGTCACAAGTGCAGACATTGCAACCGCGATAATCATTTTGAGAGTGTGTGTCGGAGTATAGACAAGCCAAAAGCAACGAAACCTACCCTTCATAGTGTAAACGAATGTGAAGGTGCTGTAGTTGACATTTTGTGTGCCATTTCAAACACTGAACACAATCGCGATAGGAAGAAAATAACCATCGACCATCACCTGTATGACCATCTCTCTGATACTTGGATCAAGAAGAGTTCAGGGTCACAACCATTCATTAACCTTACCATCAGGATCTCGCCCGATGATTATAGAACCCTTGGCTTCAATCTTACCTCTTTCACCAAATCTGTCGTCCTCCTTGCCATGGCAGACACAGGGTGCCAAAGTTGCCTTGCAGGTATCAAAGTCATACATCGCCTCGGGTTGAGCTCCACTGCTCTCATTTCTGTCACCATGAAAATGCACGCTGCTAACCGCAGTGGTATAACAATTCTCGGCGCAACCATCCTTCGTATCTCTGGCAAAGACGAACAAGGTTGGCATGTTGAAACCAGACAGATGACTTATGTAACTGACAATTCAGACAAGCTCTTCATCAGCAGAGAGGCCTGTATCGATATCTCTGACAGCTTTCCCACTGTGGGTGAGATAAACGAAGTGCAACAAACCGCAATGACAGCAACTTTGCAGAACGATCTTCACAACACTGAAACTATTTGAATTGTGAGCAACCTGATGACAATCTGTGAATGCCCTAAATGCCAGCTACCACCTCCACCCCCTAGAAAGCTGCCTTATGAACCAATGGAATTCAATCGCATAAAACTGCAGGAATTCCTCATTGATGACTTGCCCTCCAATGCGATTAATGGTTGATCCCAATGCTGAACCTGTTGCTCACCACACACCTGTACCTGTTTCACTTCATTGGCAGGATGAAGTTAAAACTGGACTTGACCAGGATGTTCGACTTGGTGTACTTGGACGCTTCTTTCAAGCTGTTCATTGGCTTGTCATCTGTGGACAACAAGGTATCACACTTAACCCTGAGAAATTTGTATTTGGACAAGACTCTGTGGAATTTGCTGGATTCGAAATAACATCAAATAGTGTCCGTCCATGCATGAAATACCTTCGTGCTATCCAAAGCTGCAATCATAAGTGAAATTGAAGAAGGTGTAAAAATATTTGACCGCAGTAAACCAACATGTCTTGCTACTGACTGGTCCAATACTGGCATTGGTTTTTGGCTATTTCAAAAACACTGCAACTGTCCAGAACAGGAACCATTTTGCTGCCGTACAGGATTGAAGATCACACTCGTGGGCAGTAGGTTCACTCATTCTGCTGAATCCCGTTACGCGCCAGTTGAAGACGAAGCCCTGGCAGTTGCTGACGCTCTGGACAAAGCAAGATATTTCGTTTTGGGATGCGAGAATCTCATCATCGCCGTTGACCACAAACCTCTATTGAAAATACTTGGTGACAGGTCTCTGGAAGACATCTCTAACTCTCGCCTCAGGAACTTAAAGGAGAAGACCCTCAGGTACCGATTCCGTATGATTCACGTGCCAGACGTCAAACACCGAGCCGCTGACTGTGTCTCTCGTCACCCAGCTAGTAACCCTGAGAAACTTACACTTACAGATGACATAGCAGCTATCAATCAATATGTTTCGATTCCAGCAACACTGCTACCTTCCAAAACGTTCTTAGCAGGCATACGTGCTTCTGAAACAGATACTTATACTATAGAGGAGTGTGTTATTGCATCAGCTACATCTTCACTTGACTCTCTTGCAATGAAATCAGTGACATGGGAAAGAATCCGTATCGCCACAGCAAGTGATGACAGCATGAACCAACTACTTGACCTTATCGAGTCTGGTACACCCGACTCCCGTCATGAGTTCCCTGTACCACTGCGGGACTATTTCCAATTTCGGGACCACCTCCATACCGTCGAAGATGTCATACTATACAAGGATCGTATAGTAATACCTCCCTCCCTTCGGCATGACATATTAACTGCTTTACATTCTGCTCACCAAGATGTCACCTTTATGATCTCGAGAGCTGAGGCTTCAGTATTTTGGTCTGGAATTACTCCTGCCATTACATCATACAGAACCGGATATAACCACTGCAATTGCATAGCCCCCTCCAACCCAAGTGCGCCACCGAGAACTACATATTGCATAGACAACTCGAACCTGTCTCAACAGGTACTGAACCCGATAAGCCGACAGAAAGTTCTGGACCCTCTCACCCTTATTCAGTAACACAGACTCCATTTACACCGAGTTCCTCTAAATTGACCTAGGGTCACCTCTGTCACCTGTCTCATCGACTGGACCGGCAACACCAGTCAATAGTACTCCGTCGACTCGTGTAATACTGGACAGATCGTCATCTAGACTTAACAACCATTTTGAGCGCCGCCATTTGACCTTTAACCGGGCAGTACCTGACCAGAATCTTGGACAACCGCTAACCACACGGCCATCAGTTACAAAGGTCACATATAATGAACATAACCCCGATCTTACACCCAGCGACCCACAACGACTATCCAGCCGTGTCACTCGCTCTCCAACCTGACACTCAGATTATCAGATGAACTAACAATATTCATGGCATTGTGTCTATCTGAAACTGTTTCACATAACTTAAGAGACATTAGTTTGTGTTAACTTTATTATTTTCATAAGAATTATGATATGAACTTACGAGATTCAGGACAGTGTGTTTAACTTCAACTTTTGCACATAACATAAAGGACATTAGTTTGTGCTTATTTAATTATTCTTGTTTCATTCAATTTTTGTTGTTGATTATCATGTTTAATTTCAGTATTAGCCACCTAAACTTAAAAGTTTTTTAGCTTCCAAATACTTGGAGGAAGATAGAAGGTTATGACATTCCTATGTACATGTGTTAATTGAACTAATCATATTCTGTTACATTCCAGATGACCGTGGTCATTGCTATACATAAAGACTTGTTAAAGACAAATAGACAGTGTTCTTATTTATCAGGGTTTGATGTGTAATCAACAATAGACAGGAAACAACGATATACTGCGCAACATCACGGTGACAGTCCATCTCCGAGAAACTCTTCAACAGCAATCTCCTCCTCCAGCGACGGCAACCAACTCCATCATCAACCAGCTTGTCTCTGCTGATCATCGGAAATATACCGTCCCATTAGTGAAATAAGGTACCAAATGTATATGTACTAAGAGGCCACTTGGTACATTTTTGCACCCATGGGACGATTTTATCAACATGGGCAAGATACAACGGAATCTTCTATATCAACATAATCATATTATCTACAAAAATATTCAAGTATCTTCAAGAATCAACTACATGTATATAAACGTCCAATCGCTAGTCTACATCCGAGAGCGCCTGATTACAGAATCACGCGGGCACCAGATGCCGTGCCATCCTGTGTAAATGGTGGGAACCATATACTTATGTATATACCTTAGTTTCAGAACACCCGATCCCCGCGGTCTTTTACAGTGATTTGCTGCGACGACCTCCTGTGAGCGAATGACATAGGGGAGTATCAAAGGCTAACCACTTTACGGAAGATTGGCCAATTGCCATTGTCTTGGTCACCGAAATGATACACACGAGTTGCAAGGGTAAATAAAAACTTAAACGGACTAATTTGATAAAATGTATTTTCCACAATTAAAGCGACACATGGTAAAGTTGAATTCGATTAACTTATACCCATGTATCAACTCAATCTTTATACCTCTGAACGTATAATTATATAGAGATATTGATATCCAGGTATTATCATCCGAAACTTCATACATCACCATACATTGTAATTGCATAGGTGCAACGCATCTTTCGATGTTTGAACGAGTATAATAGATTTAAACACAGGCGTGTGTCCATGTAAATTCATCGTACCATGATTTCCAAAACTATTCACAGCTTGTAAGTATTGTATTGTCTGCATTTATGAATATCCTTTCCTTTCAGCGGCATAACAAGTAAGTTCTACATTTTTTATTAAATTAAACAATGGTAAAATTGTAAGATTTAGCATAAATTGTGGCTATCAAGATCCAAATACCGTAGTTTTTCGCCAATTACGTGTATTTAAACTCGGTATTATCGCCGATATTTCGACTAGACATGATCCTTGGGATAACGTAACTGATTTAGTAATACATAATCTCAGTTATATCTGTTAACGTTCGGAAATTTCCGGACATCATCGATAAAAACCGAGTAAGCGGTTAACTTAAAACGTAGATTGTTTTGAAAAATTGACTTGAAATTTTACTAAATATTCTTAGTGAATACAAATTGAGAAAATCTAAAAAAGAGGTAAAGTAAAATACTCAGATTTGAGGTTGAGGACGGACTTGAGATGTCACGGGAATACGGTGCTGTTTTTATAAATTGAGCATGAATAATTTGATATTTTTCTCTTTTAATAAAAAAGCTTTTGAACTATATCACATACTTCGTAGTTCTGTGTTTTCCTATATACTAAAATGCCAATTGATGACTTATGACACATCACTTTCATGCGAAAATATTTGAATATCTCGAGTGGGAGTTGGGTTAGATTGAGTTGAATAATAATGTTTGTCTTAATTATTTTAATATCATGTAGCACAAGGGAATTCTGTATTTGCAGTCGGGTGGGTGGGGTATTATGTGGATTTTGTAAATCTCAAGGAGGTTGGATGTGGAATCTCTTGATTCCAAACGCCAGTTTTTACTAAAAGATATTCAGTGCAGCAGGGTCCCCTCCAAATCATTCCCTGCTGAAGCTACACTGATACAACTATAGAGTTATTAAATGTTAACACAACCAGTTTTCCAAGATTCTACGTTTTATTAGTGGATTCATTATTGTACTAGAGTTCTACCAGAGTAAATTTATATATCTATTTTCTCACTCAAAGTGTTTGGACCGAAAATTGCTAGGACCCACGGCATCAAGCGGTGTAAAGCTCTCCACTAGTTTAAGATGACCCTCTCGATCCTATCGCAATAGCATAGGAAGATCAACATCAAATATACATTGACAAGGAGTATCGCCACAACAATAAATACGCAGTTCACCTTACCCAGTTGTAAGACGTGAATACTATTCCGTATTGATTACGTCATATTTCTTGTAATTATTTCAAGCGAGCGGATCCAGTATTTGCGAGTATGGTGAAGTGATGACGCAGTGTTAAAATTGATTATCGTTTACATGATACATTTTAAACTAAGACGCAAACAACGATTTAGATATATCACGATGGGAGGGGGAAACAACCGCAACATACCCCGAATACGGATAAAAGAAAACCAAAACGCACACACCTATGATCATTTGAGGGATATCTCGAGGTTCCGATACATATACAGGAGAGTCACGTGACTGGCAATGACATCTTGAAATTACGGTGTTATTTTGCTTCAAGAATCGGGTTTGTTGCTGTTTTTGAAATAATTATAGTTTCAAGAGAGTCACCATCATTACTAATATAGATATGTTTGATATTCCCGGGTGGTCAGGCATGGATTGTGTACATGTAACGTATTGTTCGTCGGATTTGGTGTAAAACATCTTGATCTGAGTCAGTTTCCGCCAGTAGTTGGGACTCCGCCCTGCTCCGCGCCTTAACACATTTTATTGTTTGCTCGCACGCAAGTGATGTGACGTCAGTAGTTGTGTGCTTGCATTCTTGAATGCTCTTTTAATACATCGTTTCGCGTCATTCTTGCTTTTTATAAAAGCGCAGAAAATAACTAGTTAAAGTTTTAAAAAAAAACACATTAGATTGACAATAACGTATAAATTATACCACCGCTTGTTTTGCACTGCTTTTTATTTTACACCATTTTTTTTATTGAAATTAACCGCGTTTTCGCGCGAGCTGCAAACAAAAACATTGACTTTCGTACCTCCACGTTGAAAACTTCGCGTTAGGCCGCTTGCGATTTTAATAACAAATCTCAAATATTTCACTCAGTTGAGGATCCTCAAATCCGAGTTGAGAAATTTCGTGAAACAGAAAACTTGAGAAATCTCAGTTGAGTGGAACTTTAGTTTGAGGAAATACTCAACTTAAGAAGTTTAGTGAAACTGGGGCCAGGTAACTATTGTTGTGCAGTGAATATATTTACTTGATAATTACATTTATCATTATTATGCTTTTGACATATTTCCCTGCAATTTTCATAACTATTTGTTTTAGAGTTTTTTATTCAAATAAAAGAAAAAACAACGCCATTTAGCTCAATTTTCATTTTGAACTGGAAGGTAATAACAAATTTAAATTTTCGTTAAAAAACTGCAAAAAAAAACCCATTAAAATTTAACAACAGCGTACGCAAAACAGAGCATATTATAACGATTACATTAAATTTAAAATACATTATTAGAGAATAATATAGGCACATTAATACAACTTATGATTACTGTACTTTTAGATGATCCCATCATTTGTGACCTACCAATAAAAGTGATCAAAATAGACGAGTTCTTATCTATGGTGGGACTTCAATGACGGCTGATACAATACCCAGTTACCACCACCCACTAAATCTACACACCTGCTAAAAGATGCCAGTGATCGACTGCCCTATTGCAGACTGTGAATACGCCACTCCTGACGTGGATGCCATTGTGGCCGCAGCTCTTATCACCACTCATGCAACCATCCATAAGGCCACAGCTTCACCTGCTGCTATCGCGAAGGTTGAAAAAGTCAAACGACCAACCATATCATCTGCCGGCACCAGTGAGGACTGGTCATATTTCCTATCCAGATGGACTGATTATGTTGAAGCCACCAAGGTTTCTGGCAAGGACAAAGTTATTCAACTGTTAGAGTGTTGAGATGAGTACTTATGAAAGGATCTTACTCGTACAGCCGGTGGAACATTAACAAATAAATCCGAGGCAGAAGTCATTAAGGTTATGAAGACACTCGCCGTGAGAGAAGAAAATACCATGGTTGCTCGGGTCGCTCTTCACAATATGCGCCAAGACAGAGATGAACCGATGCGCTCATTTAGTGCCCGGCTCCGTGGCCAGGCAGGAGTCTGTAAATTTGTTATCAAGTGCCCCAGTTGTGATGACAATGTTGACTATACAGAGGCAGTTCTTCGTGATGTGCTTAGTCGAGGCTTAGATGACAGTGAAATCCAGCTCGATCTCCTGGGTGACAAAAATCAGGAGATGACATTAGAGGAAGTATTCAAATTTGTTGAAGCCAAAGAATCTGGTAAACGCTCTGCCTCACGCCTACTGGACACTCACACTTATGGTGCAGAAGCAGCTAGTAGTTCATACAAACGTCGAGTAAATGACTCTATGAAAGATCGCAATCGGCGCGAACAAAAGAACACTGGCAAACACGAATTGTGTTCTTACTGTGGAAAGAAAGGACACGGGATTTGCTCGTCCCCACATATTAGAAAAAAATGAGTGTGCAGCTTATGGTCATACATGTAAACTTTGTGGAATCAACCACCACTTTGACAGTATGTGTAGGAATAAAAACAAATTTTAACCTATGGCAAAATCGTCTGCTGAAAATGAAGGTCCCGTGTTCGACTCCCTCTGCGCTATCAACAACCTTAGTCAGCACCGCGGTAGTAAAGCTATTACTGTTGACCATCACCTCTACAGCCAGCTGTCTGATACTTGGGTGAAGCGTCCCTCAAAACCACAGCCATATGTCTACCTGACTGTGGGAGTCCATCGCGAGGATTATGAATCACTCGGCTTCAATCTCATCTCTACACCTAAGACGTTCATCCTCCCCTGCATGGCCGACACCGGTTGCCAGAGTTGTCTAGCCGGCATCAAGGTCATCTATCGACTCGGAATGAAGAAGAGCGACCTAATCCCCGTTACATTAAAGATGTATGCTGCCGACAACAAAGGGATAACCATTCTAGGTGCAATCATACTTCGATTCGCCGGCAAAGACAAACAGGGCAACATGATCAAGACCCGTCAGATAACCTACGTTACCCACAACTCAGACAAGCTCTACATCAGCAGGGAGGCCTGTGTCTGCCTTCAAATGATTACGGACACATTTCCAACGATTGGTGATACTAACGGCAACCAGACAATCTACACCTTGAACGATGGTCCACCTAATGATAGCAATGACAGTGGACTAGCCACTGAATGCAACTGCCCACGCCGCCAGATGCCACCATTTCCTCCTACAAAGCTGCTATTCCCTGCAAATGAGAACAACCGTGAGGCACTCAAACACTATCTACTCAAGCACTACCAGTCTAGCACATTCAACACATGTGAACATCAGCCATTACCTATGATGGAGGGTCCCCCACTTCAACTTATGGTGGACTCTTCTGCCACACCGGTAGCGATACACACTCCTGTGCCAGTACCTATTCATTGGCGAAAAGATAATAAGGCGGGACTCGATAGAGATGTCAGATTAGGAGTGATGGAACCAGTACCGGTTGGTGAACCAGTGAAATGGTGCCATCGCATGGTCGTTTGTGCCAAGAAAAATGGCAAACCGAGGCGCACCATTGACTTACAACTTCTGAACGTACACGCCACACGTGAGACCCATCACACGCAGTCACCATTCCATCAAGCAAGATCAGTGCCACAGGGGACAATAAAGTCTGTTTTTTATGCATGGAACGGCTATCACAGTGTCCCTCTCAGAGAAGAAGATAGGCATCTTACCACCTTTATCACCCCCTGGGGAAGATACTGTTACTGCACCGCACCACAGGGCTACATTGCGTCGGGCGATGGCTACTCTAGACGGTTTGACGAGATTTGCGCAGAGGTCCCAAACAAGACTAAGTGCATTGATGACCCACTCCTCTGGTCAAACAGTCTGGAGGAAAGCTTTTTCCAGGCATGCAACTGGCTGGATATATGTGGCAGGAATGGCATAACCGTCAATCCGGAGAAGTTCATCTTTGGACAGGAAACAGTGGAATTTGTAAGGCTTCGAAATCACTGCAGACAGTGTAAGACCTTGCAGAAGTTTCTCAATGCAATCATTGATTTCCCACAACCAAGAAACATCACGGACATTCGATCTTGGTTTGGGCTCATCAACCAGGTTTCATATGCCTTCAGCATAACTGACCGAATGCTTCCCTTCCGTGACTTCCTTAAGCCAGGCACACCCTTTCATTGGAATGAAAACCTCGACGAGCTACTGGCAGAATCGAAGCGAGTGATTGTAAGCGAGATAGAAGAGGGTGTACGGATTTTCGACAAGTCCAAACCGACATGCCTTGCCACAGATTGGTCTAAAGTCGAGATAGGATTCTGGCTCTTTCAAAAACACTGTAGCTGCCCTAAGATTGAGCTGTTCTGTTGTCCAACAGGTTGGAGAAAAACACTCGTTGGTAGCCGCTTCACACACAGTGCTGAATCCCGTTATGCTCCAGTGGAGGGGGACCTTAGCAGTTGCCGATGCCATGGACAAGGCCCGTTACTTCGTTCTAGGATGCGAGGAGCTCATTATCGCCTTGGACCATAAACCACTCCTTAAATTATTCGGAGACCGGTCACTCGATGATATATCGAACACACGACTTCGAAACTTGAAAGAAAAAACACTCCGGTACAGATTCCGTATGACCCACGTACCCGGAGTGAAACATCGGGCTGCTGATACTGTATCCCGCAACCCCACAGGCGACAGTTACCCTCCCAAGATGCATCTACGAGACGACATCTCCACTATCACACATATGCCACTTAATGAAGCATCTGAGTCTATATTACCATCGCCCTCAGACCTACGACATGCCTTCCTTGCTGGCATTCGATGCATAGAGACACACCAGGACGATAGTGAAGACACTGTACACCTTGCTGCAACTTCATCCCTGCACACATTACAATCCATCACCTGGGACAAGGTTCGCATTGCAACTACCAGTGATGAGAATATGTTCACTTTAGTCAACATCGTTGAAGATGGAATGCCGGAATTCCGCCACGAGCTGCCTGAACCGCTTCGTGAGTACCATCAATTCCGTGATCACCTGTACACAGTGGATGGTGTAGTAGTCAACAAAGACCGAGTTGTGATTCCACCAGCACTCCGACAAGACTGTCTGACAGCGCTACATGCTGCGCACCAAGGCGTGTCATCAATGATCGCAAGAGCCGAGGCGGGGCGGTAGTCTAATGGATAGAGTGTTGGCCGTTCACGCCAGAGGTAGCGGGTTCGATTCCCCGGTCAACCCGATGCCTCTCATAAAACAACACTCTATACTGGTTCTTCCCAGGAAACGGACTCGAGAGCGGTTCATATAAGCTCTGAGCTTTCATCGCAATCGATCTAAAATAAATTAGTATAAACTAAGAGCCGAGGCATCTGTATTCTGGCCTGGAATCAGCCCCGCAATCACCACTCTCAGCTGCAATCAGTGCAACAGAATGGCACCATCTCAACCAAGTGCACCACCAAGTCCTGCAAAATCACCAGTATACCCTTTCCAGTGTGTGTGCGCAGATTTTTTTCATTACAAAGGAATCAACTATCAGGTGATTGTTGACAGATATTCCAATTGGCCCATCGTTGAACAATCCACAGGTGGCGCCACTGGTCTAATTGACTGTCTTCACAGATCATTTGTTACATATGGCATTCCCGACGAGCTTTCATCCGAGTTCACCGCCGCCAAAACACGTGAATTCTTGAAAACCTGGGGAGTTCACCATCGCCTATCATCCGTCGCATTTCTCCACAGCAACTGCCGTGCTGAGGTCGGAGTTAAGACTACGAAGAGACTGATAACCGACAACACTGGACCACTTGGCGAACTTGACACTGACTCTTTCCAGCGAGCGATATAACAGTACCGCAATTGCCCAGACAAGGACACTTCACTATCTCCAGCTATATGTGTCTTTGACAGATCTATCAAAGATTTCATTCCCGTCCTCCCTGGTCGACATAAACCACATAACACCTGGCAGGAGATCTTGGCCGCCAGAGAAGAGGCACTTAGAAACAGACACATGAGGGCTGCTGAGCGTTGGTCTGAACATACCAAACAACTACCACCTCTTATCGTTGGCGACCATGTCCGCATCCAAAACCAGACCGGACCCAACCCTCGAAAATGGGATAAAACTGGCAAGATAATTGAGGTACGCCAACATGACCAATATGTGGTGAGAATTGATGGCTCTGGTAGAGTGACACTACGCAACAGAAAATTATTACGCAAATATGTTCCAGTCTATCCCCAAAAACCACGAATCAGTATCGAGGATGACATGAAGAATGGTACTTTCAGGCCTTACCACACACATGAAAGTTCCACAAAATCTATTCCCATCGAACAGGTCTTACCACTTAGACCTGCTCCATCGCTAACAATTCATGTACCACCGGAGAGTCCTATATCACCAGTTAAGGCCAATTTACGAACCACTATGGCTCATACACCAACTGCCACCATGCTGGAACCACCAACGTTGGACGAGACCACAAGCACACCTGCCCGCTCTAAGCCAGCCACATGTGGTATACCGCTGCGAAGGCTTTCAGTTTCTCTGATTCCGTACCCACCTACGTCTCCAGCTAAAGGACAAAGTCAAACACCTGTGTCTCGGAAACCACAACAATGCCCATCAGCCACTGCTACCAGGGGATCCACACGCACACGCAAACGACCGCTTGGCAAAGCTCCGGAGACTATGATACGTCTACAGGATAATTCTTGCTATAAATACTATCTAGTGACTCACTCTCCAATGTTTGATGGGATAGTGTAAACCGGGTTAATTATATACATTCTTAATCAGTGTTTGATAGTTTCCGTCTTGAACTTGCGTGATTGGATAATTATTGTTTGAGTTATTGCCCTTGAATTGTCAATATTTGTTCTACATTTATTTGGTTGCCATTCCAGCGCTGTCATTTAATTTTTAGCATACATTATGAACTGAATAAAACAAATAATATTCAACTAGAAGTATTCTATTTTAGCATGATCTGACTGTGCAATCACATGAGTAATCACAATTTCCGTCAGTAACTGTATCATACATAAAAAAAAACTTGGTACAAATGATCAACATTTTATGTTTTGCCCGTTAAACCCAGACTCGTTCGTACCTTGAAGGTCAAGATCACACTTTGAGTCTATTTGACAACACTGTGAGTTTGTTTGAGATTTATTGTCCGGCCGTTTAACTTTGTCATACATGGACGGATTTCAAAAACACTTCGCTTAATTGTCCAACATAACATGACGACGTGCTATATCAGAGACCATACCCATAAATTCTCATACATTGAACCTCATTTTCCTTGTCTACTTACTTTTCTACTGGCAGTTCTTAGACAAACTTACAATTGTTATATCACCTTAATACATGTATCTTAAAAAAAAATCATAAACTTACGAAATCGGATAATTTTTGTTTTAGTATTCGCTCTTGTATCATGAATGAATGCATAATAAACGTGTGCATGCTAGCACCTGTATTTGTATTGGATATGTACCCGTTTCTACTACACAGTCTTCATTTAACCCTAAACTCTTGGACACGTCTGTTAAAAGGATCCGAGTTATATCTCCTGGATCGTCAAAAACTGCATCAGTTGATCGAAGCCTGGCACCAAAAGTTTTTAATAGGTCTTAAAAAAGTACATAGAATTATGCATTTTTTCTTCATAAAAAATAAAGAAATGTTTTCCAGAGCCCAGACACATGCGGCATATTTTCCACTGTGTTTCTAATGGTCATAAATGTTACAATGGAATCCCATGTGAAATATAATAGTTGTATGAGACGTTCACAGAAGTACACAGATATGCATGTTGCAGAATTGCATTTTATGAATAGTTGAACACAACCTGAGTTTATAAACATTTCACTATAACTTGTGGTGCAGATTTGCAATTTTTCTCATGTTTTAGAATAGATTATGTTTAAGATTCAAGATTCAAAATTCTTTATTCAGTAATTGAAACATATGTTTCTCATCACATACAACTTAAAATAATAAATGTAACACATGACACGCAGATAATAGATCAATATTATGTTAGATTCTATTAAATTAGACAATTACGCTATTCAAATATATATATTTTTTAAAAGTTTCTGAGGTCGGACAAATATAAATTAAACATTTAAATACTTTTGTGAAGAATTTATTTATTCCATGTAAGACATAATACAATGTTATACAAAAACTGTTCATGTATCAATACAAGCTATATAATTTTGAAACTTAACACATTACATGATAACTTTAGATAACATAACATGCATACAATATCTTACAAGTAATATTTTATGAGTGAATATATATATATAAGCTATAAATATTCTATACAAAACTGTTAATAACGACAACAATATTGAAGCTGTAAAGATACGCAAAAACATTATCAAATATACTGCTTTTGCAGACGATGCCACATTTTTATTTAATGGAAATCAATCATCTTTTGAAACTTATTATTAATTGATAGATTTAGCTCAATTTCTGGTTTAAAGTTAAACTCTAAAACATATTTTATTCTCCGTGTAGGCTGTTTTAAAACATCCATTGACATATTTTGTAAAAAAAAAAAAAAAAAAAAAAAAATTGGACTAATGAAAAAGCATCAACACTGGGATTTGTTTTTACGAACGATAAAAATAAAAACAAAGATTTAAACTACGATCAGAAAATAAAACAATTTCAAAACTGTCTTTCATTAAAGTAAAGGCAGTTTGTTATTTAACAAATCATGGTTACAGCTAGGAAATAAAACATAAAATGATGTATATAATTCTAGACACAAGACGTTTTATACTTTTGAACGATTAAATCAAATATACAATATATGTAATTCAAATTTTCTCAATTATTCTACTATTACCCAAAGCATACCAAAAAGATGGAAACAAATAATTGAAACAGAGAATATAATAGAAACTGAAAAAAACCCACCTTTATTACATCAGTTGAGGAAATGTAATTCTCCAAAAAGAATGTTATATAATATGCAAATTCTGTTAAATTAATAACAAGGATTTTATTAAATGTTTTATTGTTTAATCATAAAAAGACAGTGGATGCAATCTTGCCAAGCGGCCAGTTTGCGGTTTGCTTCGTTGTTTTCGGTTATCGTGGCATTAAAGCATGTGCAGAATTATTGAATTTGTCATATTTTTTGTTTGTTCTCCCTTTTTATAAATAATCACATAGATATGTAGAATTATTTTACATTCAATGTTATGCATGCATTATCTAGTGCGCCTCTATTGTTCTTTCCATATTAACAATGATATGTAGATAGGCAATGCGAATACTTTAGCATGAATACAACTTGAATTCTTTGATTGAGGTCACCTTATCATTCTGAAATTAAATGTAGTTGTGAAAGTTTTGAGACACAATTAGTCAAGTTATCATAAAATATTTGTTTGTATGATACCGTTTGTCACTCTACTTAGTTTATTTCGGAACTACTTCAAATGTGGGGATGCATTAAGCTTTATTTATTGTATTAAATATTGTTACATACTAATGATGAATCTTTAAATTAAAAAAATCTTTTTCATGAAGCGTTCACACCTTTATTATCTCACTTGTAATTCCAAACCTTCAGATGAAGCATGTAAAAGTACAATTATAGATTATATATTTTTGTTTGTTTGTCAGAAATTTATATTGCAGTGATTATTTTCCTGGCATATGTTAAATGGTCAGTAATTTGAAAATCACCCCTGAAAAATTAGGTTGCTTTCCAAGTTATAGCCAATTATGTGTCATTTAAAAATTGCTTGGTTCGAACTGAGCCGTTGGCGAATAGTTGACATATCATTACCGTGAAATTGATAGGTATCACACAACTTTTGAATTTAAAAATAACACAACCTGGCCAAGCTATGCATATTTTCCTTATAAACTGCAGATCTTAAACAAGTGAGCTATTGGAGTTAGACACATGCTGCAGCTTTTTTTCAGTTTGTTTTGAACATACAATATAAATGTTACAATGGGGCCCTATAGGAAATATAGTAGTGGTGTGAGACTCTAACAGAAACTGACATATATGCATTTGGCAGAATTGTTGATACATTTTATAAATAGTTAAACACAATGTAAGATTTTTATTCCAAACATTTAATTAAACATCTAACTAATAGTGCAGATTTATAAATGGTACATATAAAAATAACACACTCGTAGCCTTTATTAAATATTACTCTATCAAGACTATACAGACTGTGATTTTTTTCTTGTTTTCTTTCATACTTTCATCTTTTCGTGAACAGTTTTCCGCGGCGACTGTAGAACAAATGTACACTGGTTTCTTTCTCATCGACGCGTCATCAGGCAGCAGAGCTCACTGTGTCATTTTGGCTATGTCCATATTCATAAAACTCATCTGAAAATATGAAATACTAAAATGTACTTTCATTGAGTGATCGTTACAATATGTCATTCCAATGTATTTGAAATTTAATTCATCCCATGGTTATGCAAGTTTAATCGATAAATGTAGTTTTATTACTTCTCAATACATTTTGAACCCTGTACAGAACAATTTTACGAGTGCAATAATTTAAAAAATTAAGATAGTGTCAAATATCAGAAATATTATAATACGTAGTTGGATCATTTTGTTGACATAACATTAGAGGTGAGACCTCTATTATGGTATACAATAAACAACTTACGAGCAAACAAGAACGGTCCTCCTTTGAATTCGTCCGTGTCGAGGTTACCATCACCTTGAATAGAATGATGATAAGGGTAAATAGACACTAGTTTGTTATTCGTCTTTCGTTATTCTACTTTAGATTAACCCTAACCCGTAACCTTAATTATCTCCAATCATGAAGAGTTACTTTACTTGGATATAGAAAGACGAAACACATTTACTCTCTACTGATAAAGCTTTTGTCAGATGATGCAAGGAACTATACATAAGTCCTTGGGTGACACTACAAAGGGTAAAATTAAAGATCTAGAAAAAAAATCCTCGAAAGGACTTGGCGAGAAATAAAACGAGGTTCAAAAGTCGTTGTGACGAGAAAATTATTACAAGAAATATCCTTGTACTAATATAAGATAGGTTTATGGTTAGCTGTGTGGCTATATATCATTTGTACTATTTTGTAATTTTGTATTGATTGTTGCTTTAGTCATGTAATGATATCTGTAAATGACCAAAGGCATTATGTTGCCAATTTACTAATACAACTTGGACATTTGATGCTGGGTGCCGTCCCCAGTTCATCATCAGTTTTGGATGCGCCCAGAATTTCAAATCCTAGGCAATAACATAAATAACTGTCCATGGCCTGAACCACCAATGCTATGATATATACTACGACAATACATAAATACTAACAAACAGATTTACGCTTACACTCGGGCAGAGAAGAGAATGTAACTTTATCAACAATTATGGGAAATATATGATTTAATAAACTTGGTACAACCTGTATGTGGCTAATTAACTATGACATATAAAGACGATAATTAGGTGTATACTTGCACCTGCGGGGCCCGGAACATAATGAATATGTGAACAGTGATTAGGACATAGCACATAATTACTCTGAATGGCGTTTATTCAGTCAGCCGAACATTAGCTATTAATTAATCACCAAAGCAACGAGCCGGCGAGCGACCAAGGTGTAATCCACCATTGATTTTTGTTCTTTATTCTATAGTAAATAATGAAAATTTGAACGTTTGTAATTCATAGAGAGAGAGACTCAAATGAAAGAAGTGAAACTTACATTTTACTGTATGTCAACCTCTGCACTATTAAAATATGATGAAAAAAGTAAGAGTCATGCGTCGTATAAGATATTATTTTCTTTTCAGTGTTTACACTGTTGCCAAAGTGAAAGTAGACTTCAGAAATCATGTATTCGTACCCCAATTTCCAACCATCATTTTTTTTCCTAATTCACAATTCAAACATGGCAATGCTTTCAAAATGTTCAAAATACATCAATTATGCAATTCATATAAAAAAGAGCATTAAAAAAAGACAACGCATTTTTAAAGATGAAGAAATAAGGATTATTTATAAACGCCATTAACCGAATAACCCACGGAAGCACTTCCTTTTTCCAGTGGTGGTACTATGCCTCTAAACAATCGTTCAGAGATATTTTTAAAGACATTTCGTCTTCGGCAAGTACTACAAGGTTGCCTGCCTATCCAACCTTTATTTAATAGTTTAAACTTATTTATTTTACATCGATTGTGAAACAAGTTCTTACAATTTAGACAATTCACGCTCGAAGTGTTGAGCGCGTGGTCTTCCTATGTTCGGAGGGTCGCGGCTATGTGTGGTGTCCTTGAGCAAGACATCATTTCCGCATATGGTTAATACTGGTACCTTTATTTAATCAGTTTAACCAGCCAACTAACAAGCAAGCCGACCAGTCAACCAGTCACCAGTCACTTTCTTTCTTATTTATTTCTTTTTTTCAACAATACATTCATATATTATAAACAATATATGGACAATATAATTTTTTGTTACATTACCATTCAAATCGGCAAATAAGAATGGCTCTTCAAGGTCCATTGGATCTTTTAGATTGAACGTCTGCACCAATGCCTTCTGGAACTCATAAAATGATATCATCTTGTCCTTATTGTAGTCATAGAACTCAAAGTTCTCTGGAAACGGGTAGAGGTCGTATACGGGGTTAACCTATAAATTATCATAAAAAGCAACACATGAATAAACATTACAATGATAGTTTCCTGAAATGTTGTGAAAATCGTTAAGGTAGTTTGTTGAATAACAATCATTACCGTATATTCTGCTACATTTTTATTCAAGGAAGAAATTGTCAAGTTTTTAATTTAGAAATGCAAGCGTCCAAGATGATCAATACTAAAGAAGAACATTGTTAAAACGTCTTTCAAAAAAGCATAAAATATATTCAGATTACTTGGATTATTCCAAATATCGCTGTAATCTGTGTCTACATTCATTAGAGCACATGTCGATTAAATATCCGAATAAATCAAATCGATATACAAATAACTATAACTTTAAGATAATATGTCATTTGTAAGTTATGGTATAACCTAAAGATGTGGAACCTAAAACCACACAGATGTCATAGTGAAATGACAACGTTACATATTCTTGCAGCCAAGGACTTATTTCCTTGTTGTTGCAGCTTATGTAAATTTGATATTTAAGGAAATCGTTTAAATAAATTCGCTGACGTTGATGTTGACACACAAGTCAACTTCACGATGTGTTCAATGCAAATGTTTTCTAACATTACCAAACACCGCCCATGTTTAATCAGTGATGTCGAGGGATAACGCCGAAGTAATCCGATTACTGTTTCATTTAGAACAGTACCGTTAATAAAATCAGCAACTGTGTTTAACGAAAACTGAATGCAGTCATGATGTACGATGGACAATAATGTCAGATGTAGCGAAATACGTACACTGCGCTTTCCCCTGCATATTTTCTTCAAAACCTTGTGCACTTTGCATATTCCGGCTTTGATAGCCTTTATTTTTTCCGGAGTCAAAACATCAACTACATTATTTTTCCATGGACACTTGAATCCGTACAGGGTCTGCGGATATATTTAAGTATATTTTATGGTTAAAGAGATACATGTTACATACATATTATGGAATGTAAACATTCTGTAACTAAGACGAATAATGCATCAAAGCAGCTTTTGAAACGTGAGACAAGTACATATTCCAAACCTTACGTATACCTAGGCACTAAATGAAGCATACTATTCAAGGTAAATAACGACAAAACTCGAAGCAACTTGATAAGAAATGTAAAAAAAAACGACTAATGTTAAAGTAACCGAACTCTAATGATAAAGGTTAACAGCCAAAGCAAATTGACTCCCGATTTAAAAACACGACAAAGGTCACAGAAATTAACTTTTATGACCAATAACAACACAAGTAAACCCAACTTTACTTCTAAGGCTGATAGCTAAACCAAACGCACTCTCGATGTAAAAAAAAAAACGCCAAAGATCAAAGAAATTAACTCTTATGACCAATAACAACACAAGTAAACCTTACTGTACTTCTAAGGTTAATAGCCAAAGCAAATGCACTCCCGATGTAAAAAAGGTCAAAGATCAAAGTCATTAACTCTTATGACCAATAACAATACAAGTAAACCTAACTGTACTTCTAAGGTTAATAGCCAAAGCAAATGCACTCCCGATTTATAAAACGACAAAGATCAAGGTAATTAACTCTAATGATCATTAACAACAAAAATAAACCCAACTGTACTTCTAAGGTTAATAGCCAAAGCAAAATCACTCCCGGTGTCAAAAACGACAAAGATCAAAGAAATTAACTCTTATGACAAATAGAACACAAGTAAACCCAACTGTACTTCTCAGGTCGATAGCCAAAGCAAATGACTCCTGATTTAAAAAACGACAACGATCAAAGTAATTAAATTTTATGACCAATAACAACACAAGTAAACCCAACTGTACTTCTCAGGTCGATAGCTAAAGCAAATTCACTCCTATTTAAAAAAAACGACAATGATCAATGTAATCTACTCTTATGACAAATAGAACACAAGTAAACCCAATTGTACTTCTCAGGTCGATAGCCAAAGCAAATTGACTCCTGATTTAAAAAAACGACAAAGATCAAAGTGATTAAATCTTATGACCAATAACAACACAAGTAAACCCAACTGTACTTCTAAGGTCGATAGCCAAAGCAAATTCACTCCCCCCGATTTAAAAAACGACAAAGATCAAAGTTATTAACTCTTATGACCAATAACAACATAAATAAAACCAACTGTATTTTTAAGGCAGCCAAAGCAAATTTACTCCCATTTTTTAAAAATGACAATGATCAAAGTATTTAACTCTTATGACTAATAACAACACAAGTAAACCCAACTGTATTTCTAAGGTTGATAGCCAAAGCAAATTGACTCCGAATTTCGAAAACGACCAAGATCAAAGTAATTAACTCTGATGACCAATAACAACACAAGTAAACACGACTGTACTTTTAAGGTTGATAGCCAAAGCTAATGCACTCACGATGTAAAAATAGACAAAGATCAAAGTAACTAACTCTTATGACCGATGAAACACAAGTAAACCTTACTGTACTTATAAGGTTAATAGCCAAAGCAAATGCACTCCCGAAATGAAAAACGATGAAGATCAAAGTAACTAACTCTTATGACAACAACAACACAAGTAAACCCAACTGTACTTCTAAGGTTAATAGCCAAAGCAAATGCACTTCCGATGTGAAAAGCGACAATGATCAAAGTAATTACCTCTTATGACCAATAACAACACAAGTAAACCCAACTGTACATTTAAGGTTGATAGCCAAAACAAATGAAATCCCGATGTCAAAAAAACGACAAATGACTTATAACAACACAAGTCAACCCAACTGCACTTCTTAGGTTGATAGAAAAAGAAAATTCACTTTCGATTACAAAAACGACAAAAAAATCAAAGTAATTAACTCATATGACCAATAACAACACAAGTAAACCCGACTGTACTTCTTAGGTTGATAGCCAAAACAAATGCAGTCCCGATGTCAATAAAGATAAGGACCCAAATCCTTAACTCTTAGGACCAATAACAACACAAGTAAACCCAACTGCACTTCTAACGTTGATAGCCAAAGCAAATTCACTCCCGATTTAAAAAACGACAAATATCAAAGTAATTAACTATTATGACCAATAACAACACAAGTAGACCTAACTCTACTTCTAAGGTTGATAGCCAAAGCAAATGCACTCCCGAAATAAAAAACGACAAAGATTAAAGTAATTAACTCTTATGATCAATAACAACACATGTAACCCAATTTTACTTCTAAGGTTGATAGCCAAAGAAAATGCACTCCCGATGACAAAAACGACAATGATCAAAGTTATTGACTCTTATGACCAATAACAACACAAGTAAACCCGACTGTACTTTTAAGATTGATAGCCAAAGCAAATGAACTCCCGATATAAAAAAAACGACAACGATCAAAGTCATTAACTCTTATGACCAATAACAACACAAGTAAACCCGACTGTACTTCTAAAGTTGAAAAGAAAAGCAAATGCACTCTCGATGTAAATAAAGACAAAGATTAAAGTAACTAACGCTTATGACCAATAACAACACAAGTAAACCCGTCTGTACTTCTAAGGTTAATAACAAAACCAAATGCACTCCCGATGTAACAAACGACAATGATCAAAGTATTTAACTCTTATGACCAATAACAACACCAATAAACCCAACTTTACTTCTTAGGTTGATAACCATGGCAAATGAACTCCCGATATAAAAAACGACAAAGATCAAAGTAATTAACTCTTATGACGAATAACAGCACATGTAACCCGATTTTACTTCTAAAGTTGTTAGCCAAAGAAAATGCGCTCCCGAAGACAAAAACGACAATGATCAAATAATTGATTCTTATGACCAATAACAACACAAGTAAACACGACTGTACTTCTAAGGTTGATAGCCAAAGCAAATACACTTCCGATGTCACAAACGACAATGATCAAAGTAATTAACTCTTATTACCAATAAAAACACAAGTAAACCCGACTATATTTCTAAAGTTGAAAACAAAAGCAAATGCCCTCTCGATGTAAATAAAGACAACGATTAAAGTAACTAACGCTTACGACCAATAACAACACAAGTAAACCCAACTTTACTTCTAAGGTTGATAACCAAAGCAAATGCTCTTCCGATGTCAAAAACAACAAAGATAAAAGTAACTAACTCTTATGACCAATAACAACACAAGTAAAACCGGCTGTACTTCTAAGGTTGATAGCCAAAACATATGCACTCCGATGTCAAAAACGACAAAGACCCAATTCATTAACGGTTATGACCAATAACAACACAAGTAAACCCAAATGTACTTCTAATGTTGATAGCCAAACGAAATGCACTTCCGATGTTAAAAACGTCAAAGATCAAAGTAACTAACTCTAATGACCAATAAAAACACACGTAAACCCAACTGTACTTTTAAGGCTAATAGCCAAAGAAACAACACTCCCAAAGTTCAAAACTACAATGACCAAAGTAACTAACTCTAATGACCAATAACGATACAAGAAACGCAACTGTACTTCTAAGGTTGATAGCCAAAGCAAATGCACTCCCAATGTCAAAAAGACAAAACTCAAAGTATCTAACTCTTATGACCAATAACAACACAAGTAAACAAAACTGTACTTCTAAGGTTAATAGCCAAAGTAAATGCACTCCCGATTTAAAGAAACGACAAAGAACAAAGTGACTAACTCTTATGACAATAGTCAAAGGAAATGCAGTCCCGATGTTAAAAACAAAAAAGATCAATGTAACTAACTATTATGACCAATAACAACACAAGTAGAGCCGGCTGTACTTCTAAGGTTAATAGCCAAATCAACAGTACTCCCAAAATAAAAAACACGACAAAGATCAAAGTAACTAACTCGTATGACCAATAACAACACAAGTAAACCCAACTGTACTTTTAAGGTTAATAGCCAAAGCAGCGGCACTCCCAAAGTTCAAAACGACAAGATCAAAGAAACTAACTCTAATGATCAATAACAACACATTGGCAAACGCAATTGTACTTCTAAGGTTGATAACTAAAGCTACTGCACGCCCGATGTCAAAAACGACAAAGATCAAAATTACTTACTCTAATGATCAATAACGACACAAGTAACCCGACTGTACTTCTAAGGCTAATAGCCAAAGTAACAGCACTCCCAAACTTAAAAACGACAATGATCAAAGTAACAAACCCTAATGATCAATAACAACACATAAGTAAACGCATCTGTACGTCTAAGGTTAATAGCCAAAGCAACAACCCTCTCAACGTTAAAAACAAATGATCAAAGTAAATTATTCTAATGATCAATATCAACACAAGTAAATCCGACTGTACTTTTAAGGTTAATAACTAAAGCTACTGCACTCCTGATGTAAAAAATGACAAAATTCAAAGTAACTAACTCTAATGATCAATAACAACACAAGTAAAACGACTATACATCTAAGGTTGATAATTAAAGCATTTGC
Source organism: Panopea generosa (assembly GCA_029582155.1). Classification (NCBI taxonomy): domain Eukaryota; kingdom Metazoa; phylum Mollusca; class Bivalvia; order Adapedonta; family Hiatellidae; genus Panopea; species Panopea generosa. The sequence goes on along the minus strand of CM055898.1, from coordinate 35,417,746 downwards.
ACTCCCAATGTCAAAAACGACAATGATCAAAGTAACTAACTGTAATGACCAATAACAACACACAAATAAACCCGACTATACTTCTAAGTTTAAAAGCCAAAGCAGCAGCACTCATTAAGTTAAAAACGACAATGGTCAAAGTAACTAACTCTGACCAATAACAACACAAGTAAACCCAACTGTTATTCTAAGGCTGATAGCCACAGCAAAAATGCACTCCCAAACTTAATCAAAGTACTTTAAGTACTGGTGGCCGGTGCAAATTTTTAATTATTGAAGGTTCACGAAGAAAGTATAAGGAAGAGTGTTTTTATTTTTTCCCTTTTTTTTTTTACCTAATTATTGGATTTATTTCTCACAATACAGCAAAATAAATGGTTGAACAATTTGTTTTCTAGGCACAAACACTCTTTTTGTCTAACACCTCCAGTCTACAGTCATGACATAATTTCAGATTGTAATATCTACTACAGTGAAAGTTTTGTCGCAATACATTAAAAAATTGGCCACAGAGGACATATCATGAGATGATGCTACACCCCAACTATCTTGACAATGTACTGTCGTCGGAGATTTTTGAAATTTAAAAAAACAAAAGGCCCAAGAGAGTCAGTGAACACTCTACTTGTAAATAGTGGTTATTGTTTTATGTAACAAATTCGACTAATCAGTTTTTGAAATTTCATAAAAACCAACTATTTTTGGGTCCCTCCGGCTTCTTAGGGAATTTCAATCCTCTTTATGTAATAAAAATTATTTGCTTATTCTACACAATAGTTTAAATCTCAAATTCAAAATTATTTTGCAAAAATGTCATTCCAGCCCCTTGATTTGCACAAACTTCAAACCCCCTACCCATAGGGATAATTTTATATAAAATATAAACTGATTTGACTGACCAGTTGTTGGGAAGATTTTTGAAAATATTCAATTTTAATCCTTTTAAGACCCCACCTAGCCCCTTATGGAAATTAAATTCTGCTTATTGAACCACATATTATTTGCTATAACTAGAAGAAGCTTCAGAACTCAAACTGAATAATAATTCTACACAAATGGATGAAAAAAAATGTGAATTTTCCGTTTTCCAATAGACTTCCTATGTAAAACTCAAAGTCCCCTAACAAGGTCCCTATAAATACTAACCCCTTAATTTGTACAAACTTCAAACCCCTATTCATAGGGATAATTTATATCAAATATAAACTAATTTGACTGACCGGTTGTAGAGAAAAAGATTGTTGAAAAAATTCAAATTTAAGCCTTTAGTGACCCCACCTGGCCCCTTATGGAAATTTAATCCTACATGATGCTTCAGAACTCAAACTCAATAATATTTTTTGCACAAATGGGTGAAAAAATGAGAATTTTCCCTTTTCCCATTGTATCCCTATGTAAAACTCCAAGTCTCCTCACAGAGCCCCTATAAATACTAGCTCCTTTGTTCTTATTTTGATTTAAACCCCTAATTATAGTGATACTTTATGCCAAATATAAACAAATTTGACTGACTGATTCTTAAGAGAAAGATTTTTGAAATTCCGAATTTTTAGGGCCCCTCCTGACCCCTTCAGACAGTGGAATCCAGTCATTTTAACAAATCTGAATCTTCTTGACAAAACAATGCTTCTGTGAAAATATAGGCAATATCAGTTCCATTTGATTTTTTTTATTAAAGTGTATTATAATCACGTGTCCCCTAATTGAGCCCTCGGGGCGGGGTCATTTTTAACCCTAGGGACACCATTTGAACAAATCTAATAGAACTATAGTTAGTGACCATTACTACATAATTATTTTCATCCTATTCATGAAAAACATCCATGTTAAGTTTGAGTTTAACAGACCTAGTGGTTTCAGAGAAAGTGCTGCTGACGGACGACAGACGACGGACAACGCACCATCGCACAAGGCCATCTGGCCTTTGGTCAGTCAGTAGAGCTAACAAGAGGCCCATGTGCCTTAACGGTCACCGGATTATCCTTGATGACATAAAGCTATATGAATCTGTTTTCCAACTTCTGTCCTTCGGGAAGCGGCAAAAATTCAAACATGGATTTCGAATGTCATATCTGCACCAACAAATCACATCATATTCTCTTATATAGATTTAGACAAGTAGTACCGATCCCAAGGTTCAAACCTTGAGACCTAGGGGCATGAAATTCACAATTCTTATGACAGACTCGTAGGCCTCATTAATGATGCTAACAGTTTGTTTCCAGTGCATCCTATAATAAAAATCAGAAGTTTACCTTGAATTTGACTGTTTCAGCCCTGGCCCAAGGTTAGGGGGTTGTGTGTGGGGGGGGGTGGGGGGGGGGGGTCATGTAAGCAACAACAAATCGTCATGTTAGCAACAACAAATCACACCAAAAATCCATTCAAATGAGTATTGACGGTTTTTGTCATTTTCTCTTATATAGATTTAGTAAAGTTGGCCCCACCCCAGGGCCAAACCGTGAGACCCAAGGGCATGAAATTCACAATTTTTATTAAGGACCCATAGGCGTCCCGCATAATCATGCTCACAATTCGTTTCTGAGTGCTTCCTATAAAAATAAGAAGATTATTAAGTTTACCTTGAATTTGACTGTTTTGGCCCCGCCCCTAAGACCTAATTGAGGTCGGGACCATGAAATTCACATAGGTATTAACCGTCATGACAGCAACAACAAATCACACCAAAAAACATTCAAATACTCGTAAGTCATTAAATATAACAGTTTTTGTCATTTTCTCTCAAAAAGATTTAGTCAAGTAGGCCCTACACCCAGGGCCAAACTGTGAGACCCAGGGGACATGCAATTCACAATATTTATAAAGGACCCATAGGCGTCCATAATCATGCCCACCAATTGTTTCCCAGTGCTTTCTATAAAAATTAGAATTTGTTTAAAGTTTACCTTGAGTTTGACTGTTTTGCTACATTACACGCCAAATAACTAGTCTGTAGAGCGGACCCAGCTCTCCCGATTGGGTCCGTAAACTAGAAATGGGATTTAAGCACTTTGATTGGTTATTTGAATGACGTCACAGTTTGGTAAGCGTTGAAAAGCTATGAATTGTGGGACAGGCATCGGAGATATCAGGACTTGGATAGACTACGAAATAACCGACATATTTGTGAAAAAAATGTCTGTGACATAATATGAATGTGTTTATGAAGTTTAGTCATCATAACATGAGTAGTTTGTTGAGAAACAGAGAAAAGGCTGAATTAATCATGGTACTTTAACCGGCGGACGCAAACGACAACGCCGACCCCATCAAAATGGCTCTTCATTTTTTTTCAAAACGAAGAGCTGAAAACGACAAAGACCAAAATAACTGAACTCTTATGATAAGGTGAGCAACAGGAAATATCAACCACTGACAACTGAAAACTATTAAAGCTACTGTAATACAAGGTCAACCTCAGTAAATGTCAACAATTGGCAACTATCAAAGCAACTGCTCTGCAAGGTCACCAATAGTAAATGTTAACAACTGACAACAGATAACCATCAAAGCTACTACACTGCAATGTCAACAACAATAAATATCAACAACTGACAATCATCAAGCTTCTGCACTGCAATGTCAACAACAGTAAATGTCAAAAACTGACAACTGATAACCATCAAAGCTACTGCAATGCAATGTCAACATCTGACGACTGACAACTATCAAAGCTACTGCACTGCAAGGTCAACAATAGTTAATGTCAACAACTAACAACTGATAATCATCAAAGAGTCTGCATCGCAAGGTCAACAACAGTAAATGTCAACAACTGACAAATGAAAACTACCAAAGCTACTGTACTGCAAGGTCAACAACAGTAAATGTCAACAACTGGAAACTGATAACCATCAAAGCCTCTGTATTGCAAGGTCAACAACAGTAAATGTCAACAACTGACAACTATCAAAGCTACTGCACCGCAAGGTCAACAATAGTAAATATCAACAACTGACAAACACCAAAGCTTCTGTACTGCAAGGTCAACAAGAGTAAATATCAACAACTGACATCTGATGACCAACAAAGCTACTGCACTGCAAGGTCAATAACAGTAAATGTCAAAAACTGACAACCATAAAAGCTACTGCACTGCAAGGTCAACAACAGTAAATATCAACAACTGACAACTGACAACTGAAAACCATCAAAGGTACTGAACTGCAAGTTCAACAACAGTATATGTGAACAAAATTTGCCAACTGAAAACTACCTAAACTACTGCACTGCAAGGTCAACAACAGTAAATGTCAACAACTGACAACTGATAACCATCAACGCTACTGTTTTGCAAGATCAACAACAGTAAGTGTCAACAACTGACAACTACAAATTATCCAAGCTACTGCACTGCAAGGTCAACAACAGTAAATGTCAACAACTGACAACTACCAAAGCTACTGCACCGCAAGGTCAACAATAGTCAATATCAACAACTGATAAATATCAAAGCTACTGCACCGCAAGGTCAACAATAGTCAATATCAACAACTGACATCTGAAAACTATCAAAGCTACTGCACTGCAAGGTCAGCAACAATAAATGTCAACAGCTGTCATCTGACAACTACTAAAGCTACAGTAAATGTCAACCACTGATAACTGAAAACTACCAAAGCTACTGCACTGCACGGTCAATAACAGTAAATGTCAACAACTGACAACTACCAATGCTACTGTACTGCAAGGTCAATAACAGTAAATGTCAACAACTGACAACTACCAATGCTACTTCACCGCAAGGTCAACAGCAGTAATTATCAACTACTGACAACTGACAACTATCAAAGCTACTGCACTGCAATGCCAACAACAGTAAATGTCAACAACTTGCAACTGATGACTATCAAAGCTTCTGCACTGCAATGTTAATAGCAGTAAATGCCAACAACTGACATCTATCAAAGCTATTGCACTGCAATGTCAACAACAGTAAATGTCAACAACTGACAACGGATAACAAACAATGCTTCTGCACTGCAAGGTAAACTACAGTGTATATCAACAACTGACAACTGAAAAGTACTAAAGTTACTGCAATGCAAGTTCAACAACAGTAAATATCAACAACTGACATCTGAAAACTACCAAAGCTACTGCAATGCAATGTCAACAACAGTAAATGTCAACAACTAACAACTATCAAAGCTACTGCACCGCAAGGTCAACAACAGTAAATGTCAATAACTGACAACTGATAACCATCAAAGCCACTGCACTGCATAATCAACAACAGTAAATGTCAACAACTGACAACTGATGACCATCAAAGCTTTTGCACTGCAAGGTCAATAAAAGTAAATGTAAACAACTGACAACTAATAACCATCAAAACTACTGCACTGAAAGGTCAACAACAGTGAATGTAAACAACTGACAACTTACAACTATCAACGCTACTGCACTACAAGTTAAACAACAGTAAATGTCAACAATTGACAACCATCAAAGCTACTACACTGCAAAATCAACAACAATAAATGTTAACAACTGACAACCATCAAAGCTAATGCACTGCAATGTCAACAACAGTAAATGTCAACAACTGACATCTGATAATAATCAAAGCCTCTGTATCGCAAGGTCAACAACAGTAAGTGTCAACAACTGACAACTACAAATTATCCAAGCTACTGCACTGCAAGGTAAATAACAGTAAATGTCAACAACTGACAACTATCACAGCTACTGTACCGCAAGGTCAACAACAGTAAATATCAACAACTGACATCTGATGACCAACAAACCTACTGCACTGCAAGGTCAATAACAGTAAATGTCAACAACTGACAACTATCGAAGCTACTGAATTGCAAGGACAACAACAGTAAATGTCAACAACTCTCATCTGAAAACTATCAAAGCTACTGCAATACAAAGTCAACAACAGTTAATGTCAACACTTGACAACTATCAAAGCTACTGCACAGCAAGGTCAACAACAGTAAATGTCAATAACTGACAACTGATAACCATCAAAGCCACTGTACTGCAAGATCAACAACAATAAATATCATCAACTGACAACCATCAAAGCTAATGCACTGCAATGTCAACAACAGTAAATGTCAACAAATGACAACTAATAACCATCAAAGCTTCTGTATCGCAAGGTCAACAACAGTAAGTGTCAACAACTGACAACTACAAATTATTCAAGCTACTGCACTACAATGTCAATAACAATAAATATCAACAATGGTCATCTGAAAACTATCAAAGCTACTGCAATACAAAGTCAACAACAGTAAATGTCAACACTTGACAACTATCAAAGCTACTGCACAGCAAGGTCAACAACAGTAAATGTCAATAACTGACAACTGATAACCATCAAAGCTACTGAACTGCAATGTCAACAACAGTAAATGTCAACAACTGACAACTGATAACCATAAAAGCCACTGCTCTGCAAGGTCAAGAACAGTAAATGTCAACAACTGACAACTGATGACCATCAAAGCTATTTCACTGCAAGGTCAATAAAAGTAAATGTAAACAACTGACAACTGATAACCATCAAAGCTACTGCAATGAAAGGTCAACAACAGTGAATGTAAACAACTGATAATTACAACTGTCAAAGCTACTGCACTACAAGTTCAACAACAGTAAATGTCAACAATTGAAAACTATCAAACCTACTGAACTGCCAAGGTCAACAAAAGTAAATGTCAACAACTGACAACTGATAACCATCAAAGCTACTACACTGCAATGTCAACAACAATAAATGTCATCAACTGACAACCATCAAAGCTAAGGCACTGCAATGTCAACAACAGTAAATGTCAACAAATGACAACTGATAACCATCAAAGATTCTGTATCGCAAGGTCAACAATAGTAAGTGTCAACAACTGACAACTACAAATTATTTAAGCTACTGCACTACAATGTCAATAACAGTAAATGTCAACAACTGACAACTATCAAAGCTACTGCACCGCAAGGTCAACAATAGTAAATATCAACAAATGATAAACACCAAAGCTTCTGTACAGTAAGGTCAACAACAGTAAATATCACAACTGACATCTGATGACCAACAAAGCTACTGCACCGCAACGTCAATAACAGTAAATGTCAACAACTGACAACTATCAAAGCTACTGCATTGCAAGGTCAACAACAGTAAATGTCAACAACTGACTACTGATAACCATCAAAGCTACTACACTGAAAGGTCAATAACAGTGAATGTCAACAACTTACAACGAATAACAATCATAGCTACTGCACTGCAAGGCCAACTTCAGTAAATGTCAACAACTAACAACTGACAACTTACAAAGATACTGCACTGCAAGATCAACAGCAGTAAATGTCAACTACTGACAACTGATGACCATCAAAGCTACTGCCCTGCAAAGAAAAAAACAGTTAATGTCAATAACTGACAAGAACTTATCAAAGCTACTATACTGCAAGGTCAACAACAATAAATGTCAACAATTGACATCTATCAAAGCTACTGCACCTCAAGATCAACAACAGTAAATATCAACAACTGATAACCCTCAAAGCTCCTGTACCGCAAGGTCAACAACAGTAAATGTCATCAAATGACAACTATCAAAGCAATTGCATTGCAAGTTCAACAACAGTAAATGTCAATAACTGACAACTATCAAAGCTACTGTACTGCAAGGTCAACAACAGTAAATGTCAACAACTGACAACTGATGACCATCAAAGCTATTGCACTGCAATTTCAAAAATAGTAAATGTCAACAACTGACAACTATCAAAGCTATTGTACTGCAAGGTCAACAACAGTAAATATCAACAACTGACAACTATCAAAGATAATGAACTGCCAAGGTCAACAACAGTAAATGCCAACAACTGAAAACTATCTATATAATTGTACTGCCAATGTAAACAACAGTAAATGTCAACAACTGACAACTATCAAAATTACAGATTTGCCAAGGTCATCAACAGTAAATGTCAACAAATGACAACTATCAAAGCCACTGAACTGCCATTGTCAATAACAGTAAATGTCAACAACTTAAAACTATCAAAGTAACTGAACTGCCAAAGTCAACAACAGTAAATATCAACAACTTACAACCATCAAAGTTGCAGAACTACCGAAGTCAACAACAGTAAATATCAACAACTGGAAACCATCAAAGCTACTGAACTGCCAAGGTCAATAACAGTAAATATCAACAACTGAAAACCATCAAAGCTACCGAACTGCCAAGGTCAACAACAATAGATACCAACAACTGACAACTATCAAAACTACTGAACTGCCAAGGTCAATAACAGTAAATATCAACAACTGAAAACAATCAAATTTACTGCACTCCTCATTTCATCAATAGTAAAAATCAACAACTGACAACTGTCAGTGCTACTGCACTGCAAGGTCAACGACAGTAAATGTAAACAACTAACAACTGCAAATTGACAAAACTACTGTACTGCAAGGTCAACAACAGTAAATATCAACAACTGACAACTAGCAAAGCTGCTGAACTGCAAAGGTCAACAACAGTAAATGCCAACAACTGACAACTAGCAAAGCTACTGAACTGCCAAGGCCAACAACAGTAAATGGCAACAACTGACTACCAAAGCAACTCAACATAGGACCCAGGATAGGTGATCGTTGGTTTAACCCTCCCCGACAGCTATGTCTCGTTTCCTTGAGCAAGCCATTTTATCCGTATATATACACTACTAGTTTTACCCTGGAAACATCAAGCCTGTTATATCTATGTTATAAGTACTCGATTCACTGTCGATGTTAATTTAAAACAACAATAACAATTAATGTCCAAAGTAACTGGACTCGTTATGCCAACAGCACAAAGCAAAGAAAGTATCATAATTACAAAACATGCATTACAAACATATAGAAGATGTAGCAACATTAATCACCACATGAAACGGTTACTTGCAAATCTGCAATAAAGGATCTGAAACACAATTTAATTATAAAATTTAATTATAATAAAACAATCAAGATTTAAATAAACAAAACAAATAATGAAAATACAAATCTCCATGTAACTAATATATCAACCTGTTTATATATCGTAAATAATTTATATTTTCATTATGTTTCTTTCTTTTTCTCATAATTAGGTGTAACGTCATGTTTAACACTTTTCAGGTTATATATCGCTGATTCAGTTTTACTGGTGGGGGTAAAGACCTCAGACTGAGTCAGACCGTGTAGAACCGTCCTATCGTTTTCTCACATAAAGATTTTGGAGCGAGCGCGACTCGAACCTACGAACTTACCGGTGAGAGGCAAGTGATCTTGAGACGGCGCCTTAGACCACTCCGCCACGGAGAACCCATTTTTTTTCAGTTTAAGTTTAAACTTTTTTTTAATTCGATCGTGAAACAAGTGATTTCAACCTATACAAATCAAACGCGAAATCTTCCTTGGTAAAACCAGTACTACATTTTAAGCATATGCCGAAAAGGTGTCTTGCTCAAGGACACTGCACATAGCCGTGGGCAGAGGATCAAATCCACGGTTTCGACACTGGACCACGCCTTTAGGTTAAAACTAGTTAGTTAATCTTGCTCCCAAAATGCATATTGCAATATATCGAAACCAGAAAAGAAAAGAGAAGTTCGTATGTTTACCTTACACACTTTTTTTACCACATCCTTAACTTTCTTGACCCATTTCTTGACCGTTTTCTTGATTTTTTTAAACCATCTTCCCGTTTCTGTTGGGACGATGAGATGGATAATAATGGCTAATACGAGTATATACTTCAGGGCATTCATTTTCCTGTAATTAGATTAAGTATATATGTTTATGTACTGTACAATGATAGAATTGGAACGAAAAGATCAATTTTATTATGTTGATTTCGGACGATATAGCAATCATAGTTTTGATGGAAGTAATATACGAGTATCCAGGGGTCGTATTTACCAACCATTCTTGAGAATATTCTTAGACTGAAGCTTGAAAATATAATTTTCAACCTTATAGATCTAGTTTACCGTGACCGACGGATTAATTGTGAGAGCTTATTTGACTATATATTAGGTATCCGTCTATGTTTGCATATTTTTATCTAATTAAATAGTCTTAAAGTGTGTTTTATCAAAACTCATTCAGAGTTCAAGTCTAAGATTATTCTTAAGAATGGTTGGTGAAAAAGATACCTGGTTAGATTTTCCTATGATACCATGATGAGTCACGTTGATTATTGAAAATTATTCGTGTCGTAAATAAGTATTAATGTCTGCACAGTTGTGTCCCCTTTTTGTGACAGTAGCAGGATTATTGTGCTTAAAAATGTCCTATGCAATTTGGTTTGAAATATTTTCAAAATGGGTAAAAGTGACTGTGATTTCTTACAGCAGATGAATAAAGCAAAAGCTGGCACAAATACTGCAATAAGACACCACTGGCATTAAAAAGTCACCTTTGTAGGATTTTAACATATGCATGTTTTTATGAGAATTTGAGGACTTCTCTTTTTTTTTAAAAAAAAATCATGTCACTGTATTTTTTAAAAACAAAAACAAAAGCCATTTAACCTATCAGTAAATGTGCATTTTTATATGCGGATACAATCCTGCTATGAAAGAAGAATACTAATTATATGTGTAAATTATTTTAACCATGGAAATCTCCTAGACCTTATTTCATATAGAACAAAGAACAAAATTCAGTTGTGTAGTGAGAGTTGTAATGGCCAATGATAACTGCTTTGACTAGACAACTGTAAACTTGTTTGTACCTTGATACAATTATATGGAAAATAGCAATTGCGACACCAATTCCAAAATAAACACGCAAACACTATTAAATGACACAAAGCAATAGTACAGTTCTACCATGTATGCAAACTAAATTTTGTGATGTTTCTTTTCAGATTCTAATACTAGTATTACTTCGTATCCAACACAATTTACCTAATATCAATTTAAGAATTAAAAAATATAAAAGTTCTAAAAAATGTTATATTTCTGATCATCCTGTCCGTTAACTTGTTAGATTAGTGCGTTTTTAGCAGTGCATTTTTTTATTTAATTTTCAACAAACTTGAATTAGTAGTTATATAATCGTAATATCTCTAACAGATCCTTGAAGTGACCAAATTAGATTATTGTTATTATCATTATTGGAGTTATGGCACTTTATGCCACTTCAATAATCAGAACAGAATAGAACAGAACAGATTTTTTTTTTTTTTTTAGACTTGAGCATCGTAGCTCATCGTCATATGCAAACATTTTCATTGCATGCACTGGGGTGGTTATTATAATATACATAGTTCTAAACCAATATTGGTGAAAGTGGTTTTAACAACGTCATATCTCAAAAGCTAGTAATAATAGTATTTCGTCAAGCAATATTAGCATATAAATAATCATGGTATTTTAATTAACATATTTATGTATGTGAAATGTTATATGTAATTTATCACATATATATGTAGTGGAAATATACATAAATCTGCATATAAATATAAATTATTGGTCGACATTTTAACAAAACTTGTCATCAAATACTGCACAATTTGAGCACATTTCGACCCGTATTCATCATGCTTTGTCATCACCAAACTACCAAAGTAAGTTGTCTTATGCTGTAAGATCTTATCTGTTTTAAACAACTATTTTGATTATAGCCGTGAGTTCGAATCCCCCGCCCGGCAAGTCTCCGTGATGATTGATATGCGACATTGTGTCTCATTATCATTCGTCTCTCATCACTGATTCAAGTGGGAAAGTCATCAGTTACTTGCGTGGAGTTGGTGTGCTCGAGTACAGGTTAACCTGGAAACAGTGGTTAGGTTAACTGATCGTCTGTTAGCCCTCGATGGCATAAAAATATCGCTAACTATTCAATCAATCAATAAATTGATCAATTATAAATGTCTGAATTGTTCCCCTTTAATTAATAGATAAATATAATATGTCACATTTAGAGTCAACGTTGCCCTTCTGTCGATACATCTCAGTAACAATGTCTTTGTTTTATTTAAATTTATTTATTTATTTTTTTTTGTCTGCAAAAACATATTTCATTAAATAATTATACCTGAGTATGCACAAAACGCAGCAAAGAAACGAGGCTATCAGACGCGGTGGTGTTGAATTTGTTGTTAAAGGATAAAGACAGTTTAAACATATTTTACGCATCGGGTTAAACGTTTGTTTTTATATTTAAAATCGAGCAACGCGGCATGAACGCCATGTCTAAAAATTAGGCTCAACCTCAGAATCTGAAATTTAAAAACAATTGTACAAGCAAATAACAACAATTTCATTGTAAAAGCAGTCAATTTAAATAATACATTATTAGAAACTTTCTAAATAAATATGTGTTTGAACTAATCTTCTGCTGTTAAATTGTAAATTTGAGATGTTTTAGAATGTGATTTTCAATAGCAATACATTTTCATTAACATTGCCGACATTGAACAACTGGAAAGCAAAAAAATAATATTATTATCTAATACGCAATATTTTTGTCACTCTTTGGATTATCTAGTTGTTTCACAGGCGCTGAATCCATATTTTATAAACACAACACACTCGGGAAGTCTTGAATTAGCCAAATACTTTAATGTGGAATTTGCCGCTATTGTGACTTTAACCATTTTTATGAAATAATTTTTAAAACCGGTAAGTTTTGACTTTGAGATGTTTTAGAAATTTGATTTTTCAATAGCAAAACATCGACGACACTGATCTCTAATGACTGATATTTGGATTGTTTTTTTCTTTATTTTATATATATTCCACTTAAATTGTCTTCATAAAAAGCGAAAAAAGTATCTGAAAAAATAGCCCGAACAAAAATTCCTTCTTTGGTGATAATCCGTATTATTCAACTGGGTACTATGTGACCAGTCAAATGATGAGTTGGTGTATTTTGTTTAAGAAATAAAGAAAATGGAATTAACAAATGGGTGCATAGATGAGGGAAATGATTATATTCGATAGTTTTTAACACTGTGACAGTTAAAAACAATATTCTTATTATCTAAGATGAAATGAATGAAATGTTGCCATGCTCGTTTTTTTTGTGCTGTTTAATTTTTAAAATGATACCTACGTCAAAAGTTTAATCTTTGGAAAATACAATGAAAAAATAGAAGTGAGGATAATTCTATATTTTTATATTTTATTTTCCTTTGGTCCACATTCAGAATTTATAAAGAAAACAATAGGCTTTCGTTCACTTTAAAAGAAATATTTGTCAAACATATATTTTGGTGATATTTTCCATAACGTTTAAAATCTATTTGATAACATCTGAACATAATAAATGTGATGTTTTAGTTTCAAAATTGTCTATTCACATATCATCATACACTTGGACAACTTTTTGAAAAGACAAAACAAGATTTTCTTTTGAAAATATATTTATATCGCTTAAAGTTACCCCTATCCCCTATTTTTCATGGCAACAAAATGATGCAAAAAGTATCCATGTCAATAATGCTGCCACAACGATACTCGTTTCTAAATTGAACACAATTTCAATTAAAGATAAAAACAATCGTATAAATGAAAATCTAAAAAAGTTACTAGCCAACATCCTTAAAACAATAAATCGTACAATTGGTGAATAATTGGAAATAATACATTTCAATCAATTAATTTGATCAATACTTTATTAACTAGATAGGTACAAAATAGCTAAACACGTTGTATTTAAAAAAAATGTATCTAACATCGTCCATCTTACTCTATGTTGATAATGCATTCTTAGTTTTATATGTATAATGTTACCTTTTTATCAACTCCTTTGTGTTTGCTGCAAATCAGTTATTTTCTGATCTGATCAGAGGGTATACTCGATACTTTGTATTATTTTTATATTGTCCAATAATGCCCTGTTTTCCTTGTCAGAGTTTTAGTATTTTGTTTATCTTAACACACATTTAATAAAAAATCGTTTTGCGGCATTACACATAGTCTTATTGTGTGAATAGTTATTCGTCTTTTGCATTGTGTCATAGTCTCTTGTAATTCATATATTTGAATGGCTATGTAGACATATATTATGATATTGATGCTCTTATCATTGCGTTGTACAAGTATGAGACTGCAATGAAGATTACATAATATTATGTAATATACGTATCAACACATACATGTACTGATAATTATAATAACAAAGTGGACAAACATCTTACCTGGTTGAATCATTTAGCCGGTAACAACAATTATCCACAAATCAGACTGGTATACATATGCCGTATTGCGTTCTTCGGTTTTATACCAACAACTCACGTGCTTCAATTAATGAAAACAGAAAAAATGCATTTTTGTAAGCTCTACTGACTGTACTGCTGGCCTTTGGCCAGTAGAGCCATAACAGCTACTAACATTAAAGTCATATTTTTTTTTCAAATAACTATTGATCTGCTATTTGCTATACACATCACAGACTGTCATTATTAAGATATCACATAATTTAAGTACCTTATCACAATATTAATCAATACAAACTTACTTTACTTGAAAACTTATATGTAGTTTTCCGTTGGTGTCCGTAACAGAACTATACAAAAGGCAAAAGTACTGATAATTTTTTTTTTTTTTTTTTTTTTTTTTTAATTTCAATCACTGAAAAGTGATCCATTTAATCACCCCGTAATAGGTGTGTGAGGGTCGGGGTGGGCCATCCCTCAACAAACCGTACAAATATATATATCAGTCAAGTTGTAACATACATTCATATATATACACTGAAAGGAAAAAGAAAGCATACATTTTGGTTTTTGAAATTATTTCATTATTGACTAAGTTTATTCATGTGATGGAAAAATGAACTGATGTTTTCTTATTGTTTTGCTTTGAAATGAATTAAATGTTTGTTTTTTGATTCAACAGTATAATGAAATATAAATATACAAAATTTATATGCAATACATTTTTTGTTCCTTAACCTGTCGACGTTTATAGGTATGTATACTTTCTTTTTCCTTTCACCAAATACACATATATACATTAATCTTAAAGGGACACACCAGTCTAAACAAATTATAGATTGAAGCTCGAGCTAAAACAAAAATCAAACAGAAATAAAAAATAATTTGACACAGCAGACGATAGTATAAGAAAATTATGTTGTCTAATGACTTCAGGAGATTTTTCTCCCTTAAGTCTATAGTGGCTGGCTTGGTGTAGGACCTTAATAAATATTAAATATGTATTTTGGTTTATCCCTTTTTACAGAAAAGATAAAGTGGCAATAATTACATGAATTTTATTATATTGGGGTTGTTTTTGTGTGTTTATATTTATTAGAGGTATCTGTAATTGGAATGGTTTATAAACACAATTTTTTGTGTGTTAATTGATGGTGTTTATTGAAAGCCAGGAGAAGACATTAAAAAAATACCAAAGATACTTTGGTTCATTTTATATTTTTCTAGTAAAATTTAACTTTATTTGAGAATCAGAAAACACAAAAGAATCACCTATTTCTTAAATTTTATAAAACATGTGTTTTCAGTTATTGGATTGGTTGAATATTAGTGTAATATATTTCTCATTTGCATATATTTCATGAAAAATTAAGCAGATTCACATACAAACTAAAATATTATGTTAATTATGTATATAAATATACAGAAAGAATATGTAACAAACTTATATGTGAATTCATAATTTTGGCGTTCAAAGCCTACATTGTAATAAAATTATATTGCCAAATGTCATAGATCTAGTAGATCTGGCAGAAACGTGCATTTTACTAAATGTTTTTAAAAATAGGATATCACCTAAAATCAAACTAAAAATAAACTGATTGGTAGTAGGTTTTCAAGCAAACCAGCATATAACAAAATACACCATAGTCGCACGTGACGAGCATAATACATTGGTTTACTCTCCTGGTGTCATGTCGTACATTTGCACTATAAAAATACATAATACAACAGAAATTAACTTATAATTAGAATTTATTGAATGCAAATGTTTTTTTACGTTTTTATCTAATTAAGACTTTAAATTATTGATGTTATTTGTTTACTACACATCGCAGTTCCTGTTAACGGAGACAAGACGTGATTAAAGTTACGTTGTATGTCACGCTTGATAATCTCCCAAACCATCACATAAATGTGGTGGCAATAAAATGTTCGGTAGCGTCCGGTAACAAGAATATTGATAACAAAGGTGAGTCGTCTTCAGTGTTTCGGTATATTTGCTTATGTTTAGGAATGAAAATGAAAATGAAAAATCGGGGAATACTGTACGATATATTTATGAATACCCTGTTTACGCATACAGGTTCTTTTCAGATACAATGCTTTGTTTGTCTGTAATCACTTCTGGAAATGAAACGGCCGTGGCGAATTTTGTCAATTTTCGGTATGACGAGTGATTACCAAGTGATTGTATTACCAGTTGCCCAAAGGATTGTAAATCGAATTGGTTTAAGATTGCTTCAATGCATATGCCCGAGAAGGTCTTGAATTAAATAACAACACATACACTTCTTTTTCGGGAGTAAAAGGATTTTGTACACAATGTTATGGTTCAAGAAGATATGTGGTGGTTCTGTGAAGCATGTTATGGTTCGGTTGCATTGATTCCCGTTATTCACGTTATTTTAATTAAAAGTGAAAAAAAAAAATATCTCAATATTATTTTCACTGATATTTTACTTAAACACTGCGCAAATAAAAACATTTGCTAAACTTACTGTAGTTTCGATATTCAGCATGGAGCTAACCCTAACTCAAAGAGTCACATTCTCTGCCTTCAACAATGAAGAATGGATCGCTTAAACATAGGAACTTCAGTAAAATGTTGTGTTTTTTTTTCATAGTTAAAGCGACACGTGCAATGTTGAGATCGATTCACGCATGCTCATACATCAAATCAGTATTTATACCTATGACAGTATGAACAACACGGAGATGTTACAAGGACCTAAATTTCTAATTCCATGAGATATTAATATTTAGGTATTATTATTTGAACCACACGGAGATTTTACATGGCCCTAATTCAATAATTCCATGAGATATTAATATCCAGGTATTATTATTTGAACCACACGGAGATTTAACATGGCCCTTATTCACTAATTCCATGAGATATTAATATTCAGGTATTATTATTTGAACGTCACTGGACTGTTGCACGGACGTAATTCTCTAATTCCATGAGATATTAACATCCAAGTATTATTATTTGAACCACATGGGGCTGTTACAAGGACATAATTTTCTAATATCATGAGATATTAGTATTCAGGTATTATCATTAGATCCACACGGGACTGTTGCACGGACGTAATTCTCTAATTCCATGAGATATAAATCTCCAGGTATTATTATTTGAACCACATGGGGTTGTTACAAGGACATATTTTTTCTAATTCCATGAGATATTAATATTGAGGTATTTTCATTAGAACCACACGGGGCTGTTACACTGGCCGAATTTTCTTATTCCATGAGATATTATTATACATGTGTTATTATTTGAACCACGTCAGGCTGTTACAAGGACCTAATTCTCCAATTCCATGAGATATTATTATCCAGGTTTTATTATTTGAACCACACGGAGATGTCACAAGGACCTTATTCTCTAATTCCATGAAATATTATTTTCCAGGTATTATTATTTAAACCACATAGGGCTGTAACAAGGTCCTTATTCCCTTATTCCATGAGGTATTAATATCCAGGTTTTATTATTTGAACTACATGGAGATGTGACAAGGACCTTATTTTCTAATTCAATGCGATATTATTAATTGAACCACATGGAACTGTTACAATATCCTTATTCTCTAATTTAATGAGGTATTAAATATCCAGGTATATTTATTTCAACAACATAGAGATGTTACAAGGACATAGTTCTCTAATTCATGGAGATTATTATATCTTGGTATTATTATTTGAACCACATGGGGCTGTAACAAGGACTTAGTTCTCTAATTCAAGGAGATAAAAATATCCAAGTATTATTATTTGAACAACATGGAGATGTTACAAGGACCAAGTTCTCTAATTCCACCAGATATTAATATCCAGGTATTATTATTTGAACCACATGGAGATGTTACACGAACCTAATTTTCTAATTCCATGAGATATTTAAATCCAAGTATTATTATTTGAGCAACATGGAGATGTTACAAGGACCTAGTTCTCTAATTCTATCAGATACTAATATCCAGGTATATCCAGGTATTATTATTTGAACCACATGGATATGTTACAAGGACCTTAACTTCTTATTCCATGAGATAGTAATATCCAGGTATTATTATTTGAACCACATGGAGATGTAACAAGGACCTAGCTCTCTAATTCCATCAGATATTAAGATCCAGGTATGATTATATGAACCACATGGACATGTAACAAGGACCTAATTTTCTAATTCCATGATATATGAATATCCAGGTACTATTATTTGAACCACATGGAGATATCCCAAGGACCTAATTCTCTAATTCTATGAGATATTAGTATCCAGGTATTGTTATTTGAACCACACGTAGATGTTACAATGACCTTTATTGCTAATTCCATGAGCTATAAATATTCAGTTATTATTATTTGAACCACACGGTGATGTTACAAGGACATAATTCTCTAATTCCCTGAGATAAAAATATCCAAGTATTATTATTTGAACAACATGTAGATATTCGAAGGCCCTAATTCTCTTATTCCATGAGATATCAATATCCAGTTATTATTATTTGAACCACATGGTGATTTTACAAGGATCTTATTTTCTAATTCCATGAGATATTAATATTCAATTATTATTATTTGAACCACACGGAGATGTTACAAGGACATAATTCTCTAATTTCTTGAGATATTTATATCAGGTATAATTTTTTGAACAACATGGAGATGTTACAAGGACCTAATGCTCTAATTCCATGAGATATTTATATCATGGTATTGTTATTTGAACCACATGAAGATATTATAAAGATATAATTTTCTATTCCATGAGATCCTAATATCAAGGTATTATTATGTGAACCACACGGAGATGTTTCAAGGACCTTATTTTCTAATTCCATGAGATATTAATATCCAGGTATCATTATTTCAACTACATGGAGATGTTACAAGGACCTAATTTTTTAATTCCATGAGATGTTTATATCCACGTATTATTATTTGAACCACACGAAGATGTTACAAGGACCTTGTTCTTTAATTCCATGAGATATTAATATCTAGGTATTATTATTTGAACCACATGGAGATGTAACACAAATTCCATGTGATACAAGCATCAAGGTTTTATTATTTGAACCACATGAGGCTGTTACAAGGTCCTTATTCCTTAATTCCATGAGATATTAATATAAAGGTAGTATTATTTGAACCAGATGGGGCTGTTACAAGGATCTAGATCTCTAAATCCATCAGATACTAATACCCCGGTCTTAATATTTTATCCACATGGGGCTGTTACTATGACATAATTCTCTACTTCTATAAGATATTTATATCCAGGTATTGTTATTTGGAACCACATAAGGCTGTTATAAGGATCTAATTCTCTCATTTCATGAGATATTAGTATCCAGGTAACCTTATTTGAACCACCGTTTGTTGTTTTACAATTGCTACAATCGCCGGTTTGGATGATTGAGCGCCTTTTACTGTCTCTCTCTATCTTTCACATGTCTAATAAAGTAACCTCATTATTTTGTGTTTGAACAAACACGTTTGAGTCCATATTTACTGTGGAGTTCAAAGTTTGGCGACTGGTTATTCTAACACTCTAGCTTTTATTATACTTGTCTGATTTCAATACTTCCTGCTAAATTCAGTTTTCTTTATCTTAAAATTTTTAATAGACTGATAACCAAACACTGTAGATGTAGATGAAAGACCAAACAATGTAGATGGAGACTGCAAGTCAAACAATGTAGATGACGATTGATTGCCAAACAATGTGGATGTAGACTGAGAGCCAAACAATGTAGATCGATATTGAGAAACAAATAACAGTGAAATAAATCAGTCAGTGGCCTGTTTAGCAAATTAGTAATAAATTGCTTAATTAGGTTGATAACCGATATATTGTTTTGAACTTGCACGACTATTGTTATAATGGCGCCCAAGTGCAGTGGTCGTGTCATTGGATTAGTATTCCAGGGTCCAGGATCTTTTTTTAAATGTGACATTGAATGAAAATAGATAAACAACGTCATATGTTTTAATACGTCAAGTCATAAATTGTGCCAACGTCACAGCAGTGTATGATAAGCGCGTGGAGGGAGTGTATGTTGAAAATTCCGTACACGGTACTAAATACGTGGAAATTCTTGTCCGGTATGCAAGAATCATCAAGCAGTACCCAATGTCATTAACATTTTACAGAACTCATGAAAATGTGTCAAATGTTCTCATATGTACAAAGAAATTATGACAATTATATGCATTTTCAACAGAAATATATCTAATGCCAAACCGATTTACACAGTTCTAATTTCTTGGGCGAAACAATCTTCCTACCGTCATGTAAGTTAGGTCTTAACTACAAGTATAATGGGGTGCGCAATAGTTTAGGTAGCTCCCAGAACTTTCAAATCCAGCGCGGTTAGTGTACAAACCCAAAGCGGGCGCATTATATTCTTCGTGATTGTTATTTATGGTGACTGTTTTTTTTATATAAGATTTTTGGAGGATAGTACAAAGTTCAGAATACACTCCAGAAGCATCCTTGGTTCTTTTACCCCACATGCGCGGTGTACAACACCGATTTATGCGTCATGTGGGAAATAATTATTATGCCATAACTGAGGATCAAACCCGGGACCCTGGAATACTGATCCAATGACACGACAACTGACTTGGGCGCCACTATAACAATAGTCGTGCAATTTAAAACAATATATCGGTTATCAACCTAATTAAACAATTTATTGCTATTTTGCTAAACAGGCCACTGACTGATTTATTTCACTCACATTTATTTCTCAATTTCCATGTACATTGTTTGGCTCTCAGTCTACATCCACCTTGTTTGGTAATCAATCGTCATCTACATTGTTTGGCTCGCAGTCTCCATCTAAATTGTTTGGCCTTTCGTCTACATCTACATTGTTTGTCAACAAAAATCTTTAGGATAAAGAAAACTTAATTTAGCAGGAAATATTGAAATCAGACAAGTATAATAAAAGCTAGAGTGTTAAAATAACCAGTCGCCAAACTTTGAACTCCACAGTAAATATGGACATAAACGTGTTTGTTCAAACCCAAGCTAATGAGGTTACTTTATTAGACATATGAAAGAGAGAGAGAGAGAGAGAGAGAGAGAGAGAGAGAGAGAGAGAGTAAAAGGCGCTCAATCATCCACGACCGGCGATTGTAGCAATTGTAAAATAACAACATTCCACTAGATTTAGCGAGGATTTCACAGCTAGGCTATTTGCTGTACTAGCTAACCGCAAAAATATACTGATGCCGTCATTTTCTTTGGACAATTACTATATCTAAGTAAACACTTCATTGCATTATACTTTGACAAACAATGCCACATGCTCAGTGTACATCTACATAGTTTGGCTACAAGTCTTCTTCTACATTGTTTGACTCTCAGTCTCTATATACATTGTTTGACACTCAGTCAACATCCACATCTATAAAGTTTGATTCTCAGTATCCATGTACATTGTTTGTCTCTCAGTCTCCGTATTGATTGTTTGGATCTCAGTCTCAATCTACATTGTTATGCTCTCCGTCTATATCGATATTGTTTGACTCTCAATCTCCATGTACATTGTTTGGCTCTCAGTCGACATCTAATTGTTTGACTCTCAGTCTCCATGAACATTGTTTCACCCTCAGACACCATCTACATTGCTAAACACTCAGTATCCATCTACATTGTTTGGCTCTCAGTCTCAATATACATTGTTTGACTCTCCGTCTACATCTGCATTTTTTGGCTTTCAATCTCCATCTACATAGGTTGGATCTCAGACTCCATGTACATTGTTTTTCTCTCAGTTTCCGTCTATATTGTTTGGCTCTCATTCTCTATCTACATTGTTTGGTTCTCCGTCGACATCAGCAATGTTTGACTCTCAATCTCCATCTACATAGGTTGGATCTCAGTCTGCATGTACATTGTTTGTCACTCAGTCTCCGTCTATATTGTATGGCTCTCAGTCTCTATCTACATTGTTTGGCTCTCAGTTTACATCTACATAGTTTGGCAATCAGTCTCCATGCACAATATTTGTCTCTCAGTTTCTGTCTACATTGTTTTGCTCTTAATCTCAATCTACATTGTTTGGCTCTCAGTCTACATCTACATTGTTTGACTCTCAGTCTCCATAAACATTGTTTGGCTCTCCGTCTACATCTGAATTGTTTAGCTCTCATTCTCCTTCTATATTGTTTTGCTCTCAGTCTACATCTACATAATTTGGCTTTCAGTCTCCATGTACATTGTTTGTCTTTCAGTCTCCGTCTATACTGTTTGGCTCTCAGTCTTTATCTACATTGTTTGGCTCTCCGTCTACGTCGATATTGTTTGGATCTCAATCTCCATGTACATTGTTTGGCTCTCAGTCGGCATCTACATTGACTGTCAGTAACTAAAGAAAGAAAATTTAGCAGGAAATACTGAAATAAGGCCAGTGTTAGAATAACCAGTTACCAAAATATGGACTCAAACCGGTTTCTTCAAACACAAGAAAAAGATGTTACTTTATTAGACAGAAAAAAATATAGAGATAAGACAGTGAAGGAGACGCTCAATCATCCACGACCGGCGATTGTAGCAACTGCATGGCAACCTCATCCCACAAGATGGGTTAACCTCAAATTTAATGAGAATGTGAAAACTATGCTATCTGCTGTACTCGCAAACCGCCAAATATAAATGGATGCTATGTGTGTGTGTAGTACTAAGGTTTTTAGTCCTTCCGCCAGGTTATCCCGGGGGCTTGGCACAATAGAGTGTGGACTGTGAAATGCTTAATTTTGAAATTTTGATGTTTTTGTGGTTCCGCCGCAGAACTGTTTCTAAAGTTCCTGAAACTGTGGAAAAAAGGATATACCTGTCTGTTAATTTAACCTTTAGTTGGTTTATCCTTATATGCCGAGGTAAAGAAATGGTAGGCTAGTATTGGTGTGGGACATGCCGCCGTGTTAATCTAGATTCCATATGTTTGGTAGTTTTGATTTGGTTGGGGTCGGGGTATTGCTAGTGTGTTGTTGTTGTTGTTTAAATATTGGGGGTAGCAGAAGCTGGGTATTAGCACCGGCGGAATATGTGTGTTGTTATTTATAGACTGTTTAGCTTAAATTATCGCTGTGTTGTGCATTGTATGTGTTGTGTATGTGTCAAAGTGGATCAGGTAAGGTCAGGAAGGGCGCTAGTTCTCTTTGTTGTGGTGGTGTCTACTTGGGTGGTCGTCGTTGGAGGTTGTTGCTCTGTGGTTGGCTGTGCTGCGTAGTTCTTTGTCTAGAAGATGCCCGACAGTACTTGTACCCCACACTTTAGGTGTGACGGAGCTAGTTACCCCGGGCTGTTGATTTGTCTTCTTGATGGGTCTTTGGGTCACGGCGCCTGTGAATTGGTCAGTTAGCCTCTTTCAGTCGTCGTGTCGTCTGGTCCCTGGTACTTCTATACATCTTGGTGCAGTGAGCCTTTGTTAATTGTTAGTGAGCTTGTTATGGGTTGCTTACAAAAACGGCCTGCTTTATGGGTATATATTGTTGGACATTGCCTTTATTTAAAAATAATATATAATATATGTAATAACTAATTCTACTTTTATTATTGTATAGTAAATATATTTACAGTTAATAGCTGCATTTGTTGTGCTTAGCACCATGGTTTCACTAGCACTAAGGTATACCGCTACTTGGTTTGGTTTTGGTATATTGTTGTTTGTCTAGTTATGGTTACGATTGGTTGTTATGGTTAGTGTCTGTTATACTTGCCTCTTCCTGTGCCATTCTTCAGCTTCTGGTGTTGTGTCCTTCTGTCTATTCGACTTCTTGTTTATATTTATATACATTTTACTCTATGTTTATAATACTACGTTTATTTATGTGCCCTTCTTTGTAATTAACTACATAACTGTATTTATTTATAAATAGTTGAGTTTGATATATGATGTTTTTATGTTTATATATCACTAGGTGAACAGCGCTCACGGTGCAAAGAGCCTATCTGCTTAAGGCAGTTAGTTCTATACTGTTTACCTTGTGTATTTGTTTTGTGCTTATTTATATCGTTTCATATATTGCTTATTGTATTTTTTAATATATATTTTTTTTGCAATATATCATCTGGTATCCAGCGCCCACAGAGCTAGATCCTAGCCGCTTATGGCAGTTAGTTCGTTACTGTTTACCCGATGTATTATTTTTGGGTGTATGTCGGGATGGTTTCTTTTTGCCTCATTTTCATATATATATATATTATTTTGTTGTGTTTTTATTATACTATTTTATATATTGCTTATTGTATTTTTAATTTTATATCACCTGGTGTCCAGCGCCCCAAGAGCCAGATACTAGCTGCTTATTGCTGTTAGTTCATTACTGTTCACCAGCCGTATTTTATTTGGTTGTGTGTCAGGATGGTTTCTTTTTTGTCTTATTTTTATATTTTATATTATTTTTGTTGTGTGCATTTTATACCATTTTATATATTGTTTATTGTATTTTTATTTTCATATCATCTGGTATCCAGCGCCCTAGGAGCCAGATCCTAGCTGCTTATGGCAGTTAGTTCATTACTGTGTACCAGACGTATTATTTTTAAGTATAGTTAGTGATGCATTATTTTGCCTTGTTTTAAACTTTATATTATTTTATCTAGTCCTGTATCTTCCAAAAATTTAAAGACAATGTTTCTGACTTGTGTTTTAATTTTTTCCTCTGGGTACAGTAGTGTGTTGTCATTGATATTTGTCAGTCCTAGTTTGAGCAGTTCTGTTTCTTGTGTGTATCTCTCTAGCCTATTTTTGGGGCATGTATTGTTTATATTGAAGAAAATATGATTGAAGGTTTCATTTTCACCATATGCTCTACATTTTGTTTCTTGTTTTAATCTTTTACTGGTTTCACCTATGCCGTTTCGTCCCAGACGTAGTTTTGTATATGCTCTATCTAGTAACCTTTTATCATGATATTGTTCTATTTTGGTAGGTATTTTGCTGTCTAATTTTGTTCTGTATATTTTTAGATTTCTGCATTCTTTTTCCCATTCTTTGTTAATTTTTTCATTAATTATTGTGTTTGTCTCCTTTACGCTTGGTTTGAAATGTTTGTAATTGCCCTTATTTGAACCATTTTTTTGCTATTTTATCTACTGTTTCGTTGCCTTCTATCCCTACGTGGCTTGGTATCCATGCTATTTCGATGTTTATTGCTTTTTATTTGATTGCATTTATTCCTTGTAGTATTCTGGTGGCTATATCTTCTCTATTTTTTGATGTACCTGTTTGTATTGTGTGTACCGCGCTTAAACTATCGGTGAGTATCACCACTTGTTTTGGTTTATGTATTTGGATCCATGTTAATGCTGTTAATATGGCTATTAATTCTGTTGTTTATACTGATATATATGCATCAAGTTTTATTCCCTTTTCATAGATTACATTTTCGTTTTTATCGTATATAATTATTCCTGCTCCTACCTGTTTATTTTCTGTGTCTTTACTGCCATCAGTGTATATTTTTATATGATCCTTATAGTTCGTATCTATATGGTTTATGGTTATTTGTTTTGCTATGTGAGATGGTGTTTCCTGTTTTGATACCAATTGTGTAATATCTCTATCTGTGTTTATTGTATCTAGTTTTGTGATTGATGTGTATATGGGTTCTTTGACTTATATATTTGTCATGTCGTATTTTCGAAGTAGGTGTTGTATTATGTGGGTGTATGGTAATATTTGTTTATTTTTGTTTGTATCGAATACGTGTACGTTTGTTATCTGTTCGTTTATGGGTAGATATTATTTTAATCTATATGATCTTGCCCAATATTTTAGTATATTTTTTTTGTCTCTGCAGGTGCAGGGGTAATTCTGCACATTCTATGAGTATTGCTTTAACGTTTGTTGATTTATATGCTCCTGTTACTATTCTAAGCGCCTTATTTTGAATTGTTTGTAATTTATCTGTATGTATCTTTTTCGCTGATGCATATGCAATGCTACCATAGTTTATTTTGCTAAGTATTAGTGCTTTATATAGATTAAGTAGTGATGTTTTGTCTGCTCCATAGGATGTACCTGTAAGCATTCTTAGTAAGTTTAGATCTTTATTGCATCTTTCAACTATATATTGTATGTGTTTAGCCCATGTTAGATGTTTATCAAAATATATTCCTAGGAATTTAGCATAAAGTGCTATCGTTAGTTGTTTATTGTAGAGTGTAAGTGTGGGGAATCCTGGTTGTTTCTCTGGATGCTTGTTTTTAGTAACTAACAGTACTTGTGTTTTTGTTGGATTGATTGTTAGTCCCCATTATCTGCCTATGTTTCTATGGTGTTTAGTATTTTTGTCCTTTTTTCATTACATGTTTTACATTTATAGAGCTTATCCATGTCGCTCCGTCGTCTACGAATTGTGAGAGTTGTGTTTTATTTTGGTGTTGTTTTTTTTGAGGTTGTGTTCGTTTATGGCTTTTTCTAGTGTGTTCATAAATATGCAAAATATGATGGGTGAGAGTACACTACCTTGTGGGCATCCGTTTTCTGTTTTATGTGATTCTGATTTGGTGTTGTTAATTTTAACTTTTATTTTGCGTCCATGTAGAAAGTTAGCTATCCATTTTAACATTCGTCCTACTATACCTATACTTAGGAGATTCATTAGTGATCCTTTGTTCCAGTGTTTATCAAAAGCGTTGCTCAAGACTAAGAATATAGCTAATAGATATTTGTTTGATAGTTGTACTTTTCTACAATCACTTTCTAATCTAGCTAAATGGTCTTCACATGATCTGTTTGGTCTACAACCTGATTGGTATTTTGATATTAGATTATTGCGTTCTGCAAAGTTGGGTAGTCTTGGTTTGATCACTTTTTGCATTATTTTTGCTAGGCATGGTGTCAGTGATATTGGCCTGTATGATGCTGGGTTTTGTTTGTCTTTGCCTGTTTTAATTATGGATATAATTATTGCTTCGGTCCAGCTTTCAAGTGAGGTGGATTGAGTCCATGATTGGATAAATAGTTCTAGTAATTTTTGTTTGCCTTTTTCGGGTAGTTGTTTTATCATTTCGTAGTGTATTGTGTCTTCGCCTGGGGCAGTGCTTTTACAATTGTTTAGTGCTTTGTTTAGTTCAAATATTTTGAAGTTTTGGTTATAATATAGCTCAGTGTAGTCTGGTAGTTTTTTCATTAAATTGTAATATTTTGATTCCATTTCTTGTTTTGTTTTTTGAAAGCTTTGAGTGTATTCAGTATCACTGCTAACTTTTTGGTAGAGTTTAATAACAGTCAATGTAGATGCCGACTGAGAGCCAAACAATGTGCATGGAGATTGAGATCCAAACAATATCAATGTAGACGGAGAGCCAAACAATGTAGATAAAGACTGAGAGCCAAACAGTATAGACGGAGACTGAAAGACAAACAATGTAAATGTAGACTGAAACAAAACAATGTAGATGGAGATTCAGAGCCAAACAATATAGAACGAGATTGAGAGCTAAACAATTCAGCTGTAGACGGAGAGCCAAACAATGTTTATGGAGACTGAGAGTCAACCAATGTAGATGAAGACTGAGAGTCAAACAATGTATATGAATACTGATAGCCAAACTCTGTACATGTAGATTGAGAGCCAAATAATGTAGATGGAGATTAAAAGCCAAACAATGTAGACGGAGACTGAGAGACAAATAATGTACATGGAGACTGATTGCCAAACTATGTAAATGAAGACTGAGAGCAAAACAATGTAGATATAGAGACTGAGAGCCAAACAATATAGACGGAAACTGAGAGACAAACAATGTACATGGAGACTGACATCCAACCTATGTATATGGAGATTGAGAGCCAAACAATGCAGATGTAGACGGAGAACCAAACAATGTAGATAGAGACTGAGAGCCAAACAATATAGACGGAAACTGAGAGAAAAACAATGTACATGGAGACTGAGATCCAACCTATGCAGATGGATATTGAGAGCCAAACAATGCAGATGTATATTGAGAGTCAAACAACGTTTATTGAGACAGAGAGTCAAACAATGTAGATGGAGACTGAGAATGTCAAGCAATGTAGATGGTTTCTGAGAGTGAAACAATGTTTATAGAGACTGAGAGTCAAATAATTAGATGCCAACTGAGAGCCAAACAATGTTCATGGAGATTGACAGTCAAACAATATCGATATAGACGGAGAGCCTTACAATGTAGATAGAGATTGTGAGTCAAACAATATAGACGGAGACTGAGAGATAAACAATGCACATGGAGACTGGGAGCCAAATTTTATAGATGTGGATGTAGACTGAGTGTCAAACAATGTATATAGAGACTGAGAGTCAAACAATGTAGATGAAACATATAGCTGAACTATGTAGATGTACTCTGAGCATGTGGCATTGTTTGTCAAAGTATAACGCAATAAAGTGTTTATTTAGATATAGTAATTGTCCAAAGAAAATGACGGCATCAGTATATTTTTGCGGTTAGCTAGTAAAGCAAATAGCCTAGCTTTGAAATCGTAACTAAATCAAGTGGAATGTTGCTGATTTACAATTGCTACAATCGCCGGTCGTGGATGAATGAGCGCCTTTTACTGTCTCTCTCTATCTTTCATATGTCTTATAAAGTAACTCATTATCTTGTGTTTGAACAAACACGTTTGAGTCCATATTAACTGTGGAGTTCAAAGTTTGGCGACTGGTTATTCTAACACTCTAGCTTTTATTATACTGGTCTGATTTCAGTATTTCCTGCTAAATTAGTTTTTTTATTATCCTAAAGATTTTTATTAACTCACAGCCAAACAATGTAGATGTAGACGAAAGGTCAAACAATGTAGATGGAGACTGCTAGCATAATAATGTAGATGACGATTGATTGCCAAACAAGGTGGATGTAGACTGAGAGACAAACAATGTAGATGGAGATTGTAAAATAAATAACAGTGAAATAAATCAGTCAGTGGCCTATTTAGCAAAATAGTAATGAATTGCTTAATAAGGTTGATAACCGATATATTGTTTATAATTGCACGACTATTGTTATTGTGGCGCCCAAGTCCAGTGGTCGTGTCATTGGATTAGTATTCCATACTAAGTATACGTAAGTACTTCAAAATACATTGGAGTTGATATTAGCGACAATCTCGGTTGAATCCCCGCCCGGCCACGTTCTCTTTGATGATTTATATACGACAAAGCTCAACGTCAGCTATTCTGATCGCCCTGTGTTCAATTTATGTTCGACCGTCCAAATACGTTTCACATATGCCCTCTAGCATTCGTATTTTTCATCGGATCCCCAGCAATATTTATGTCCATAATATTTCTGAGATAAGTTCTTAAACTGGACAAATGGTATAATGTCAGAGTAATGGCCCTCCAAACATAAAATACACTAATTGACCTTGTGCACATTCCAGCACCTCCTCAACAAAATTACACAGAAGTTATAAAACCATATTTAATATCTTCGACAAGTTCTTGTACTTGCTAAATGAGGCAATTAACAAAAATAGACATTGTGTGTATTCTAGCACTCGCAGTTTTTATTTGATCTATTCTAAGCGTATACACTAGTTATGTGTCCATAGCAACAATATCCCAAAGACGGTTATGAGCAGGCCTAATCGGGTCATTAATTTCAAAGTTATAGCCCTTGAATCATGAAAAATATGTTATTTAACCCTATGTGCACTCTAGAACACATTTTCAATTTGATCTTCACCAAACGTTCTCAGTAATTGAATTACCAAAATATCTTGGACAAGTTCACGAACTCGCCGATTCGGATTATTAATGTCAGAGTTAGGGCCTTTGAATCATCGAACATATTGTTATTGGATGTTATATATCTATATAGTATCTCATCCGACCGACCTTAAATGTCAAACGCCTTCAATGCCATATGTATGACCCTTGCATTATCAGTTATAATAAAAAAGTGATATTAAACATGCTTTGGTATCATCTCCTACTTAACAAAGTGGTCCTCTTTTTTAGTTTTCATCTGATCACTGTCAAAATGTTTATGTCCATTGACACTTACAGGAGCTCTAAAATCAGCCAGATCGACATCGTCGGATACCCACGGGTGTCAATTCCGATACTCTCCATTCATCATCCGCGGGAAATTACGATAACTCTGCATGAAACTAGCGTTGCGATTGGATAACGTTCCCTTCTTCAAATCGTGAAGGAACCAATCACATGATTGCATTGTGGTGCGGTAGAAACGACGCAAAGCTAGTGTAATATCCCACGTCGGATAAATGGAGAGTATCGAAATGGATTACGCGTGGGTATCCGACGATGCCAGATCGGATGAGAAAAACAACTGCTAGTAAAAAAAGTATTTTTTGTCCCTACCACAGATTGATTCGTATTTTTCTTTTTAAAATGGTGCATGAATATAAAATCTGGGTCAGTTATTTAAAACATTCCAATAATAACTACTGTTTCAGTTACTGCCTTTGGATTTTCAATATTTGTACTATTTGGTAGTGTTGCCACACTAGCTTTGTCATTTTCCATTTCATTCTTTTCGTACTTTATGACACGATTAATGCACATAACATCCTAATAGAGTACTTTAGCTTGATCTTATTGTTTTTTTAAGAATCCCCCCTGCCTTTAAATATTCAAACATACATTTAGTCAATATTTTCCTTGTGTACATGATAACACACCTTTTTTCTTTAGATTTTAACCAAACTTGAACTACTTTATAAACATAACATCTGAATAAAATAATGAACTTGCAAAATTAGACAATTAATGTTTTAATTATAGCCCTTGAACCATCCATACGTGCATACATGGCCATTGTGTACATGTAAACACTTCTATTTTTCATTGGATATGTATTAGTTTCTATTTTCTGTTATAAGATATTTATATCACCTTTATATCTTGGACAGGTTGTTGACTTGGCCAAATCTTATAATGGTTGTCCGAGTTATATCCATTGATTCATCAATATCAAAACCTGTGCTAGCAGACCTTATATGTACCCTAGCACCAACAGTTTTCACAGGATCTTTATAAAAAAGTAGAATTCTATAGTCTTAATATCTTCGGCAAGTTCTTGAACAAGTCAGTTTGGGTAGTTAACATCTTAGTTGTCGCCCAAAAGCTATCCAAAATTATGTAATTTGAACTGTGTGCATTCTTGTTGGACAAGAAACAGGCTATTGAATTATAATAAAATGCTTAATCATCTTCCGTTATGTTCATACGTTAAACACGGTCTCTGATGCCACATATGAACGATTTAAGGTCGATCATAGCACTGTTGTTTCTATTTCCAGTGAAGTTATCTTCAAAAAGTTCTCCTTGGCCAAGTAGTCCAAGGCGCCGTCTCAAGATCACTAACCTCTCATCGCTACACGGAGGCCCTATATTCGAGTCCTGCTCGCTCCAAAAAACGTTATACTTAACATTTTACAAGTTACTGGCTGAAGGACGGTGGTTCTACTCAGATTCATTCTGAGGTCTTCCTCTATCTATAAAACTGGATCTCCTTATAAACCCAGAAATATGTTCAAAATGACGTTAAACCCCATTCATTAACAAAACAAATAAATAACAGACATTGTTTTATATAAGTAATATATATTATTTATTTTGATATAATTAATGGCAGATAGTCAGAAAACTGTTTTAAGTATGTTAAAAAACAACAGTTTATACATAGTAACATGTACGAATCTTTATTACCATTCAGTCAGTTATGGCACGTGATAATACACGTGTTGTGTAGGGTATAATAAAAGATCCCATGGTGATACATGGTTATGTAAAATAACACAACACGTGATAATATATGTATGCATTTTGTATGTTATGAAACACCATGTATTACATTTTAGGCTATACATACGCTTTATACATACAACACGTGGGGATTCACATTTTACATAATAATGATACCACGTGGTGATACACGTGTTACATATACAATGGCACACTTATAACCCTTATTTAAGATCACTCCATCAAGACCATGCAACCTGTTTTTTTTATTATTTCCATACTTCCAATTTATCGAGAACGGTGTTTCCATGGCGACTGTAGAACTTTTTCGTCAGCGCCATTTTAGGCAGCTGGACTCATTGTGTAGTTTCGGCTTTGTAGTTGTTCAAAATAACCATCTGAAAATACGTACAATATATTACGATTTTCTGCAAGGACTCTGTTTTAAAGTTGCATAGCCTAAAAGTCTGATATTTTAGGATAAAATGTTCAATATTGATTAGTATTACACATGTTTATAACTATATAAGTTGGAAACATGTTATTTTCTGCTTCTGTGATGTGGATATTACTGTCAGAAGGTGAAGTGTCATTGTTGTTTACATATATATATATAGATAATATTTGGTATCATAAAGGGAGGTAATTTAATTCACAACAACGGAATTTACGATCTTTCTTTGGGATCTTTTCAGTTGCTCATTCACAATGCATGATATATATATGGAGATAATTATTTGTGAATAACCAAGGCATAAATGAACATAACAGACCAGATTACGGCGAGCACGCCTAGCTACAATGCAAACCATAGACACAATATCAAGGCCTCTGCCAAACAAATAAATTTGGTTTCGGCCATGACTTATATACTATGGATTTACATGCAACACATCTGGACGGGACAGACACTTTACATTCATGAACTGATAGCTTTATATGAGCAGGATCCAGTTAAGGATTCATGACTACTCACATGTTATACCATTTGGTATCACTGGTGTGCAGACATGGTTAAATCAACATGGTGTATATTCTATACAAATGTACACACAATAAGTTATGAACCATGCCGTGCACACCAGTACCAAGGAATATACCAAAAAGGGGAATGCTATTTCCTTTATTTCAATTGAGGTTCTCGATATTGATTGCATGCCGCATAAATATGGTTTTATATTATAAATGATATACATTATCAGTTAATCCATATATACTTGTTACCGTTTACATTGATATATTCATTGAAAACATTAATTTTGTATGCTAACACTCCCAGCAAGTGTGATTTAACTGCACCATTGATCAGCCTGGGAGCACCAGTTGTTTGACGTATTGCGGCAATTCATAACAGCACAATCCAAATAGGTAACCCAAATGAGCAAATGTCATTTTGCCGAACCTTTTGACCTTGGGTTATGAATAACATCCATTATCACTAAAAGTAAAACTTGATGGGGAACCAGTTATAGAAAAGGCAGTCACTAGATGGGGGAACCAATTATACAACAGACTGTCAATAGATGGGAAACCAGTAATAGATCAGGCAGTAACTAGATAGAGAACCAGTAATAGAACAGGCAGTCACTAGATGGGGAACCATATATGACATTGCGTCTCATAATCATTCGTCTCTCACCGCTGATTCAAGTGGGAAAGTTATCAGCTACTTGCGGAGATATGGTGTTCTCAAGTACTGGTTAACCTTCCAGGATCCTAGGAAACAGTGGTTAGGTTTACTGACCGTCTGTTATCCCTCAATGGCATAAAAATGACGCTGAATAATTAATCAATCAATCAATCAATCCCTCGACCAATCTTCAAGTTACATGATTTTTTTCGACTACGTTTATAAACAAGGGCTAATATAAAGAAGAAAACGGGACTGATCTATTTTTCACGAACGCTCGCGTATACACGCAAAGTATCGCAAAATCTCGTTTACAATTATCCTAACTTCCCTTCATTCTAAGAATGCAATCATTTTTTTCTTTTAACAATGAAATTATCTACAAAAGGAGACCACTGCCAGTAAATTGTGTTTAACATTGTTGCAATACTTTTGATTACAGTATAGTTAACTGCAACTGAAAACCAACGAGAGTATGTTAATGCTATTTCAAACTGCAGTGTTTTTAACTCAAGAGGTCATTTTGCATGTTTTAAACATTATAAAACATCAACAGTTACATGAAGCATACATTTTATGTAAAAAACAATAATAAATCAGTTGTCTGTGAAATCTTCCAAATTGATATTTCTTTGTGTGCTATTTTATCAATATTTAGATATTTTCTTTTCTTTCTATACATTCAAGTACTTAGTATAAATATTTGGATATTTTCGAGGACATGACATTATAGGTGAGACTATGTAATTAAGTCACAGAGGGTTTATAATTTAGTCAACTTACCAGAAAACAAGAAAGGCCCTCCTTTGAATTCGTCCGTATCGAGTTTACCATCACCTTAAATAAAATGATGATAATGGCAGACGGAAGTTATTTAGTTATTCGCCTTTCGACTTTAAATTAACCCTAACCTTAACGTAAATTACCTCCAACAATGAAGAGTTACTCTACTTTATTTTTCGAAAAGCGAACATTTTTATTAGCCAAATTAAAGCGTTTGTTATGCAACGAGAAACTATGGTAAGTCCTTAAATGATAATAATATAAGATGTACGCTAATACTCCTGTTGAATTTACTTCTTATTTCGATAGATTGAGAACAAAACTGTTAAAATTCGTAGTTGTCATTTGTGGAAAGACCATATTTCAAGAAGGATATATTTCATTTTATTATGTGTTAAAACCTATATTGCTATATTATCATTATAAATTAAATCTATCTTGAAACTAGCAGGGGTCATGTTTAATTATAAAGATTTTTCTTTCAATACATACCCTGTTAAACTTGCAAAATAATGCATTCATACACTAATAGTTGAGCCATTTTTTGTTGAAATTTGAAATTCAAACACAAGGGCGTATCTCTTAAACACTGTATTCCTTATCAAACACTACAATGCTTTCAAAATGTTTCATATAACTTTATAAATCCATTCAAAAAACATGATCACACAAAAAGAAAAATACTATTTTAAAAGACCCCACCCCCTACTCAAAGAAATATAATTAAATAAACAAAACATATCACACCCTAACGATTATTATGTGCCCTTGTTGGAAATGAGTGTGTTGTGTATGAAAGCTGGAAGGGGTTAGAATAAAAATATAGAAAAAATACAATTCTTTGAAAGGACTTAGCAAGAGTCCTTGCTCCTCGTAATTCTAAAGGTGGTTCAAATTCGTTGTGAGGGAAATTTATTACAAAAATATTTTTGTAACAATGGGATATATGTTCGTACTAACGACTGGCGAATTTCGAATACGAGAATGCTGTGTATGATATTACATTATTATGAGAATATTTCTTGTAATAACGAGTTTCAAACAAAAGCCGAGTAAACTACCTTTAATGTTTATTCTATTAAAATAATAAATGATGTTTATGGATTGTACATCGTACTGTAAATGAGTTGATAATGCAAAAAATATTCTGATGACTTGAGATGAATCGCGTCAGATCACCTAATCATATAAGCAGCGAGCCAGCAAGTGGCAAAAAATTCAAGAGGTTTCGTATTCAGCATGTACTAAAATGCTGTCAATCCACCCCTTATTTATTCAGTCTAACCAATCAACCAATCAGCAAGCCGACCAGTCATCCATCTAATATTCTTTCTGTCTTTCGTTCGTTCTTTTTATTATTATTTTCAACAATATATTTTTTATATAATCTACATAAATGCAGAAGATAAATAGTTATTATAAAACAGTTATTATATTACCACTCATATCGGCAAACAAGAACGGCTCTTCAAGATCCATTGGGTTTTTTAGATTAAAGGTTTGCACCAATGCCATCTGGAACTCATGAAATGATATCATCTTGTCCTTATTGTTATCATAGAACTGAAAATTCTCTGGGAAGGGATACAGGTCGTATACAGGGGTAATCTGTAAATTAGAAAGAAACCAAGAACACATCGATAAACTTTAAATGATAGTCTGCTGAAATGTTGTGAAAATCATCGCGGTTGTCAGACTGTTTGAATCAACAAACCCCATAGGAAGTTTTCATTTTAGAATAGCAAGCGTCAAATATGATAAAGACTAAAGAAGAAGAATTGTCAATACGTTTGTCTTTCGGAAAAGCGTCCAATATGACCAATATTTGGAAATATAAACGCAAATAAAAACTAACGTTTATCTTCTTTCATTAAAGCACATACCGATTCAGTAACTAAATATTCTAAGACGCTTTTTTTCTCCATATGACTTAAAGATAATATGAACATTTAAAGGTTATATGTATACTCAATAATACAATTAGGAAATTAAAACTACATGTTGGTCATTGTGAAATGACAAAAATGACTTAATTCCTTATTGTACCTTATATGAATTCGATACTTAAAAAATGAGAATTTATAGAAACTGGTAACATTGAATTTCAAGTATATTAACTGACGTTTAAAAACACACAAGTCAAATGAACGATGTGTTTGATACAAATGCTTGCTAACATCGCGCGTATGCTTAAAGTACGCCGACGTTTAGTTCAGTGCAGAAGATTTATAACTGTTTACAAATGCATCAATTGTATTCAACCTTATTGAACACAGCCCTTGGCAGGCGATTGATGCGAAATACGTACACTGCGCTTCCCCCTGCACACTTTTTTTGCCACCTTGTGTACTTTGCATGCTACGTTTTTCAAAGCCTTTAGTTTATGTTTCTCCTTCAAAGCATCTAGAGGCTTACGGTTCCACGGACACTTAATTCCGTATATGATCTGCAAAGTATGTAAAATGCATATAGTTATGTCTATTTTACGGTTGTAGAGATAATATTCATGAATGTTTACGTGCAACGAAAGCATGTCCATTAGTCATGCTTAAACAAGTAAACAAACAAGGATTTTAATTAAGAAGAGAATAGAACTAAACAGCTATTATTGAATAAAATTTTTGCTACTACAACGAAAAATATATGGACAAGACAAATGTACATATTCCCCACAGTATCATGACAGAACAGAACGCTCGGGAAACACAATATATCACGTGATCACAAATGATGTTGCCACACCGAATATCTGATGAAAATGGAGGAATTTAGGTAAGAAATGCTCATATGTTCTTTATTAATGAATTAATTTACAAACAATAAAGCACAAAAATGATGTCAATATATTTTCTTTCCGGTGATGTTATTATATGCAACGCAAAGGCTATACTTTTTGAGAACACTTCGATAATATTTACGAGACAACAGCATGTCGACTACACTTCGGCGTTTATAATTATTACGATGTAAACATACGGCTGCGCCCATGTTAAATGTAAATGATTTTCAGAAATTAAAGAAATCAGAGACGATACCGGGACGTTTTTATACACCAACCTTGGAAGATCACTTTTTTGTTTTAAAACATTTCACGCCATATCGATAAAGAGACGAAGCATTTATCCTGCAGCAACTGATTAAAAAATGTCACGTTGGTAGCGTAGACAATGGTGACAAAATATATAAGGTCATGTTGGAAGGCGACTAAGGCCATTATAGATTGATTAATTGATTGACTTAATATTTAGCGTCATTTTATGCCACCGAGGGCTAAGAGACGATCAGCTAACCTAACCACTGTAGTACTCGAGCACACCCCATCTCCGCAAGTAACTGACAACTTTCCCACTTGAATCAGTGATGAGAGATGAATGATAATGAGACACAATGTCGTATCAATCACCACGGAGACTGTTGCCGGGCGGGGATTCGAACTCACGACCCTAGATTGATAGTCAGGCGCGTAACTGACTGAGCTAATCAGGCCCGGCAAGGCCATTATAAATTAATTGCTAGATTATCATACAATTTTTTCTTAAATACGGGGAGGGCGGGAGGAGTACATCTATTTTTATTTTTTTAAATAAAAAGAGTCGGAACGGCATAAAAAATAGGAGGACGGCGGGATGATGATCTAGCAACTGATTTGTTAAGGCCTAACGGTAATCACTTTTATTTAGTCACCTACGTAAAGTGTAACACAAACATATTCTAAGGCACGTTCAAATGACTCGAACAACCAAATTCTAAACATACTGATATAAACTGAAATAAATAAAAAATACGATGAATTTTAATTAATTACATCAATAAGATATTTTGGAAATGTTTATAGATTTTAATTTTGCAGAAAGGATACTCTTTGGAAAGTTTTAAGATTGGTTTCTGCTGGACTTTTATACCGATAGTGGTTGATATCTAAATGTCAAACTGCTAATATTGGTGCGGTTGACATCTTTACAATACTTATGCTATATGCTATAACTTGATTTATAAGGACTATTTCATAAAAAGGCATATTTGTGTCTTAAATATTGTTAAAAAGGTTCAAGTCATGTTAAAACACGGCAAAGATACGCAACGCGATCTCAGAAATTTCGGAAAGAGTGGTCGACATGCGTTCTGTCTCAAAAATATGATCGAAGTATTCTCAAACAGTATAAAGCCTTTTCAATGTATATAAAAACATCACTGGAAAGTAAAAAAAAATACTGGCATCTTCCTTGCGCTTTATTGTATATCAATCAATTCATAAGTAAAAAGGTTAGGAGCGATTTTTTACCTATTTTTTTGTTACCCCACCACTCCCATAACCCCCCGAGCACAACCACAATAAACGAACGATTGAAATTATAAAACATGCGATACAAACTACGGAAGAAGAGACAACAGCGGTCACTGCACGAAACGGTCACTTGCAAAGCCGCATAAAAGAATCGGAATTACACGACATATATAACGATAATATATTGAATTTACATGGTTTATATAAACAAAAGACATTATGAGAAAAAAACGTCTTTATAATAAAATGTATCTAAACAGTTTCACATGTTATTGACATTGTATTATTTTCAGTTTTACATTTTATTGCCATCGTATTATTTTCAGTTTTACATGTAATTGTTTTCAGTTTTACATGTTATTGACATCGTATTATTTTCAGTTTTACATGTTAAGTTAGAGCTAGCAGGGTCATTATGCTGTCAAGTTGTATAGTGCAATAAGTTAGTAATGAAAAATGAGAAAAAATCGTATTTTTACCTTACAAAATTTCTTTCCAACTGTTTTCAACCAGTCCTTAGCTTTCTTGGCTGCTTTTTTAACCTTTCTCCAAAACCTTCCTCTCCTTCTTTTCGTCTCTGCTGGGACGATGAGATAGATAACAAAGGCTAGGATAAGTAAATACGTCAGAGCTTTCATGTTCCTGTAATCAGTTTGTATACATGTATAATAGAATTAATAAGTCTTGTTTTGTTTTACCATTACAGCATGATATATACTGATGTATAGTACAATGACAGAATTAGAACGTAAACAAGATTACGTACTTCTTACTCATTAATATTGAATTTTCCTTATATGCATAGTACCGCCATTGGAGAAAGTAAGTGCTTCCGTGGGGTAGTCGCATAATGGCGGTAATAAATAATCCTCGTTACTTCTTCTTTAAAAACGCATTTTTACATAATTTAATGCTATTTTTTTTATTTGAATGGCATTAATGATGTATTTTGAACATTTTGATAGCATTGCCATGCTTGAATTGTGAATTTAGAAAAAAATGATGTTTGAAAATTGGGGTATGAATACATGAATTCGGAAATCTACTTTCACTTTGTCAACAGTGTACACACTGAGCAGAAAAAAAATCTCTTATATGACACATGACCTCTACTTTTATCATCATATTTTGATAGTGCACCGGTTGACAAACAGTAAAATGTTAGTTCCACTTCTTTCCTTTGGGTCTCTCTATGAATGAAAATACTTCAAACTTTTATTATTTACTATAGCATAAAGAACAAAAATCAATGGTGGGGGTTACACCTTTTATGGACAATTTGTCGACAGTCACCGTGATCGGCAGCTACATGTATTATGTATTTAAGCCCTCTGTGCATGATGCTTCATTTCATTCTAGGATTAAACATGCATTTACACAACATCGTTTACCCTCCCATCCAACCTTTAAGCAAGATATTGGTTTTGATATTTTTCGGATATATTTTAACAACACAACATTATATTTGACCAATCATATGACAGAAACTATTTATTTGTTTCTATATTATTTGTTCGGTGTTAACATTATTATATATTTCAGAGTTATGACGATTTTTTTGTCGTTATAGACTGAGTACATGTTTGAGTGACGATGCTGAAGCGTTGCCATATCTGTGCACGTTAGAGGGAAAATGGTGTCAACTACACAAACAGGCGTGATGTCATAAGTGCAGAGACACATACAGGCTTCAAACATGGCACACAATTGAGTACTTAATTTCATTAGTAAATAAAAACATTTTTTGGCCAATACTATACAGCTGTTTGTCTTTACATTTAGATATTAAATTATTTATGTTTGTTTAAACGAAGTGAAAGGAAAAGATAAAAAAAGAAAAGTTATTACAAAAATAGATCAGAACCATATCAAGGTAGGTTGGCGTATTTTTATGCTAACAGAATATCAGTCAATCTAACAACTCTTTTGGGTATCCGTGAAGGTTAACAAGTACTCGAGCACACCATCTCCGCTTCCCAAACTTGAATCAGCGGTGGCAGACGAATGACAATGTGGTACATTGTCGTATGTCAATCATCACGGAGATGGTTGCCAGGCCGGGATTTAATAATAATAATAATAATAATAATAATTATAATTATGATAAAATTATAATAATAATAATAATAATAATAATAATAATAATAATAATAATAATAATAATAATAATAATAATAATAATGATGATGATGATGAAGATGATGAAGATGATGATGAAGATGATGATGATAATAACAATAATAATAATAATAATGATGATGATAATAATAATGATAATAATGATAATAATAAATAAAGAAATGGAAATACACACATACTTTCGTATTTAAAACATGGCACATGATTATGACTATGTACCTATGCAAGATTACGAAATATTTACATCAATGTTAATGATAATGTGGCGACACAACCCATGGATTGAGTCAGACACGCTACCGACTGAGTTTACCGGGCCTGAACATACGATGGGTCGCAATTTGCTCTTGTAGATTATAAATTGTGTATGTAAATATAAAAGTACATACAAATAATTATGGGGTGACTAATTGCGACATATATTCTACTTAAACACTAAACACTATTTAACAACATAAAAACCTGAAGAAAAAAATATATACAAACTAAATATTGTAAAGTTACTAGTATTATGATGACTTTGTTTCAAGTACATTTTTACAGATACATATATTTAAGAAATACTAAATACAGACATTCTGAAATATGTAAGTTTCATAATAATCAATTTTAATTTTTTGATCACCTTATGTGTATATTGTACGTCCGTTCCCTTGTAAAAGTTGTTTGCACTCTACCAACTGCATTTTTTCATTCGAACTATACCAAACTTAAAATAGTAATATATGGTCAGATCGGAAATTAATGTGGGAGTTATGGCCGTTAAATATTCAAAATGTTGGGCACTATAATTTGATGTTACGTGCACTCTTGTGTCCACAAATTCCACTGGAACCTTATCAAACTGGCGCAGTTGTTATAAAGATATACTGTCTTTGACAAATCTAAAGCAGACCCAATCGGAGAATTAATGTCGGAGTTATAGTTCTTCTTTGGCATTATGTGTATTTTAGCAAACACAATTTTCATCGGATTCTCGTTCAACTTACATATTAAATAATAGTGATGATGATAATAAAAGTGATGATGATAATAATAATAATAATAATAACAATAATATTAATAATATAATAATAATAATAATAATAATAATAATAAAAATAATAATTATAATAATAGTGATAATAATAATAATAATAATAGTAGTAGTGATGATAATAATAATAATAATAATAATAATAATAATAATAATAATAATAATTTAATACATATTATTTTACTAGACTGATAACAAAATAGCGAAATACAGTTTTTGACAAACTGATTTAACATTCTTAACTATACATACTAATAAATTGAATTATGTTAACGATGCAGAAAAAGATCTTACCTGGTCGTATCAATTAGCCGCTAAAACACAAAATTTCGCGCATCAGACTGGTATGCAATATGACATAGTATGATATTCGGTTTTATAGCTAGCAATCACGTGCGTCAATTAATAAAAAAACAGAAAGAAATACATCTTTGTGAGCTCTACTGACGCATCTTGTCAGCACTGTACGGCTATTTGGATATTTAAAGCGGCATACTCGGTACGTTTATCCTTTCAAATCAAGACAAAAATCTAGTATATTTGTAAATCTTAGTATAAATTGTGACTAAGTGCAAAGTGCCGTTGCTTATTATCTTTACTCGCGATTATTACCGCCTATATTTGAATTAGACCCGACCCGTGGAATAACGAAACTGATTTAGTAGTTGCATCAGTAAACGTCCGGAAATTTTCGGGCATCGCCGATTGAATCGAGGTAAGTGGAAAGTTTTCAGCTTAGATTTATACCGCCGATTTTGACTTATTCTTAATGCCTAGTGGTTATTTCTGCAGGTTGTTCCGATCGGTCGACCCGAGTTCGAATTCCGGATAAGAAGTTTTTCTATAGTGCTCCACGAACGGCTTCTAATATAGTGAAAACTAAGGTTTTAACAAAATGAAGAACAAAATATTTGTCCATATGTGCATTAATATGCACACATCTAGCGACCGTTTTAATACGGAAGGTTGGAGGAATTGGTCGATTATATACAAATGAATCGGATTTTTTTTCGATAATTTCCGTCAGCGAAGCAGCTAATTTGGATATTAGAATTTATAATCTGTAAATTTAGTTTTAAACCACGATATGCTGAGGTCTAAAAGACGTATC
Organism: Panopea generosa; assembly: GCA_029582155.1. Classification (NCBI taxonomy): domain Eukaryota; kingdom Metazoa; phylum Mollusca; class Bivalvia; order Adapedonta; family Hiatellidae; genus Panopea; species Panopea generosa. The sequence goes on along the minus strand of CM055898.1, from coordinate 35,374,846 downwards.
GACTGTTATAAATGCTTCGAAGGCCACGAGAATTCACGAAAATATTTGTCGTTCATAAACAATCGTTTTCTTTTTTTTACAAAGAAATATATTCAGATACTTGTAATGCCGCTATAATTAACGTTTATTAACGCCTCAATGTCCTGAGGGTCGCCATTAAGGCAGAGGATGAATAACTAGGATTCTGCTTTTTTCTCTCTTCTGAATATCAATATTAATTGTCTTATTCCTCTCTTATTTACAATTTTCTTATAAGATCCCAATAAATAATCAGGACTGAATTAACAATATTTTTTCTCCCTTTCGACAGTTGCACTGTCCCATTCACTTTTTATTCACTGTACCTACTTGTAAAGATTGTAAATCGCGAATACCGATAACATTACATATAGTAATGACTTTTCATTATCTGTATCAATTAATAATGCAAAACTTGAAATAATTCTAATTGTAAGAATAGTTTAAGATAAATACCACCAAACAAGTACAAACAAGACAATAACAAACTGCATTAAAACATTTTTTTGTGATAAATTTCTATCTCAGGTTAATTTCTTATAACGGTGTTGGGGTAAATATACGCTAGAGCATATGATCCGCTACATCCTGTCCAGACATAGTCAAAATTTCGATTAATAATAAAACAGTATGTGTTTTTTCAATTATTATGGTTGGTTTCTTTGCATTTTGTATTTGAGAATTGTGTTACATTGGATTGAGAAAAAAGATACTATTTACCGTTGGGAATGACCACGAAACGGCAAACGAAAACTTGATGTCAGCTTAGATCGAAATGATATTTAATCCAGATTTTATTACGCATTTATTGATTAAGTGAAACGTTTTATAATGATTATTTACATTTCTGAATCGAACGTCAACACTAAAATTTATCAAAAAGTGAACCTCAACCGAATTTCAATCGAAGCGCCCATGTACTGCTAGCCAAGACGCGAATGGACATCAACTACTGCATTATGTTGATTGTTAAGAATAAAACATTTAAAAAAATAAATAAAATACAAAAACAAATGAGTACATTCATAAACACATGCAGGAGTACACTCTGCAACACATGCAGGAATACTTTCATAAACACACGAAGGAGTACATTCCGCAACACACGCAGGATTACATTCATAAACACATGCAGGAGTACATTCATCAACATACAGGAGTACATTCTGCAACACATGCAGGAGTACATTCATAAACACATGCAGGAGCACATTCATAAACAAATGCAGGAGTACATTCTGCAACACATGCAGGAGTGCACTCCGTAATACATGCAGGAGTACATTCATAAACACATACAGGAGTACATTCTGCAACACATGCAGGAGTACATTCATAAACACACGCAGGAGTACATTCATAAACAAAATGAAGGAGTACATTCTGCAACACATGCAAGAGTGCATTCATAAACACATGCAGGAGTACATTCTTCAACACATGGAGGAGTACATTTATAAACACATGCAGGAGTACATTCTGCAACACATGCAGGAGTACATTCATAAACACATGCAGGAGTACATTCTTCAACACATGCAGGAGTACATTCTTCAACACATGCAGGAGTACATTCATAAACACACGCAGGAGTACATTCATAAACACATGCAGGAGTACATTCTTCAACACATGCAGGAGTACATTCATAAACACATGCAGGAGTACATTCTGCAACACACGCAGGAGTACATTCATAAACACACGCAAGAGTACATTCATAAACACATGCAGGAGTACATTCTTCAACACATGCAGGAGTACATTCTTTAACACATGCAGGAGTACATTCTTCAACACATGCAGGAGTACATTCATAAACACACGCAGGAGTACATTCATAAACACATGTAGGAGTACATTCTTCAACACATGCAGGAGTGCATTCATAAACACATGCAGGAGTACATTCTGCAACACATGGAGGAGTACATTTATAAACACATGCAGGAGTACATTCTTCAACACATGCAGGAGTACATTCATAAACACACGCAGGAGTACATTCATAAACACATGCAGGAGTACATTCTGCAACACATGCAGGAGTACATTCATAAACACACGCAGGTGTACATTCTGCAACACATGCAGGAGTGCACTCCGTAATACATGCAGGAGTACATTCATAAACACATGCAGGAGTACATTCTTTAACACATGCAGGAGTACATTCATAAACACACGCAGGAGTACATTCATAAACAAAATGAAGGAGTAGATTCTGCAACACATGCAGGAGTACATTTATAAACACATGCAGGAGTACATTCTGCAACACATGCAGGAGTACATTCATAAACACACGCAGGAGTACATTCATAAACACATGCAGGAGTACATTCTTCAACACATGCAGGAGTACATTTATAAGCACATGCAGGAGTACATTCTGCAACACATGCAGGAGTACATTCATAAACACATGCAGGAGTACATTCATAAACAAAATGAAGGAGTACATTCTGCAACACATGCAGGAGTACATTCATAAACAAAATGAAGGAGTACATTCTGCAACACATGCAGGAGTACATGCATAAACACATGCAGGAGTATATTTCGCAACACATGCATGAGTACATTCATAAATACATGCAGGAGTATATTCTGCAACACATGCAAGAGTATATTCTGCAACACATGCAGGAGTACATTCTGCAACACATGCAGGAGTACATTCTGCAACAGATGCAGGAGTACATTCCGCAACAAATACGGAGTACATTCCAAAACACATGCAGTAGTACATTCATAAACAAATGCAGGAGTACATTCTGCAACACTTGCAGGAGTACATTCATAAACGCATGCAGGAGTACATTCTGCAACACATGGAGGAGTACATGCATAAACACATGCAGGAGTACATTCTGCAACACATGCAGGAGTACAAACATAAACACATGCAGGAGTACATTCTGCAACACATGCAGTAATACATTCTGCAACACATGCAGGAGTTCATTCTGCAACACATGCAGGAGTACATTCATAAACACATGTAGGAGTACATTCTGCAACACATGCAGGAGTTTATTCTGCAACATTCTGCAACACATGCAGGAGTACATTCTGCAACACATGCAGTAGTACATTATGCAACACATACAGGAGTACATTCATTAACACATGCAGGAATACATTCTGCAACACATGCAGGAGTTTATTCTGCAACATTTTGCAACACATGCAGGAGTATCTAAATACATCAGCTGGTCTTCGCAGAGGCAAGCCAAAAATGCTCAAAACAGAATGATTTTTTGTCATAAGAGAAACTATGCCTTTTTCTACTTCTTAAAGGCGAGAACAGCTTTCGGAATATATTACCATAACCGCGACAATATTCAATTCATCTATCATCGAAGGTTTGCTGAAATTAAAATTTGCTAAAAGGTCATTCAGCAATGTTGAAAAATAGATTTTCTTCATGATAATTTATTCACATTGTCATGTACAACAATATAAAAATATCAACCTTAAAATCGTAAATTTCTGTTTTTAAGAAGCTAGGGGTGCTAGAGGAGAAACGAAAGTAAGGGCCTTGGTACATTCTTGGGCATTTTAATTACTATATAATTCCACACATACTATATTTGGTTAGTTGGTTGTATGGTGTTAAATGTCACTTTCAACAATTTTTCAGCTGTATCGCAGCGGTGTCTACTTGAGACAGCATTCTAAGCGCTGCCACAATGGAGTGTCATGCCGCAGACACATGATATGACCCCCCCCCCCCCCCCCACCAGTCACATTATACTGACCTGGCCTACTAGACCAAGAACTATGCTACATAATACTGAGCGCCAAGCGAAGAAGCTTCTTATACCATATTCAAGTCTGTTCATGGTATGAACCGGCAGGGGATCTAACACACGACCTTCCGCATGTGAGTCGGACGCTCTACTCCTTTATCACTGCTTCGGTTCACAATCATTACAGTAAAATGCACCAGAGTAGCGTGTGAGGAGCGTAAAATAGGGATTCACCCTCCTGTTATGCAGCAACCTTGCTTTATGAAAACAGTTCGGCATAAATAAAAACAGAAATTTAATAATAATTTAGATAAATTGGCTACAAACTCAAGTTTGACAGCTTCATCTAATACATCATTTAAACCAGATAGGTTAAGTAACAATGTAATTAGTCTAAGGTTATATTTTGTTAACCACACGCCATAATTCCCGTTCACTGAGGCAATTAAAAGTTAAGTAGAGTGTATACCACAACCTGATTAATTGAAGATAAAAGTGGAAAACTGAATAGTATATCTCAATAATAGAGTCACCAATATCATTCTAAGGCATTAAACGTCTCACAGTTACGCCCTTTTCCCCCCACTGTCACTTGATTCTTACGCTTAAAAAAAGGCCTATGTAATTTAGTTTTGAAATATTTTCAATATGGTTCATAGTGGTTGTGATTTCTTGCTGCAGATGAGTAGAGTAAAAGTCGACATAGCATATAATGCAATACGACATCACTTGTGTTAGAGAATTTCACCATATGCATGTATTTATGGGCATTTGAGGAGTTCTTTTTTCAAAAGATCTCGGTGTTACTGCATGCTCTTTAAAAGAACAAGCTCGTCAACCTACCAGTTTTAGTGCATGTTTATGTGAGTTTACGTTCCTGCTATGAAAAACTAACTTATTCTTATAATATGAAATAAGGCACTGCCTAAAAGGGGATTTATCAATTACAGTCACTGTATATGTAGATTATTTATTATCAGTGTGTCAGGATAAGATTTATAACTATCAAAATAATAAATTGCCATAAAGTTTAATAGAAAATATAGCATTTTTATCGTTTCATATATGGCCAAAATATGTAAGTCTGTTTGTAAGTCCATGTGCAAGTCAGCTCAAAGAAGTATATAGAATTTATGTAGGTCCTTGCTTGGATGTTGAATAGTTGCTGTCGTAACCATCAGTTACCAAAGATAAGAAAGATAAAGAAAATCTATTTTTACTTCGATTGTATCACACAAGTTCTTACATCTTAGACAAATCATGCTCAAAGACTTCCTGGTTAGAACCAATATTAAGCATACAGGAATGTGTCTTGCTCAAGGACACCACACATAGCCATGGCGGAGGATTGAACCCACGACCCTCTGATCATGGGTTTGGTGCTCTACCACTGGACCACGCGTTCCGCACAAAGAGGGATAACCAAGTAACCAGCAATAAAGACATGTTTTTTAGTAATTCTTAAATTTTGATGTTATATATTTGCTGTAGTAATCTAGAGTGCCAAAAGACAAAGAAGGATAACGAGTAACCAGGGATAGAGACATTTATTTATATTTCTAATTTGAACTACAATGTGAAAAATTATTTAGCATAAATGTTTTTTTCTAGGATACCAAAGACATATAACAAGTAACCTCAGTTACCAAAGGTATATAACGGGATACAAATGGACTTACTTGTGCAGAGGTGCTACTTTTTTTATCAAATCTATTTTTGTTAAGGGAATAAATTGCAACCAACTATTTTTTATGTGTTTCATTAATTATATATCAGTGTAACAGTCTTTTTAAGTGGTATACAGTAATACTTATTTTTTCAAATTCGGTTGAATCAGTATATTGTCAGTGATTTAATGTATATGTCTCAGTTATTGGAAACAAACAGAACTTGTGGTATTTCTCTGTTAGCTTCCTCTCTTCTGTTTTACTAACTTTCATTACTACATGATTGTAACATTTTGAGACTGGTTTTGAGTCCAACCTGGTTGTCTATATGTATTCAGGTAATAGTTCTAGTTGCCCCATTCTATTAGCATCATATAGCTTTAAGCCCATACCAATTGTATTGTTTTATCTATAATTATTACCTATGTCAATTGGCTATGGGCACTCATGTGTACAGTCTTGGTAAAGAAAGGTTGGCATTGTATTTACACCATCTATTACACTTTTATTTAAATTTTGACAAATATAATGGAGTTTTTAGTTTGTACAACTTCGTAAGGGTGTCAAGTTCCCCACCAGGACTTGAACCTGGAGCTCTTTTCAAACAGAAAAGTGTGCTAGCTTACACTATAGAGATGTACCCCGACACCACAAACCAAGTGTACATTATATTATCTGAATATGTGATAACTAAGAACACCCTTAAAAAATTGTTTGTTTGCCATTTCCAACCCATACCAGATAGGAGGTGGGTAGGTAGGGGACTTTTTTAATTTGCATCCAATCTGAAAATCCTTTTAAAGGATATGGACAGACTCTGAGAGAAAGGACTTGTAGGCAAAGACCTAGAATATATTGAATGAACAACAATATTTTTTATTGGTGGGGGGGGGGGGGGGGGGGGGGGGGGGGGGGGGGGGGGGGGGGGGGGGGGGGGGGGGGGGGGGGGGGGGGGGGGGGGGGGGGGGGGGAAGTTACAGTCAGTGCACTTCAACCATGTCGCTACAAAAGCTAGCTTAACAATAAGGCTGTTGTAAGTGACCTATATACATTCACTACACTCCTCCCCTCTTTAACCTTTAGGGCTTATAAGCCCTCAGCTGCACAGCCTGTGGCCAGTTCCTGGCTATATCGAGTCCCATCCCAAGGAAAGAGAGATTGTGCAGACACAGGCTCGACGCCATTACAGCGGTCACCCATCTGAGTACTAACCATGTACTTCATTGCTGAACTTCCAATACAGTCAGTGCACTTCAACAACGACGCTATAATAGCTAGCTTAACATGTTGTAAGTGACCTATGTACATTCACTACACTTTCATTTACTTACCCGAATAAGGCACTGTGATGAAACCCAACCAGGAATGAAACTGGAGACCCCTGGATCCTGAAGCAATAATGTATCCTTACAACGGCGACACGATTATCCCCATACTAACAAATAAAAAAATACCCCTGCTAACAACTAGACTACCTTATCAATTTTAGCAGAGAACATTATTTGAAACAACAAGGCAAGTCATGTTATAAATACAGTACTGGTTCTTATACTGCCAAAAATTAACATTGTATATGTAGACGACAAAATACCTTGAGCAAAGCTGCGAGGGTAAACAAACATAGACTGACTGACTAAAGACATCATTTTTTGTCGGTGTTAATTACGTCTCATACAGATATGTCAACACAACTGTCACGGTGTCACGATCTGTAACAAAAACTACTTGTCCACGAGGCATTATTTGTAAGTGGCAATACTTCCAAGACAGTGCATCTACAATAACTGATTAAAAACTACACCTATCGTAGCGGGAAAAATAACAAGTGAATCAGCCTTATCTACGTATAATTGTACTAAGATCCTAGACAACAATATGTTGTCTGGCGTCCTTCAGCTGGAGTCATGTTCGGATGGCAGATTCGAAACAGTTATTTATCAATTACTTTCAATAAGTATACATGACTTGTATATACATATATATTGTTAAATCATAAAAAAACATCGTGTATGTAACGTAATAATGCGTATTACCGTAACATTTCTTCATATACTTATCGGACTACTTTTTGAAGTATGGAAAGAGTAAGTTATTTGGTTTAGCCAAACGTGCACTTTTTTTTTGTCAAGGGAGCTATTTCCTCTAGTTCATATTTTGGTTGCCGTCCTGCACCATTAACCGTGAGAACAAACCATTAAAGCTGTGCGGGTAACAGTCCTTGACTCACCAGTGCTTAAACTGGAAATACAAAAAATAAATAAGCATCACTTGTAATTTAACGGACGCGTGTACAATGCCGTTCCGGTGATTTTCACCGGCGCTCTGCGCCGGTGATAAATCCCCTATTACCATGGAAATCCTAGACCTTATTTTATATAGAACAAAGAACAAAATTAAACTGCGTAATGAGACCTTAACACTGCGTAAATACAAGATAAATATGTTACGATGGCCATACAGAAGTTTCAATATTCAACATGATACTAACTATAACGCTAACCGTAACTTTCTCTGTCTCCAATAATGAAGAGTCACATACCTAGACATCGAATGGTGAAAAACGAATATGAAACTTATACACAAATGGATACTTCTGTTTAAAATCAATCGGAACATCGCTCGGTAATATCCGCCTGTGTTCGACCGTAGACGGAAATTGCCGAACGATGTTTCGATTGATTCAATATATAAGTTCCAATATGTTACAGGCTAACTCTTTTTTACCGATATAATGGTAAACTTCTTTCTTAACCAAAAAAATGCCACAGACTCATCAGCATACAAACATAAAATCCTAAACATAGATGAAATACAAACAATTAATCAATGACACCGTTGACCGTATTCACAGATTGATCGTGAATAAACTAAAATTCAAACCTTAAACAGAAATCAAATGTTAATTTAAGGCAGCCTTAATATATTTATTATGCATACACTAATATTCAAAACCTTATCTAAGAAAACTTAAATTTAAAAAACCCTATAATAGACATTATAATGTTACATGTATACTTGTAAATCATTTATGTGAGTTGAAACGGGTAACTGCAAGTAATTTATGTTTGATTTTTGTTTAAAACTTTTGTAAATATATACGGATAGGTGTCTATTGTTGAAATATTTTTATCATATAAAATTGAAATTCTAACAAAAATGGAAAGTCATCTTCCGCTTTCTCTCTATGAAATGTATTTATGCAGGCCAGTGTTATCTGTCATATTCTACTTACATGTATAAACTATAAAGAGAAACTCGAAACTGTGTAAGTGCAAATCCAAAATGTGATATGTTAACTATTTCTTAATATGGTTGAAATCTGAACTCTACAAACAAATTGTAAGATTTGGTCCTATTTGAATTTTGCAATTCACTATTTCAATTTTGAATATAAGCATCATCCAGTCTACTTTCTAAAACATGTTATAATTCCCAACACCTTGGAACAACCATACATAATTCAAAACAAATGTTTCTAACACATGTTTTACTGAGTTTGTCCAAATGTTTCTAACACATGTTTTACTGAGTTTGTCGTCTAACACATGTTTTACTGAGTTTGTCCAAATGTTTCTTACACATGTTTTACTGAGTTTGTCCAAATGTTTCTACTGAGTTTGTTCAAATGTTTCTAACACATGTTTTACTGAGTTTGTCCAAATGTTTCTAACACATGTTTTACTGAGTTTGTCCAAATGTTTCTAACACATGTTTTACTGAGTTTGTCCAAATGTTTCTAACACATGTTTTACTGAGTTTGTTCAAATGTTTCTAACACATGTTTTACTGAGTTTGTCCAAATGTTTCTAACACATGTTTTACTGAGTTTGTCCAAATGTTTCTAACACATGTTTTACTGAGTTTGTCCAAATGTTTCTAACACATGTTTTACTGAGTTTGTCCAAATGTTTCTAACACATGTTTTACTGAGTTTGTCCAAATGTTTCTAACACATGTTTTACTGAGTTTGTCCAAATGTTTCTAAACACATGTTTTACTGAGTTTGTCCAAATGTTTCTAACACATGTTTTACTGAGTTTGTCCAAATGTTTCTAACACATGTTTAACTGAGTTTGCCCAAATGTTTCTAACACATGTTTTACTGAGTTTGTCCAAATGTTTCTAACATATGTTTTACTGATATTGTGCAGGAATTCATATCGGCCCATATTTCTAAATATCATATCATCATATTATAAACAATTTTAACATATTTCGTGTCCTTAGATTTCAAAATTTTGAACCAATATTTTACAACACCCACCATTTTCATGATTATCAAAGAAGTGCGACATAATTCACCATAGATACAATTATTTTGAGTTTGTAAAGTTGTTTGCAATTTTGTAAGTGAATTCGCTCAAGTGTAAGACTTGCATTAACCCCCAAATTTCACTTCCGTAACTTAATATTTGTGTTATTAGTTTTTAAAGCAAGTAGCATACATAAGCAAAAGTATTTTTGGCATTATCAAATCCACACCGTCATATCCATGCACAGCAAAATGCTCCGCTTTATCATTTAAACACAAGAAAATAAAAAAGGTGGTATATATTCGCCTTGCCCTACTCCTTTTAGGTAAATATTTGAAAGTTGACACGTGACTTGACATTGTTATGCTTAGATCTAACCAGATTTAATGTTTTCCCTCTAAACCTAACTTTATCAATTTAAACCACGAACTATCTTTAGCAACAGAATCAAAAGCTTTGGAAAAATCAACAAATGCTGCGGATAGCTTTTTTGAATTTAACATATGATTATGATTAACAATTCCATGTAAAACAAATATATTGTCAATAGTATCCTTGTTCTTTCTAAATTCAGTCTGTACTTCAACATAAACATTATAATCTTCCGCTCGAATATTTAACCTATTATTTAAGAATTTTGTGAACAATTTTCCAAGTGTACCTAATAAAGTAATACCTCTATAATTTCTAACATTGTTTATATCATCCTTCTTATGTGATGGTCCAATGCACGTTCTGTCCAAGCTTTAGGAAAAAAACAATTTGTTAAACAATACTATACTATAACTTATAATAAAAGAAGAATTCATTTAAAACAACATCTTGACCAGCTTATATTCCTAGGTTCAGCTCTCTAAAAGCCTTCTAAAATCAACACTTAATTCATTTATCGAACATTGAACATCAATTACAGTTCTCCGTTTTAAAAGTGTTGGTTAAAAAACAAAATATCCTCATCCGGTTGAAAAAAAAAAGTTTCTTGATCATTAATAGATTTGAAATACGCAAAAATATCAAATTCTTTGTCAGCAGAAAGATTGTGCAGTCATACTTCTCAACAATTTCCAGTACTCCTTGGCATTTGCATATCTTTTATTATGATCAAGCATTCTAATCTGATAAACAAACAAAATTTTATGTTCTAAGAAAACGTGTAAAGTAACATCTAGGGTAACCCTGTTCTGCTTATTTAAATCATAATTACCATTTCTAAAATAATTTAAAATTCTATAAAACTAAAAAAATTACAGTAAATGATATTTCAAAATGTTCAATAATAATATTATTACAGAAACTCAACAAGTTTAAAAACCTGTTGCATTTTGGTCTCAATTTACGCAAATAATTTCTAACAATACTCTTAATGAACCATTCATGGATCGTAGTAGTCCTACGTGATGTAAACCACTAACCATACCTGTGGCAGCCGAATATGCTGAACCAGGGGCGATAGTTATGTGCGTATTGATCCGCTCGAATGTAGTAGTTCTACGTGATGTAAACCACTAACCATACCTGTGGCAGCCGAACATGCTGAACCAGGGGCGATAATCATGTGCTTATTGATCCGCTCGAATGTAGTAGTCCTACGTGATGTAAACCACTTACCATACCTGTGGCAGCCGAACATGCTGAACCAGGGGCGATAATCATGTGCGTATTGATCTGCTCGAATGTAGTAGTCCTACGTGATGTAAACCACTTACCATACCTGTGGCAGCCGAACATGCTGAACCAGGGGCGATAATCATGTGCGTATTGATCTGCTCGAATGTAGTAGTCCTACATGATGCAAACCACTAACCATACCTATGGCAGCCGAACATGCTGAACCAGGGGCGATAATCATGTGCGTATTGATCCGCTCGAATGTAGTAGTCCTACGTGATGTAAACCACTAACCATACCTGTGGCAGCCGAACATGCTGAACCAGGGGCGATAGTTATGTGCGTATTGATCTGCTCGAATGTAATAGTCCTACATGATGCAAACCACTAACCATACCTATGGCAGCCGAACATGCTGAACCAGGGGCGATAATCATGTGCGTATTGATCCGCTCGAATGTAGTAGTCCTACGTGATGTAAACCACTAACCATACCTGTGGCAGCCGAATATGCTGAACCAGGGGCGATAGTTATGTGCGTATTGATCCGCTCGAATGTAGTAGTTCTACGTGATGTAAACCACTAACCATACCTGTGGCAGCCGAACATGCTGAACCAGGGGCGATAGTTATGTGCGTATTGATCCGCTCGAATGTAGTAGTCCTACGTGATGTAAACCACTAACCATACCTGTGGCAGCCGAATATGCTGAACCAGGGGCGATAGTTATGTGCGTATTGATCCGCTCGAATGTAGTAGTCCTACGTGATGTAAACCACTAACCATACCTGTGGCAGCCGAACATGCTGAACCAGGGGCGATAATCATGTGCGTATTGATCCGCTCGAATGTAGTAGTCCTACGTGATGTAAACCACTTACCATACCTGTGGCAGCCGAACATGCTGAACCAGGGGCGATAATCATGTGCGTATTGATCTGCTCGAATGTAGTAGTCCTACGTGATGTAAACCACTTACCATACCTGTGGCAGCCGAACATGCTGAACCAGGGGCGATAATCATGTGCGTATTGATCTGCTCGAATGTAGTAGTCCTACATGATGCAAACCACTAACCATACCTATGGCAGCCGAACATGCTGAACCAGGGGCGATAATCATGTGCTTATTGATCCGCTCGAGTGTAGTAGTCCTACGTGATGTAAACCACTTACCATACCTGTGGCAGCCGAACATGCTGAACCAGGGGCGATAATCATGTGCGTATTGATCCGCTCGAATGTAGTAGTCCTACGTGATGTAAACCACTTACCATACCTGTGGCAGCCGAACATGCTGAACCAGGGGCGATAATCATGTGCGTATTGATCTGCTCGAATGTAGTAGTCCTACGTGATGTAAACCACTTACCATACCTGTGGCAGCCGAACATGCTGAACTAGGGGCGATAATCATGTGCTTATTTATCCTCTCGAATGTAATAGTCCTACGTGATATAAACCACTAACCATACCTGTGCCAGCCGAACATGCTGAATCAGGGGCGATAATCATGTGCTTATCTGCTCGAATGTAGAAATCCTACAGTGTACACCATCCTTGTCATTTCTACAATCTCCTATCGACCTTTCAAAACCCATTAGCCCGATTGTAAAGAGATTTCGTATGTAGCTTTGGTATTTATATTCTAATTAGAATTGCGAACTTCATGGTTCCCATCCCCACTGGGCCTTAGGGACAGATCCAAAACAGACAAATTCATGGACAACTTTAAAAATCTTATTAATATGAAAAGCGCTGGGAAACAAATTGTAAGCATCATTAATTAGGTCAATGGGTAATATATAATTCCATGCTGTACTAAACCTTTGTAAAAAAATACAAAAATGTTATTTTCATGACTGAAATAACTTATTTGCATGTTTTGAAGGAGTTTTTGTTGTTGACATGACGGTTAGTATCTATGTTTTATTGAGTGCCCGACCCCCACTGTGGCCTTAAAGAGACTGGGCCAAAACAGTCAAGATCAAGGTAAACTTTTTCTTTTAAAATGTTCTCATTATACGGAGCACTGGGAAGCAAATGGTAAGGATTATTTGGGTCAATGTGTAATTTGTTCAAAATGTGAATTGCATGTACCTAGGTCTCAGCATTTTGCCCCGGCGCGGGGTGGCCAACTTTTCTAAATCTATATAGTGAAAATGACAAAACGCGTTAGATTTCATGACTTATAGGATTTGTTTGAACTTTTGGTTTGATTTGTTTTTGCTGATATGACGGTCAAAATATGTTTGTATTTTTACCCATGGCAACACAGCGGCGACCTAGGGTATAGACATATAATCTGCTTGGGGCGGGGAAGTAGAATGAGATTACTTGTCCCTAGGTCTTCATCCCAAGAATGGGGCAAAAAAATAAAAAAAATAACTGACTTTTAAATTGAAGGTATGTTTCTGGTATAGATTCACTGACTGTTAAACCCGCTTATACATTACGACCTTTTACCTTTGAGGTATATTAGGTAAGGACAATGAAGTTGTAAAAAAAGATTTATATAGTTTTAGTTCATTGTAAGTTTATTCAGGTGACCGTTAGACCTCGTGGACCTCGTTCATTAACCACTTTTTGTGGTTATCTATTTTGTTATTGTACTGGTTATCATCTACGTGCAATCTATCGTCTGTCGCATTTGTTCAATTAAGTTAAATGTATTTTTGACAGTCATGGCGACATATTTTCTTGCATCAATTCAATCTTTATACATGTGCACGCATATTTTACCATATATGGAGATATTATTAGCTAGGTATTATTGTTTGAAACATTTAACAATTAACATTTTTACACCGCCATATATTATGACTGCATACGTGCAAATATTTATTTGATGCGTGAATATGAGTTAAATTGATTTAAGTACTGCAGTGTCAATTTTAATTGGTTTCATTAATGTATTAAAAGCTAGTAAGAATTTCACTGTCCGTCATTTATGAATACTTAAGTTACGAGCATCCGTGTTAACCGAGTGACATCGAGACGATTTCGTATATTTGTTATTTAGAAACAATTGAGTAAAAAGCTAGTGTCTCACCACCATCAATAAATATCACTGTCATACTGTGTGTGCTGAAATTATGTTTTATCATTAATTTTAATTTTTTTTAATGACAATACGGAAGAAACCACACAAAAGTAATGTGAGATTGGTTTATTATCTGAAACATTCCATCAACACGCCAAAAGCTGTGGTCTGAATATTTTAGTAAAATAAACGAAGGACGAATCCATTTCTTTAGTTTTAGTTGATACGTAGTTTTCCTCACCCCATTCAGGATACATGCTCTTCTCCACGGCTCTCCATCGGGCTAGGGGCCGTTTCGCTACCCTTCGTATGTCTTGAATATATTGTACGAACAAATCATGACATCATTTGCGCAGTATTTTTTGCAATTATTAGAAAGAATAAGTTTAATAAGACCTACAAAAAATCGTAAAATAAGCGACACACTAAATGAATTTCCCGACTTTTTTGTTCATAACGAACGCTAGTGAAACGGGTTCAGGTCTTCAGCTGCGACCGACTTCACGCCCAGGATATTGTAGTTTCTGGAGATCCACATCAAGGATTCCCCTCCAGGATGTTACTGGACGACCTCTCTCTTTCTGGAGTCTTGCGGTTCTAGTCAAAGGCCTGGCGAGCAATGTTTGGCTGGCTTCGATGTATCGTGTGACAAATCCACCGCCGCTTCCTCTGGATAAGTCAGTGATTGGGACTTGTCCTGTCCTCTGCCAGAGTTTCTAAGTTAGGAGAGATTTCGTGGAGGTCGTGGATCACTTGACATAATTATATTGTTTATGTACAAGCGCTGTATTATGACTATTTTTCCTGGGATGGTATAGTGTCTCAGGGTCTTCCATATGATATCTCGGTCCACCATGTAGAACGCTTTCTTGAAATCAACGAAGTTGTTACACAGGAGAGGGGTGCCACTCATGGGATTGGTTAATTATGTTGTATGGTGTTTAGCGTCGCTTTCAACAATTTTTCAGTCATATCGCGACGGTGTCTACTTGAGACAGTATTCTAAGCGCTGTCATACTCAGGCTGGAGTATCATGCCGCAGACACATGGTATGATATCCCACCCAATCACATTATACTGACACCGGGTCGACCAGACCTAGAACTCTCCTCTAAATGCTGAGCGTCAAGCGAGGAAGCTTCTAGTACCATTTTTAAAATCTTTGGTATGACCCGGCCGGGAATTGAACCCATGACCTTCCGCATGCGAGGCGGACGCTCTACCACTAGACCACGCCGCGGTCTGCTCAATTATGATACGGAGAGTTACAATTTGGTCAGTGCGTGATTTTTTTCTGCTCTGAAGCCTGCTTGTTCGTACCTCAGCTTGATGTCCAGTGCACTCTTGACTCTCTCCAATAGCAGCCGTGTGATTTCTTTGCGGAAATGAACAGTTATTCGGAACCTCTTCTTCAGATACTATTAAGTCTCAAAATAGGTCTTGCTGTGTCTTCTGGAGATACATTCATTGCCTCTGGTGAGATGCTGTCTGTGTCGCCAATTGTACTTTAATACATGTACATATCAGATTCATAGAAAGTCGTGAAATTGTATCTGAAGTGGCCTGCCTTGATAAGCTCTGTCAGTAGCGCGTCTGACTATCAATCCAGGGTCATGAGTTCGAATCCAAGCAAGCATCTCAAAATAAACTATGTTGAGGGTTATGGTATTTGCAGTCGCTGAGACACGGTGATTGAATTATGTGTGATTCTTCCAGAGATACATAAACAATGTCGTTACGTCACTGATTTATTCCATTTATTCTCGTATCATTATTTTTATTCCTTTTTCTCATTTTTTTCTTAATGGTTTTCTATATTTAAATGATTAAATGCATGCTCGTACAACAAATCATACCATATTAATTGTGACATCTTGATAAAAAACATATTTTCTTCATTTATGAACCTTGTTCAGCATGTTTTCTGATACGTTGTATAAAAAATATTTAAAAAAAAGTTATTGTTTAAAGCAACATAATCAGTATTTTCAGCCGTTTTAATTAATTAAATAACTGGTATAATTAACGAAATAGGAAAGAGTGGTTAGGTTAACTGATCGTTTATTATCCCACGATAGCACAAACTATCGCTAAACATTAAAACAAACGTAAATAAAAACTGGATATGCAATATATGACATGTAACGTTTTGACAATGGCGTTATACCCAATTAAAATAAATAAAAAAAAAAAAAAAAAAAAAAAAAAAAATAAATAAATAAATAAATAAATAAATGAATGAATGAACGAACGAACGAACGAACGAACGAACGAACGAACGAACGAACGAACGAACGAACGAACGAACGAACGAACAAACAAACAAACAAAATAAATAAATAAATAAATAAATAAATAAATAAATAAATAAATAAATAAATAAATAAATAAATAAACATAAATGAATGAATGAATGAATGAATGAATGAATGAATGAATGAATGAATGAATGAATGAATGAATGAATGAATGAATGAATAAATATAAAAATAAATATATCCGATTGAACTTCACCCTCTGCCACTAGTGGTTACATACGCAATATAGACTGTTATAATCTGTGGTAGTTATCTTAGATGCACACTTTACGGGACATAAAATACACATGCGTTAACACAATACCTGATTGTTCAATGGTTAAACAAAAAACGTCTCATTACCATTTGACACCAGATCTGCAGTCAGCGAGCCGCCATAACAATAATCGGAATATATTTGTTATTTCGATCAAGTCGCGTTATCAATATGTTCATAGGTTGACTTAAAGTTTATCCATTTACAACTCCTTTATTTTTATTTATAAAGATTAGACGGTATGTGCATGGGAATCGAAACTATATAACAAAAATGTGTGGCAGGAATCTAGAGACTGTGATTGTGGGGCCGGTTGTTCGTGTACATGACTGTATATTGAAATATATAGCCTATATTTAATATGTCGACCTATAGCTGTATAGCAAACATACTTTAAGTTACTTTATTTTATATTACATAATACTGAGTGCATTTTTCTCTTGTCAGACCTTTAATATTTTTGTTCATTTTAACACACCGTTTCATTTAATTGTTTTGCAACATTACGCATAGTCTTAATATGTGAATAGCTGCCTTGCATTGTGTGGTAGTCTCTTGTAATTCATATATTTGAATGGCTATGTACATATATTGTATGATATCGATATTACTATCATTGCGTTGTACATGGAAGAGATTGAAATAAATATTTCAACTACATTGCTGTATATTAAAGTTTACCCGACAAACCACAATATAATGTACGGACATTTAAAAAGCAGTTTGATTTATTATAAGAAAACAACAAAAACTAAAACAATAAACAGACAAGTAAACAAAGAAACAGACAAAAACGTGAAGTCATAAAGTAATAGTTAACCACATTTTACTGTAAACAATATTTAAAAAAAAAATTTGCAAATACGTCTTTTTTAATGTATTTTCCAATTCATCACACAGCAACATAGTCACGTTCCAAATTAAAGCTGGCAATACTGGATTGTTAATTATTTGTACCATTCGAAATAACACAAATTTAATCCCCACTTCTTATCCGACCCCCCCACCCCCCCCCCCCCCCCCCCCCCCCAAATAACGCGTCGACGCAGAAACTTTTTAATACTACAATATGATATCATTTATTACTTTACTCTTCATTATTTTTTTTCATTAATTTATTACTAAAAAGTTTTAATAAATGTTTAATCATATTTATTTGAAATATTATTGTCATCATCACATTCATTCATTAATCTTTGCGTGCACAAAATGACCTTTTTTGTGTATCGACGTGCCGTAAAATACCAATTGTTCAAAAATCAATTCATTCATTCGTTCGTTCGTTCGTTCGTTCGTTCGTTCGTTCGTTCGTTCGTTCGTTCGTTCGTTCGTTCGTTCGTTCGTTCATTAATTCGTTTGTTCGTTCTTTCGTTCGTTCGTTCGTTCGTTCGTTCGTTCGTTCGTTCGTTCGTTCATTCATTCATTCCCCAACCAAACCATAACAAAAACAATGAAAAAAACCCGGCTCTTAAATGGCTTTGCCTTGCACAGCTATGCGCAATCCGATGACAATCAGCTATTCCATACCACCATTCAAAATATACAAAAAAGTATCGTTCTCCCGGTTACTCCGCCCCTGGAATCGATCTGGTGTTATACAGCGCACTTTGTGTAATTCCATTGACATAAAATTTAAGTACATTAACATTTTATCACGTGATTTAGATTTACATCGTCCAGTTTTGAAGTTATTAAGGTATTTGTTTGTAGCCCATTCTTTATATTGGGATTAATCTTTACGGAACATAACATTCGCAAGGTTTGTACAAACGTGTTTCTTAATACGTTATAGCTGTATTTACAAACCTTATCTCTTGAATTAGTTAAACGTTCAATATTATAACAATTATAATATAGTAAATGTGGATATATGTCATAATTTTCTTTTTCTCCTGTTTTCGTGACATTTTTTTATTACACCTGTATTCTATTAAAATGGTATTGTTTTAGTGCTAACCACCAGTTAACCCTTTGTCACTACCGTGAATCGGCGCGAGTTACACCGGCATGCCTACCCCACCCTTATGTCCGTCAGTTTGAATATATACAATTTTTATCAGTTACGAAACATAAATTATATAAATCAATGAATCAATGCCTAATGTTTTTTTCTGCGTAGATGTAGATAAAGATAAACTGTGTTGTGGACAAGGAATCCACCATGGTCACTATGCGGGTATCGAACCCACGGCCACCCTATTATGAATTCATTGTTGTACTACTAGCGCTCGTCCACAAAATTCGTAACATGAACGCGAAACCGAATATAATACGCTGACATGAAAGTTGCCAATAACTTAACTAATGCAGAATTACGAAAACAAAAACGAAAAATATATTTGAAATGATTGATTATATTATATGAAGAGGATAACGTAACTGTCTGAGGGATGCATTCTCAATTTGCAAATATCAGTATGTATGCTCGTCAGGTCTAAAAAAAACATACGTCCCTTTATATACATTTATCTCTAACTATATTGTTACTAAATCACGTGGCGACCTCAGAGGAAAATGTTAACATGTCCGACATATGTATAATACAATAATCTTGGTAAAGATATTAGCAAATTAAGTCAAAGCATGCGATAAGACGTGGCGACCTCAGAGGAAAAGGTTCAACATACGTCACAGTATAAAACAATAATTTTAGCTTTATTTAATAATATTTTATTGCAGACTGTAAATACAATTTTTAAATACATTCATTCAACATAAGTTTATACAAACATTGCGCAATTGGTAATGATTCTAGTAAAAATATTTGCAAAAAATCGTTTTTTGTCTTCCGTTATTTAACTCTTCAATATTGACGAATGAAAAGGTTAGGGTATGGTTAGTTTCGTGTCGAGTACCGGATATACGAAACACGAATACTCAAATTAACTTCTGTCTACCCTACATATTAATCAATTTGATACCAAGGTCCTCCGTGGCCAAGTAGGCTAAGGCGTCGTCACAAAATCATTTATTTTCCACCGCCAAGGTCGTAGGTTCGAGTCGCGCTCGCTCAAAATAGTGTATTTGAGAAAGTTTGCTAGTTACTTGCGGAAAGGCGGACATGGATATGCCACATATAACCTTAAATGTATTAGAAAGTTACACCGCATTTAATTTAATACCAAACGTAGTATTATTTAACATTATTGATGGTGTGCATGGATGTGGACGAATATGCAAGTGCACATTTGTGTAACCTAAATTAACATTTTAAATACATTAACCGGTATAATTGTACACAAAATCAGATTAATCATAATCCATATTACCATACTGACAATCGCGCTGTACGGAATATTCTGAAACATTCTAAACACGCAACCTTAAAGGGACACCTACTGTACGGAATATGCTGATACATTCTAAACACGCAGCCTTAAAGGGACACCTACTGTACAGAATATGCTGATACATTCTAAACACACAACCTTAAAGGGACACCTAGTGTACGGAATATGCTCATACTTTCTAAACACGCAACCTTAAAGGTACACCTAGTGTATGGAATATACTGATACATTCTAAACACGCAGCCTTAACACGCAATATACTGATACATTCTAAACAAGCAACCGTAAAGGGACACCTAGTGTATGGAATATGCTCATACTTTCTAAACACGCAACCTTAAAGGTACACCTAGTGTACGGAATATACTGATATATTCTAAACACGCAACCTTAAAGGGACACTAACTATATGGAAATATGATGATATATTTTAAACGCGCAACCTTAAAGGGACACCTACTGTACGGAATGTATTGAAACATTTTTAACACGCAACCTTAAAGGGACACTTACTAACGGAATATGCTGATACATTCTAACAAGCAGCCTTAAAGGGACACCTCTTCTACGGAATATGCTGATACATTCTAAACACACAACCTTAAATGGATACTTACTTTACGTAATATTCTGATACATTCTAAACAGGCAACCTTAACGGGAAACTTACTGTACGGAATATGCTGATACATTCTAAACACGCAGCCTAAAAGGGACACGTACTGTATGGAATATGCTTATACATTCTAAACACGCAGCCTAAAGGGACACCTACTGTATGGAATATGCTGATACATTCTAAACAAGCAACCTTAAAGGGACACCTAGTGTGCGGAATTTATTGATACATTTTAAACACGTAACCTTAAAGGGACACCTACTGTACGGAATATGCTGATACATTCCAAACACGCAATCTTAAAGGGACACCTTCTATATGGAATATGCTGATACATTCTAAACACGCAACCATAAAGGGACACATAGTGTACGGAATATACTGATTTATTCTAAACACGCAGCCATAAAGGGAAACTTACTAAATGGAATATGATGATACATTTTAAACACGCAACTTTAAAGGGACACCTACTGTACGGAATATACTGATACATTCTAAACACGCAACCTCATAGGAACACCTACTGTACGGAATAAACTGATACACTCTAAACACACAACCTTAAAGTGACACACGTGACAATTCTCCTAAATGTCCACTAACCTCTATTTCTGAAAAGTGTGTAGTAAAAAATAGGTAAATGTTTTATTGTTATTGTACAAAGTTGAAAATGTTTTGCAGCTAACTATGCATGATTTATGAGATAAATTAACCCCTCAGTCTCTTGTAATTTTTCAAAGAGTGGCATAGTATATGATATGCTGTTTTATTAGTTTATGTTTTTATAAATTGTATATACTACGATGGTGTTTAAAACAAGAGATATTGATAAGAATACATCAGTATGTGAGCAGATTTTATTTCTTTTTCTTTTGTTTTGAAAAAGGGCATAACTCTTGTGAATGGTTGAAAGGTGTCAACCATACTTTGCATATTCATGGTCATATACACGTATCACAAAACGTGTAGCAAATATCTGTTTCTATCAGTTTTTATGTATGATAGGAAAAATAATATCAATTTGTATTTTCAACGACTTTATATTACTTCAAGATTATTTCTAATGGTGATGCTGTTAGCTTAATAAAATTTTTTTTATTAATTTCTTAAATATTAAGACCGCAGCGGTGGTCTAGGGGTGGAGCGTCCGCCTCGTATGCAGAATGTCGTAGGTTCAATACTCGACCAGGTCATACCAGTGACTTGAAAAATGGTACTAAAAGCTTTCACGCTTGGCGCTTAGCATTTAGATCATAGTTCTAGGTCTGGTCGATCCGCAAAGTCAACATACTGTAACTGGGTGGTGTGTCATACCAAGTGTCTGTGGCATGATATATCTACTTCTGTGTGTCAGCGCTTGGAATACTGTCTCAAGTAGACACCTTTGCAATAAAAATGACAAGTAATACAGAGTTTCAGATATCAACTCTTGGAGATTTGTAAGTTAACATGATTTTTAGTCTCCCCCAGAACCTATTATCGGCGAATCGGTTCTATTAACAGCCAATGAAAAAGCAGAGAATCATATGCCTGTCCCACAATTCATAGCTATTGAACTGACCAATCAACGTGCTCAAATGATGAGTGTTTAATTTAAATGATAGTTGGTAGTTGGGTATTCGAATAACCATCTACCGAACAGTTGCCAGTTGGAAGTTCGGACTGAATTTCGTTATTAAAATCACTATTTAATTTACATGTTTTACTCGTGTTTATATGTTTAAAAATATAATCAATATATTATTGATAGTTGGCTTTCCAAACATCGCTATTTAACGGACCCAGTCGGGAGAGCTGGGTCCGTTCTACAGACTATATGATTATACTTCCAAAGGTGTCAAGTCAAGTATTAATATGAGTACAATTCGATTTCAGAATTGCCGTGGGTTCCTTTAAATTAAGGTCACGTGTTAGCCTAATTACATTAGAACTTCGTTGGCTCGAACACGGATGGCTGGAACACCACATACAACTTGAACCACTTATCTGGCCCAGACCGATTTCCAATTTCGATGTATATACATGTGCATGTGTGGTATGATGTTGAACAATACTTGGTTCGAACAACCCTTAACTCGAACTGGTTTATCCAGTCCCGTCGGGTTCGAGCCATCGAAGTTCTACTGTAAATTGTTTTTTTTCTTGCTGTCGAAATAAACATTTCTATTGTTAAAACGGTAACGCAGTTTTATATTACCATTACTTACCATCATATGATAATAAACACTTTTGCAATTTTTGCATGGGTGAATAAAGGATATTGAATTTGAATTGCACATTGAAACTTGTAATTTTTCGACTTACTCTCCTAGGAAACGTAAACTTAAAAACATGTTTAAGGACAGACTCTTTATAGAGAGACGTGCAATATGTCGCACTGGTCATATGTAAGACATTACATTTTTAACATCAGTTAGTTTAGTATATTTATGATATAGGAATCTATAAATTGAAAATATTTCTTCACGAGCATACAAATCTAAATTTCCCTGATCCGAACTTGTCTAAATGTTAAGTTTCAAGTAAAACTAAGGTGGCAAGTTCGAGTTCTAGCCATCTTGGTTTGAAGATTTCACGTGAGAAGGTTAACAGTCACCTCTAGGGTTCTCCACGGCTTTGTGGTCTCACTGTACCACTGACCACTCACGGCTGAAGTCATGGATTGGAGCCAAGCTCGGTCCAAAACAGTATATAAGAAAGTTTGTCAGTTACTTTAGGAAGGACGGTAGGTTTAGTCGGATTCATTTTGAGATTTTTCTCTTCCAATAAAACTTCCAATAAGTCCAATATGTCACCTGTAAAATAACACTAAAACCCCTTGAAAGAATGAGGAAGAACGGTGGTTTTAATATTCAAATACATACAAAGGTGATATATATATACACACACACACGCATCTTTTCCTCTACATACGCAACTTGATACCAGAAAAGGACAGAGTTTATAACAAGTTTAAAATCTGCGTTAAACCCCATTGTAAACACTAAGAACTCCAGGTAGATAAAAAAACAAAAAAATGAAACTTAAGGAAAATCCTGGAGATTACGAGTCCTGAAATAACTAAACTTCCTACAAAAGTTGCATGACAGAACTTAATACCCCATCATTCATGTCTGACACAACGTGCAAACACACTCTTGTTTAAGGGACACACGGTAATCTTGATATGTTTTCACACAACGGTATTTCTGAGAAGTCTACATCAATTACATAACCAGGCCCGGTTAGCTCAGTCGGTAGCGTCTGACTATCAATCAAGGGGTCGTGAGCTCGAGTCTCTGCCAGGCAACAGTCTCCGTGATGATTAATATTCAACATTGTGTCTCATTGGCATTCGTCTCTCACCGCTGATTCAAATGGTAGAGTCACTAATCGAGATGGTAGTGCACGTATTCAGGACCCCAGGAAAGAGTGTTAAAGTTAACTGATCGTCTGTTAGACCTGAATGTCATAAAAATGACGCTAAATGTTCAAACAAACAAAACTATTATGAACGTATCACTACGTGGAGGTACCTATATCTTCCACACTTCAAACAGCGGCGAGAGACGAATACCAACGAGACTTAATGTCCTATATCATTCACCAAGAGTACTGTGGTCGGGCGAAGATTCGAACTAACGATCCCTGGATATATAGCCAGACGTGCTACCGTGCGAATGGGTTCCGAAGTATAAATTTGCAAGAAATGATTTTGATACGTGAAAACGAGTATAACTTGATTTCAAAATTGCCTTGTGTCTCTTTAAAGGTGTTCTATTTTAAACTTATCGTTTAGTTGAATATTGGTTCAGACTTGATTCATTTGTCATGTTTGAAATATTTGATTTTGACTGGTATTTAGATTGAGTTTATCATATTTTTGTTGAATGTTGAACCGCTAAATATCGCGTGTATCTTGCGGTCGCGATTTTGTTTAGACTGATCGTCACAAAACTACTAACAGCATTTATGATAACATTTTATATCACAATTTATGAACGCAGGCCAGTTGCTATCATTGCAATATACAAAATATACAGTCAACCTGTGTAAGCGGTTACCTCAGTTAAGCAGACACTTGTGCTTAAGCAGTCACATTTTCTATTTACCATTTCTCTGCTTTCAGTAACAACCTTTAAAAAGGTCGCTTTTTTTCCTTCCGTTTGAATGTAAATGTTAAGTCAATACCAAATCCTGTTAGCTCAGTCGGTAACACATTTGACTATCAATCCTGGGCCCGGTTAGCTCAGTCGGTAACATGTCTGACTATCAATCCTGGGTCCGGTTAGCTCAGTCGGTAACATAGCTGACTATCAATCACAGGCCCGGTTGGCTCAGTCGGTAACACGTCTGACTATCAATCCAGGGCCCGGTTAGTTCATTTGGTTTCACGTCTGACTATCAATCCCTGGCCCAGTTAGCTCAGTCGGTAACGTGTCTGACTATCAATCCCGGGACCGGTTAGCTCAGTCGGTAACGTGTCTGACTATCAATCCCGGGACCGGTTAGCATAGTCGGTAACGTGTCTGACTATCAATCCCTGGCCCAGTTAGCTCAGTCGGTAACGTGTCTGACTATCAATCCCGGGACCGGTTAGCATAGTCGGTAACGTGTCTGACTATCAATCCCGGGACCGGTTAGCTCAGTCGGTAACGTGTCTGACTATCAATCCCGGGACCGGTTAGCATAGTCGGTAACGTGTCTGACTATCAATCCCTGGCCCAGTTAGCTCAGTCGGTAACGTGTCTGACTATCAATCCCGGGACCGGTTAGCTCAGTCGGTAACGTGTCTGACTATCAATCCCGGGACCGGTTAGCTCAGTCGGTAACGTGTCTGACTATCAATCCCGGGACCGGTTAGCATAGTCGGTAACGTGTCTGACTATCAATCCCGGGACCGGTTAGCTCAGTCGGTAACGTGTCTGACTATCAATCCCGGGACCGGTTAGCATAGTCGGTAACGTGTCTGACTATCAATCCCTGGCCCAGTTAGCTCAGTCGGTAACGTGTCTGACTATCAATCCCGGGACCGGTTAGCTCAGTCGGTAACGTGTCTGACTATCAATCCCTGGCCCAGTTAGCTCAGTCGGTAACGTGTCTGACTATCAATCCCGGGACCGGTTAGCTCAGTCGGTAACGTGTCTGACTATCAATCCCGGGACCGGTTAGCTCAGTCGGTAACAAGTCTGACTATCAATCCCGGGACTGGTTAGCTCAGTCGGCAACGCATCTGACTATCAGTCCCGGGCCCGATTAACTCAGTTGGTAACACGTCTGATTATCAATCCCAGGCCCAGTTAGCTTAGTAGGTTATGCATCTGACTATCGATCCGGGGCCTGATTAGTTTAGTTGGTAACGCGTCTGACTTTCAATCCCGGGCCTGGTTAACTCAGTCGGTAACGCATCTGACTATATGTCCAGGGCCCGGTTAGCTCAGTCGGTAATGCATCTGACTATCAAACCCAGACCTGGTTAGCTCAGTTGGTAACGTGTCTGACTATCAGTCCCGGGCCCCATTAGCTCAGTCGGTAATACGTCTGACTATCAGTCCGTGTCCGGTTAGCTCAGTCGGTAACTTGCCTGACTATCAATCCGGGGCCCGGTAAGCTCAGTCGATAACTCGTCTGACTTTCAGTCCCGGGCCCGATTAGCTCAGTCGGTAACACACCTGACTATCAATCTAGGGCCCGGTTAGCTCAGTTGGTAATATATCTGACTATCGATCTGGAGCCTGGTTAGCACAGTCAGTAATGCGTCTGACTATCAATCCGGGGCCCGGTAAGCTCAGTCGATAACTCGTCTGACTTTCAGTCCCGGGCCCGATAAGCTCAGTCGGTAACACACCTGACTATCAATCTAGGGCCCGGTTAGCTCAGTTGGTAATATATCTGACTATCGATCTGGGGCCTGGTTAGCACAGTCAGTAATGCGTCTGACTATCAATCCGGGGCCTGGTTAGCTCAGTCGGTAACACACCTGACTATCAATCTAGGGCCCGGTTAGCTCAGTTGGTAATATATCTGACTATCGATCTGGGGCCTGGTTAGCACAGTCAGTAATGCGTCTGACTATCAATCCGGGGCCTGGTTAGCTCAGTCGGTAACACATCTGACTATCAATCTAGGGCCCGGTTAGCTCAGTTGGTAATATATCTGACTATCGATCTTGGGCCTGGTTAGCACAGTCAGTAATGCGTCTGACTATCAATCTGGGGCCCAGTTAGTTCAGTCGGTAACGAATTCGACTATCAATCCAGAGATTATAACTCGAATCCCTGCCTGGTCACAGTCTCTGTGATTATTGATATACGACATTGAGTCCCATTGCCATTTGTCTCTTGCCGCTGATTCAAGTGGGGAAGTTGTCAGTTACTTGCAGAAATTGGGTTCGCTCAAGTACTGATTAGTCTGAAGGACTGGTTAACCGTCCAGGATCCCAGGAAACACTGGTTTGGTACCTAGCTTGATTGCATAAAAATGATGCTTAAATATTAAAACAGCTTTACCGAATTGTGTGATATGCTGCCTCGTTTTATCATAGCTCTATGATCGTGGTTCTGCAGGCATGGAAATACAACTATTCGTGAATTTTAATTTGCGGATAAGGCAATAGACGACATAAGGGTATATAGTTTCGGATTTTCGCCAGGTCACGTGAGAAAGGTGTCACGTATTATGGGAGTTTTTTTTTCATCCTTACTTCTATGAATAGAAACGGAAGAACACAATGTTTGTCGTTTTGCTTTGTGGACATTAGACAGTAAAACACTGGTAAAATACAAATACTACATAAACTTCAGATCTCTTTCTTAAATTACATACATAAATTTAAGACGGTACAAACTTGAGGTCCAAACATCAACACAATCACCCTTAAAGGGAAGATTGATAGCCCCATGTTTAAAGCCAAACATCAGTTAATCTATGATGAAGTCATTGTTATCAGGTTATTTATCATTGATCGGTATTAGTCTCCCAGATTAAGGTCATTGGTAAATCACCACTACCACCAAAATGTCTGTCAAGCTTTCGATTAGCACACTGTATCTAAGAGTCATTCCGGTTAAAAAATACAAGCAAGCTCACATTGTTAAGTAACTTTTAAACGATTTAAAGAAGGTCTAATATATTTCTATGTGTTGTATTTACTCTCAATAGAAATTTGCACGAAGCGGTTAGTTATGATCAACGCCTGGCTAGTTGTAGAGAATCGGACCCAAGATCGAAAGTTCGAGGGTTCGGTAACCCGCCACTGCCACAATATGGCATCCTTGGTCAAGACACTGTGTTCACATGTATGTAGTACTGGTTCTACCCATGAAGTGCTTAGTACTGGTTCTACCCATGATGTGCTTAGTACTGGTTCTACCCATGATGTGCTTAGTACTGGTTCTACCCATGAAGTGCTTAGTACTGGTTCTACCCACGAAGTGCTTATTGCTTAGTAGGCCTACTGGTTCTACCCATGAAGTGCTTAGTACTGGTTCTACCAATGAAGTGCTTAGTACTGGTTCTACCAATGAAGTGCTTAGTACTGGTTCTACCCATGAAGTGCTTAGTACTGGTTCTAACCACGAAGTGCTTAGTACTGGTTCTACCCATGACGTGCTTAGTACTGGTTCTACCCATGGAGTGCTTAGTACTGGTTCTACCCATGAGGTGCTTAGTACTGGATCTAACCACGAAGTGCTTAGTAATTGTTTTACCCATGAAGTGCTTAGTACTGTTTCTACCCATGAAGAATTCGAGAGTGTTAGTCTACGGTATTAGAATGTGTTCTGCATGTAAAAAAATAAGTTTAAACTACAAATTTGTACATTTTCGAGACGCTTTATCTCAGAATGAACTTATAAATATTGATTTAACACGTAACCCCTGTGATCCATTAACATGGTTATTTCTCTTGCTAATCTAATTATGATCCATAGATGTATTTAAATGATTAAAGGCGCACCATTGCCAACAGAAGTATTTAGTACGAGCCCTGAAATCAAATTATTGAAATTATTAGCAAATCTAATGGACCTGCATGAGATTCAAACCCACTGCATAAGCAGTGAGTGGCTGGAACCATGTGTCGTACAGAAACGTTTTGTCCCAATAATTACAAATATTTGAATGGTTATCAGGCAAAAAAGTATATACTGGGAAACTTCGTATTCTTACCATTATATACACCGACATGTTCTCGGTGTGTACCTACTTCGAATCTACCGGTATTAGAGGATATATGTAGATATATTATTTTGTTTTATTTCTTAGAGACGTAATTAGTGTTCGAAATACGGTCAGTCAACTTATGTTGGTTCGACTTACTGTTGAATACTGTGACCCGCAGGCTCGGTTGGTATGGAGAGCAACAGGCTAAGTTAAAGAGGTCCTTAGTTCGAGCCGTGTACATTTTCAGCTACTCTTACACACATAAAGAATTTCGATGCTTGAACTAGTATCAAATTTTATCAATCCAAATATGCATCAATCTATTGATTATCAATTTTACTTTAAGACCGTTTACACTTTTCGCTTGGCCCGGCTAGCTCAGTCGGTAGCGCGTCTGTCTCTCAAACCAGGGGTCGTGAGTTCAAATCCCCAGTCGGCAACAGTCTCCTTGATGAATTATATACAACATTGCGTCTCATAACCATTCATCCCTCACCGCTGGTTCACCAGTTACTTGCGAAGATGGGTCTGCTCGAGTACTAGTTAACTTTCCAGGATCCCGGCAGGAAAGAGCGGTTAGGTAACTGATCGTCTCACTTTGGCATAAAATGACGCTAACTATTCAAACAATTAAACAAACAGATACTTTTCTCACCTTTAATAATTTATTGACTAATTTTACGCTGATAACGCCAATAGTCAGCTATCTCCGGTGATGTTTGATTTATAATCTCTCCACTAACTGAAATATTATAGCTACGGCTATTAACCCCTAATACCCATGATGCAAAGCGGTCGCAATTATTTTTCAATAATATTGATATTGTAACCAATTATTTCACACATGTTTATGCCACCTTAGCTATGTTGCGTGGTTAATCCTACTAATTATTTAAAGGCTGGCAAATATTTAAAATAAAGTTCGAAAAAATCGATTTTTTTTGTCATTTGGCTTTTGGATAGTGTTTACTTGTGTGACATCGTCGCGCAACCGGGTCGCTTTCTACATATTCAAGTGGATTGTCGATATAGATTTTAGATATTATATTAAAATAGCAGGCACATATTAACGTCAAGTTTAAATCTTAAGCCGTGTTATTCCGTTGATTAAGGCTTGTTTGGAATAAATCCGTCCAGACATGAATATGCAATAC
This sequence comes from Panopea generosa, assembly GCA_029582155.1. Classification (NCBI taxonomy): domain Eukaryota; kingdom Metazoa; phylum Mollusca; class Bivalvia; order Adapedonta; family Hiatellidae; genus Panopea; species Panopea generosa. Next base: position 35,344,720 of record CM055898.1, on the reverse strand, counting down.
ACAAATTAGAAATAATGCAGAAAAACGAAAACAAACACGTGTTAGTGAATGGTGAATTTGATATGGGATATTGTTGATTTTTCCAGCCCATTGGGTTGTATAATTACCAAATGTTGTCTTTCATGCAAATGGCCGCGGCATTATCAGGTACGTTTTTGTTTACTTATACGGTTAATTGAACTGTGAATAAAGAAAACATATACTTAAACATGTAATAGCAATGTACATGTGTATATACGGTCTACATTTCACTTGTTTTATTGTTTTTCATGTCATGACAATAAATGGATTTTAATTTAGAGGTGAGTTAATTTGAGTTTTGTTTTGATTATTATTATTATTATTTAATGGATAAACTTGAAGGAACTTATCAATTTTACATTGATTCTGAAATAAGTTTTACAACTGATGCAGTGATAGAACCGCACTGTACTAAGCCAATGAGAATAAAGCGCCTTGAACAAGAACATGCCACATGGTTCTGATGGGGTTCGATCCAACGACTCACTGATCGTGGGGTCCGAGACTCCGGCATAATGTCTCGAGTCTCACATATAAACTGAAATGACTTCAACTGCTATAGTTATTTTCACGAAACAGATAGATGGTAGATACCTTTACGTAATAGAACTATCCGACAAGGAGTAGTGCCGCGTGGTTGGCATAAATGAGTTCATATGTGTCTTTAACGTGATCCAATAATGTATCAAAATGATGTGACCTCGTGTCAAAGCGATGTGATGCTGATGACTGGAGAAATGTGACTAACTGGCACGGTGGAAACTCGATACCGGCTAAAAGTTTTAAACGTTAGCTGATTTGCTAAAATAACAGTTTACATAGTGACTTAAACGTCCGTCTCGTATGCGGAAGGTCGTTGGGTCGGTGCCCGGCCAGGTCATACCAAAGACTTGAAAAATGGTACTAGAAGCTTCCTTGCTTGGTGCTCAGCATTTAGACTTTTGTTCTAGATCTAGTCGACCCGGTGTCAGAGTAATGTGACTGGGTGGGATATCATATGACCACCAGTTTGTCACATACGTTACAGTATAATACTGTCATCTTAATATACGTACCGTCAGAGCTCAGTGTTGTATTTCTCTTCTAAACGTCCATGTATTATAATATATATTTCTTGGAATGGCTTGGAATAAAAAAGTTGGTTTCTACGAATCAAAGGTCCGTGTTTGTTTGCGCGTGCGTGTGTGTCTGTCTTGAGTATCGATTAAGGATGATCAATACGACAGTTGCTCGTTAACGAAATCCTATAACTATTGACCACTGCCAATTAAACCAGTATTGACCATCGATTATGACACATGATTAGAGATTTGATGACCAGATACGGAGAACCAGCGATATAGTTCACCGTGTCCAAACTAATACTGATCCATATTGGTTTCTTGTTCAATATAGATACGTATATATAGTGTTGCCTTGACACTCATTATAGAGGTGTCACCAATTACAAAAATGCGATAATAACTATAGATTATGTGTGACATTGTGAAATGAAAATGAAAGTCAAGTCTAAATAGTTTGTTTAGTATGCTGTCAGTGTCAAATAAGTTCTGTCTTGGGGTTTTATTAGAAGAGCTTATAACTTGATTCACGAATAGTTTATTATTTTGAACGTCGATCTAAGGATGACTTTGGCGTATCTGGATCTCCCTCAAGGTATTTGGATATTATTGTGTTTATTGTTTTAACAATTTTGTGAATTCTTATTTAAAGTATTTTAATGTTAAGAGTACACCTTTTGGTCAAAGGTTATTATGTTCGGAAGAGTTAAACTGTGCTGTTTCGGATAATAGGTGTTTTCTGTACTGATGATAATTTATTGATAGAAGAAGTCACTCGTGATGCTTAGTTTGATGTCACGTAAGATGTTTTATTTTGTTATTTTGGTAGTTCTGTAGAGGGAATTGTTGTTTACATACATGTAGAAGTGGTCTCTTGTGCTTAGTTTGATGTCTCCATATACGTGGTCTTTTGTGCTTAGTTTGATGTCTCTATAGAATTGGTCACTTGTGCTTAGTTTGATGTCTTCATATACGTGGTCTCTTGTGCTAATTTTGATGTCTCTATAGAAGCGGTCTCTTGTGCTTAGTTTGATGTCTCTATAGAAGCGGTCTCTTGTGCTTAGTTTGATGTCTCTAAAGAAGCGGTCTCTTGTGCTTAGTTTGATATCTTCATATACGTGGTGTCTTGTGCTTAGTTTGATGTCTCTATAGAAGCGGTCTCTTGTGCTTAGTTTGATATCTTCATATACGTGGTATCTTGTGCTTAGTTTGATGTCCCTATAGAAGCAGTCTCTTATGCTTAGTGTGATGTCTCTATAGAAGCGGTCTCTTGTGCTTAGTTTGATATCTTCATATACGTGGTGTCTTGTGCTTAGTTTGATGTCTCTATAGAAGCGGTCTCTTGTGCTTAGTTTGATGTCTTTATATACGTGGTATCTTGTGCTTAGTTTGATGTCTTCATATACGCGATCTCTTGTGCTTAGTTTGATGTCTCTATAGAAGCGGTCTCTTGTGCTTAGTTTGATGTCTCTATAGAAGCGGTCTCTTGTGCTTAGTTTGATGTCTTCATATACGTGGTCTCTTGTGCTTAGTTTGATGTCTCTATAGAAGCGGTATCTTGTGCTTAGTGTGATGTCTTCATATACGTGGTCTCTTGTGCTTAGTTTGATGTCTCTATAGAAGCGGTCTATTGTGCAAAGTTTGATGTCCATAGAATTGGTATCTTGTGCAAAGTTTGATGCCCATATAATTGGTCTATTGTGCTTAGTTTGATGACTCTATAAAAGCGGTCTCTTGTGCAAAGTTTGATGTCCATAGAATTGGTCTCTTGTGCAAAGTTTGATGCCCATAGAATTGGTCTCTTGTGTTTAGTTTGATGACTCTATAAAAGCGGTCTCTTGTGCAAAGTTTGATGTCCATAGAATTGGTCTCTTGTGCAAAGTTTGATGCCCATAGAATTGGTCTCTTGTGCTTAATTTGAAGTCTCTACAGAAGTGGTCTCTTGTGCAAAGTTTGATGCCCATAGAATTGGTCTCTTGTGCTTAATGTAAAGTCTCTACAGGAGTGGTCTCTTGTGCAAAGTTTGATATCCATAGAATTGGTCTCTTGTGCTTAGTTTGATGTTTCTACAGAATTGGTCTCTTGTGCAAAGTTTGATGTCCATAGAATTGGTCTCTTGTGCAAATCTGGTGTTCCTATATCAATGGTCTCTTTTGTAAATCAGGTGTTCCTATAGAAGTGGTCTCTTGTGCAAATCTGGTGTTCCTATAGAAGTGATCCTTTGTGCAAATCCGGTGTTCCTATAGAAGTGGTCTCTTGTGCAAATATGGTGTTCTTATATAAATGGTCTCTTTTGTAAATCAGGTGCTCCTATAGAAGTGGTCTCTTGTGCAAATCTGGTGTTCCTATAGAAGTGATCTTTTGTGCAAATCTGATGTTCCTATAGAAGTGGTCTCTTGTGCAAATCTGGTGTTCCTGTAAGGGTGGTCTCTTGTGCAAATATGGTATTCCTATAAAAGTGGTCTCTTGTGCAAATCTGGTGTTCCTATAGAAGTGGTCTCTTGTGCAAATATGGTGTTCCTATATAAATGGTCTCTTTTGTAAATCAGGTATTCCTATAGAAGTGGTCTTTTGTGCAAATCTGGTGTTCCTATAGAAGTGATTTCTTGTGCAAATCTGATGTTCCTATAGAAGTGGTCTCTTGTGCAAATCTGGTGTTCCTGTAAGGGTGGTCTCTTGTGCAAATATGGTGTTCCTTTAAAAGTGGTCTCTTGTGCAAATCTGGTGTTCCTATAGAAGTGGTCTCTTGTGCAAATATGGTGTTCCTATATAAATGGTTTCTATTGTAAATCATGTATTCCTATAGAAGTGGTCTCTTGTGCAAATCTGGTGTTCCTATAGAAGTGGTCTCTTGTGTAAATCTGGTGTTCCTGTAGAAGTGGTCTCTTGTGCAAATATGGCGTTCCTTTATAAATGGTCTCTTTTGTAAATCAGGTGTTCTTATAGAAGTGGTCTCTTGTGCAAATCTGGTGTTCCTATAGAAGTGATTTCTTGTGCAAATCTGATGTTCATATAGAAGTGGTCTCTTGTGCAGATCTGATGTTCCTGTAAGGGTGGTCTCTTGTGCAAATATGGTGTTCCTATAAAAGTGGTCTCTTGTGCAAATCTGGTGTTCCTGTAGAAGTGGTCTCTTGTGCAAATATGGTGTTCCTATATAAATGGTTTCTATTGTAAATCATGTATTCCTATAGAAGTGGTCTCGTGTGCAAATCTGGTGTTCCTATAAAAATGGTCTCTTGTGCTAGGTTTTGTTTCAATTGTTTCACATACTAGATTTTACTTAGATTCAATCTTAGGTCTTCTTCCATCAATACAATGGGTGTCACTGAGTTATAACACACAATATGTTGAAATCTACGTTGGACCCTATTAAAAATATTTAGTCTACCTCTGCAAAGTTCATGTGCCCCAAAAGTTGCATATATCCGATATGTATTGCAGAAGTTGAATATTATCTACACATGTTGCCACAAAACAACGATCGTTTCATTTTTGTTCTCCTTTCTTTCTGTTCATTTCCGTATATTTACTCTCCTGGCTATATCCAAGTGTACACTTCAATTGTACAATAATTACGACCGTTCTATAAAAGAAAGTAATACGTCTTCGTACGATTTGACCCCGAATAATGAATGTGAACCACACACAATAAGATAATTTAACTAAAATTACGACATTACCAGTGTAAATAACGGAGGTATTCCAGGGGTTTCAAAGGTTGAAACGGGCAGTAGTTTTGTCTAACTCAGACAATAGTCTTTCAAAAATGACTACAAGTATTTATATTGATATGTTACAAATGAGGTGGTGAATAATGAATAAATGTTACTGAATGGTTCTGTTTTTGGAATAAACAGCTCGTAGATCTACATGCATGCAATACATCGAACTTAAGCTTTGTCGCCTGTCACCAAGCGCACTACAACTGGATATGTTTTAATACTTCAATATTTAATGTCAATAAATCACATATTTATGGCGGTTTAGGTGACATGTTTAGAAGTATTGCATAGTTGCTACCACACAACAATTCACAATGGAAAGTGAAGGTACGTGTTTTGTTAATTTAATATAATATAAAATTACTGTTGTGCTTAGGCAGTTTATCGTCGTGTTCGAGATGTAAAGGCAAACATTTTTCAGTATAAGAACATATTTGTGCAAGCAGAATACAATTCTTTTAATCTATTTATTTGTATTTGCTTAATCTTGTCACATTCAGGTTAGTGTACAATGAAGGATTCTTATTTTTCACTACTCGTATCTCGTAAGTTTGTATTGAATGTCACAATTTATTCATTTGCAACGTGTTTATTTTATATGCTGGTTTGTTTGCTGTGTTTAGTTACAAGAATTATCGCTCCAGTTTTGTTTTATTTCCATGTTCAGTGGGTGTCCTAAAATGGCAACATGGAGAAATAGTAGTTATAGTTTAAACAATTTTTATTTTTTATCAGCATAAAACATATACATATATTCGATATACAGCGACATATAACAACAGAATTTAGAAGAAAGCTATTTCTAGCTTGTACAAAGTCTCTCTTCTGAATAATAGTATTTTACGTTCATACTTAATGTACGAAGTATTATACGTAGTCCCATGACGCAGGGTGCGCGGGTGTGGGAACTGTTTTACTGTAGAGTCATTAACAACATTAAAGATACCTGCACTAAAGCCATGATTAAAAGTTAACGACTTAGCATCCCATTCGAATATCCGTGTACCATTTTCAGTTAACTCACAGTGGTGGATACTTACATAGCATAGTTTATGTGTACTTGTGACAAAAAAGCTCTGAAAGTATATATAATACCCTCTATAGTATGTCTAGTAGTACTCGTATATCAAAGTAGAAAAACATATTCTATAGTTAATAGTTAAAAATTTAATATATTTCTTCGGAAACAAGTTACTACATCTTATACAAATCACGCTCGAAGTCTTCTTGGGTTAAAACATTACTAAGCATGTGCGAGTAAAGTGTCTTGCCAAGGACACTACACCACACCACACCACACCACACCACACCACACCACACCACACCACACCACACCACACCACACCACACCACACCACACCACACCACACCACACCACACCACACCACACCACACCACACCACACCACACCACACCACACCACACCACACCACACCACACCACACCACACCACACCACACCACATCCCTCTGATAATGAATCCGTTGCTCTACCACTGGACCATGCGCTCCAAGCCCCAGTGTTTGTAAGGTTAACAAAGTGCGCATATATTTCCTTTCGTATTTCACATGTTAAAATGATGTCCAGCGGTTTCAACCAATTGCGTCACTTCTTGGCACTTTCTTTTGTGGTACTTTAAAAAAAACGGAATAGGGTGACCGATTGCCCTGAGACGCTGTCGTCCAACGACCACATACCCCTCGCCGCTGAGAGTCCAGCGCGACCAAATAAAGAATAATATTTAAGAAAAAATACCTATTGCTTGCGGAGAGACGGCAGTTAAGAGTTATTATAAGGTTTTCCTCCACTAATAAAACTAGATATGGCGGATATAATCTGTTATATGTTGAAGATGGCGTTATTCAAACCCTATTAAAACAAGAACAAAAAATCCCACTATATTGTCAAGGTTTAAACATTCAAAGTTACCGAGGTGACAAAGCTGACACTAGAGTGGCTTGTTGGGTATCGATACACAGATCAAACGGCCGGTATATTTACTTAAAAGTGTCTTCAGATAATTAAGTTATTCAGTGGTATACACATATAGATATCATATCATATGAGAACCATATGTGGGTGGTTTAGTTGCCTATACAGAGACGAAAACAATCGGCATGTAAAAATTTGCTTTTGCCAGATGGGTATTGACTATACAAGTGGTCAAATGTGGTGGATAATAGGAACATAACCATATTGAGGGGTGAAAGCGAAAACGGTCTAAGTGCTTCTTTGTCTATATGCACTTAGACCTTTTTCGCATTCACCCTTCGATATAAACCATACTTTGTAGATAAGAAAAAATGACACATTCTCATGGACATAACAATAAAAATTCAAATAATAAATAAATGTATATATTAACGATATTTGAAAAATGCCATTAAAAATCCAATATATTTAAGATACTAGTAATTTAACTTTATATGGAATGTAAATATTGTCTTTATGTTTGAATCAAATTCATATTCCAGCCGGTAATAACACCCTGGACTATTAATACATTACATAACACAATTATATTAAAATGTTAAGTTATAAGCGGCTGAAATATAAAGCTATACATATAAGCGATCACACAGTTGACTTTATCAGCTAGGAACAAATGTTACCAGTACTTTAAGCCGCCATACAATACATTGATAATCAGGATGAATGGGGACGAATATCGACCTGGCAAGAGACTTAGAGCAATACCTATATACTTCTGTATGTGACATGTTGAACACGATATACGTGATATATAGACGTGCATAATGTGTTACCCCATAAAAGCTCAAAGTTGTAAAGTAAAGGTTAATTTTTAGACAGATTGTAGATGGTATGTGTTTAACTCAATATACCGTGTTTTTAAATAAAGTTAGCTTAAGAAAATAAGCTTTGGATTATTTCTTTATACGCTGTTTAATTTGATTTTCTGTCAAGTAAGTTTTCATTAGTTACATGTTTAGATGTTTGTATTAGTTGGTCGTTCGGTTGCTTAACTGATTTTTTTCGACAGTAATGGGTGTTTGATTAATTTGTTAAAACAGTGTAGGTTTATGGGTGCGATCCCCAGTCAGGGCGTGTACTCAAGAAAACCATTATATCTGCATATGCTTTGTACTCGTTCTACAAAAGAATAGATAACGCGTGGTGTGTCAGAGTTTAAGAACTTGTTTTACGATGTATGTAAAATATAAAAGTTTAAAGTTGAAGTGCTTATATATCAAATTAAGAAAAAAATACAATTACTTTAGTGCCTAAAGAACGTCTTCTTCCATATGAGTAGGATACTTTCTCCTCTAGTCTACAGTGTTGGCTCAGTGGCCGAGCTTCCCAACTGGTTTAGAACAAATACTTCAAGTCGTAATATTAACCACGATCCTGACCAAACATGGAAGCTTTTAGGAACTATTTTGATGACTTCCGTATAGAGTGACTGGGTGTGGGTAAGATGTCGTGTCGTCAGTACGATACTATTATGGAGTGATTTTTAAGAAACTATATTTTGCAAATTTTTAGTTTATTTTTAAATATTTTATTACATTTTATCTTCAAATCCAACATGTCAATTCTTGTTAAACCTGCTGTCACATATGCTCAATGCCGAGTTCTTAATATCTTAAGTACTATTGTAAATACTTATTAGCTTAAACTGATTATTAATCAAGTAATATGTGAAATTTCAAACTTTCGTTTTATGTTTATATACTGTTGGAGTCTAATTGATTATAGCAACTGAAGGTGTGAAAACGTATTGATTTTGATGAACATAACATTTTAACCATGAATTGTTTAGTTAATCTTGTTTGCGTTTATGTTTTCTTTTGATAATTAAATATCTAAACCATACCAAAACCATGTATGTGCAAACAACACAATTTTAGTATTTAAGGAAGAAGCTAATAGAGGAATAAGACAGAACAGAAACATAATAGATGTGTATTATGTCTCTGGACAGAACAGTTTTTAAGAACATAGTTACTGTCTGGATAGTTTACCAGACATATTTGAAAGCCGTCAGTACTTTGTGAAATTTAATTGAACTTTGTGAACTTGATATATATTTGGATATTACCTGATATTTGGACAGAGTTTTATCTAAGTTATTCGCAAATAGTCCGTATTATGGACACCGCTTTTAAAGTGTGAATTTAGTGAATCGTATACCAACTTTCTACCGTCGCCTGCCGTTGCTGTTTTTCGCCCATGTCCTGAAGATGTAATACCGTTCTTTGGCGATGTGATACCGTTGCGCTGCCGTACCATTACCGATCCCCGATAATAGCCAAATTTGGCTCCGGTATAACTCCGGCGACCCAAATCGGCTAGGTGTGACAGACCCTTTATATTTATATATTTGGAACTATTGTTTTTATAAACTGTGTGACTTTAAATTATATTAAAACCGATAAAAATTGACAAGTGTCGTCGTATTTGCTGTCTGTGATCGTCAAAGTAATAAATTTATTTAGTACATTCAACTTCATCAACATCTCCAACATTTACTCATTCATCAATAAACAAAGCTCAACGCACCGGCACGTCCGCCCACGCACGTTACGTTGACGACGAATCATTTCCCCGATCGTAATCGTTATTCCGTAATAATACTTCAGCGTGGCATTGCTACACTACAGTCAAAGGTATACAATGAACTTGTGTTTAGTTTAAACTTATCTATTTTACTTTAGTTGTGAAACAAGTTAATATAATGTATACAGACCACACTCGAAGTGCTCGTGGGTAGAACCAGTACTTTATTAAGTGTATGCGGAAAACGCATCTTGCTCAAGGTGACCACAAATAGCCGTTGTGAAGGATCGTGGCGTGGTGGAGTATCGAACCCACGCCCCTCTAACCATGGTAAAAAATGTGATGGAAATAACGCTAAACGCCATACAATGTCATGTTCTTCTTGCCTAACCTGGTATAACAATTGGACAGCCTTTTTGAATCCCGCCATGACGAGTCAACGCTTTGTTTTTATATATTTTTTTCTAAAACTACATTCAGTAGTCATTCTAATACTATGACGCATTGCTGCATATGTTTCCAAACTAATGTCTTTTCATAAACTATAAATAAGTACAAGTTACCTGTCTGGATCGACATTTACAAGAAGTTATTAATTTGGATTTCGTCCAAGGTATGAATTATGCAGAGACACATTGTAATAAACAGATTGGATTTGCAGTGTACAGATATCAAACGAGCGAAGATCAAAAGTGTTTTATATTGATATCTAGGGAAAGTATTACAATGTCTAATGGTAAGTGTCTAGATAATGCAGTAGAAGTTTCTTGGTTGTATACCACAAGTCAGGTATAATGGAAAAGATCTGTGAAGTACACTTGGAATATAGCGAAAAACATTGGACCACTTGAAATCCGACTTTAAACAGCGGAATTGTTTCATTGCCAAGTTTATTAAACGAATTTGAAATGAAAATATGTGGATATTATAGCACAAGCGAAAGTGGTATAATTTTTGTTTGCATACGTTTGGCATCAGAAGTAATCGCAATATCATAATAATATAAAATACTTGGTGGGGTAGGGATAATATGGTCATTTTGAGTCATTAGTGTACACCTTAGGCTCAAATTTGAAGAACATTCCGAAACAAATAGCAGGCCGGAAATTTTAACATTATACATGAAATAGATCATAACGTCCTATCAATATTATTATTAATATTTTTCAGGGAATGGTACAGGTGACGATACACCGTGTTCTGATGACGGACAGGCGAACGAACAATCTGTTGAAAATGGCGAGCTAACGAACAAGACTTCATTGGATGGTGAGAAGGTAAATAAGGATTTGGATGATATCGAAAGGGAAAAAATATATGAAACGTCAGACAAATCTGAGATAGATCAAACACCAACGACCTCAGCGAATTCACCAGAAAATGTTAGTGATAAAGAACAGGAAGAGATTATAAGTAATTCTGATAATGAAACTTTAAACGACAGAGAAGCAGAGAAAGAAACAGATTCTGGAAAGTGTATTGAAACACCGATAGTGCTCAAAGGTAACTTTCTAGCTCGTCATATCATAGGTGAAGAGTCACTTAGTAGAATAGGCAGTGTGGATGTAGATGAAAATGCACATGTAGAATTAGAAAGGTTAAACGCCACCGCAAGTGGGAAGTCTTGGGACGATGAATTAAAGGAAGCTATACAAATACAGGACGTCGAACTCGAAGCTTTGGAAAATATCAACACTGATAAAGTTGATAATTCATTCTTAGATAGTGATTATAAAGTTACAGCGGACAATAAAACAAATGAAGCAATCGTCACGGAATTACCCAATATAAATGAAGATGTTATTAATGTAGAGACAAAATGTGTTGGTAATACTGATTCAGAAAGTGATACAGAAAATGTTTTGGAAATAGAATTCAAACAGGAAATAAAGAACACGGATACTTTAACAATGCCAGAAACACGTGAAGAAATCGATGGTTGTATGTCGCCATCACTCATGTTTGCTTCCTGCAGATACAGATGGGAGAAAACTATTGTTACACAGGCCCCAAGTGTCGTTTTTGTAACATTGAATAAAAAGGTGAGGTATAGCTTTCAAACACTAATATAATGTTAACCAAACTCCTTATTCAGAACGGAATTACTCCATCAAACACAAACATAGTGTTAATCAAACTCCTTATTCAGAACGGATTTACTCCATCAAAAATGTTCCATGGACTTCTTTTTGAAGCATTTGATGATTACATATATATATATATATATATATATATATATATATATATATACACTGTATCTATATGATCCAAGGGGTTTATAAATCTGTCCTTTATATAGTATGTGAGTAGTCATGAATCCTTAACTGGATCCTACTTATAAAAAGCTATCATTTCATGTATGTAAATTTGTCTACCCTGTCCAGATGTGTTGCATGTAATTCCATAGTATATAAGTCATGGTCGACACCAAATTCCTTTACTTTTTTTGTAAATAGTTTTGCTTTTAGTAGCAACTTTGCATAGAACAGTGAATTAGAGAGATACTTCTTCCATAGGCCCTTCCATTAACCCGACCTGTTTTATTTGGTGAAACATGATAGATACAAGTTGCCATCACCACGTACCTGCCGTAATGCCTATCTATCAGCGATTGCAATAAAGACAAAAAGAAAATATATTCAAACAGAAATACATTAGTTGAGTGTCTCCCTGTCTTGTATTTACGAAACATAAACATTGATGCTTTAATAATGGTTCGAATTGTCTCGACTCACGGTTTTAGGCCCTCTTCTACTTCTTCTTCTTTTTCATCATCTTCTTCTTCTTCTTCGAAGTAACGCTCTCCTTCATTAATGAATATTTTGTACCAGCGCCATATAATGTTTTAAAATTGTTGGTTGTGATGGGTGCAGTTTATAAAATTTGAGGTGCTCAGAGATGACTTAAAGCGTTTCTTTTAAAACTATGTACATTTGATGATGGTCTACAGGTTGAGAATGGGGTGAGGGCAGCTACAGGGACAAGGGCTTTAAAGGCATCAACTGTGGCCGCCTCGTGTGAAGAGGTTGAGAGTATGTTCCATTGTATTAGTGTTCTGGGATAGAATGAGTATTTGTTAGTGTCATTGGAGGTCTGAATATGTTTGTAACAGTGGATATTATTAACATTGATGCTTTAATAATGGTTCGACCGATCTCGTCTCACGCCAGGTTTTAGGCCTTAATTGATATACAATACAATTTAAACTGTCATTCAGGTTTGTAAACTTAAATATGTTATCGTCTCTTGCGTCTATAATGTGTTTTTTTTTAAACAGACTATCAGCTTTTTAACTCTTTGTTTGCTGAATAGTTTTCATATTATAAGCTAGCCTACCCTTATCTGGTATAACGTTTTTACTGCACACTCGCAACGTCAAATCTGCCATGCAAGACAATACATGAATTGAAAACGTGCAATATTTTTTTTCTCTCAGGAAATTGAACCGATTAAGCTGGAATGGTCAGAGTCGTCACGGTGTTTTTATTCTGAGGAAGTTCGAATTCCCGTAGGATCATACGTTGGGAATCTGGTAGTTGATGGAGCATTTTACCCGGCAGAGGACATCATTGTGAAACATTACACGTTTGAAGTGGACCTTTATCTTAAAGACGGTAAGAGGATTATCTTTGATTAATGTTGAAACGTTGTAAAACCAGGGGCGTAGTCTGATTGAAAACTATGTGTAGGAACAGTTGTAGGGGGTCCGGGGCATGCTCGCCGAGTTTTGTTTTTAATCTAGACTGTCGTAGGTGCGTTTGGCGCATATTTCTTATATTTTTAGTGACCTGGTTATCCTTAATATAAACATTGAATTCGCAGTTTTATAAACCAAATAAACTGATATGCTGACTTCAAATATCTGGATCATAGTTTTATTCAATGATTTGTTGTACGAATTTATAGTTCCCCAACCTCCCTAGGGATCCGATTTTTATTGATTTCTCAGAAAATAATGTTGGCACGTGCCTACATGGTCTATAGCAAGATACGCCCCTGAAAATATTAATATTAAAACTTCATGAAGCGACCGGTTAACTATTAATCAGGCACACGTCCTCGATCCATTAAGCCAAGGAATTATATAGAGATCTATAAGTCCTTGATTAAGTCAAGGATTTTTTCTCTCAAATTCCTTGATTAAGTCAAAGACTTTCATAATTAAACCAACTGTGATATTTTTTTATCTGTGATCAAACTAGACATATCATAAATTAAGTCGATCAAACTAATCGCATTCATTAAGTTCAGCTAACAGAGGTGCGTTTCCCTGTCTTATTCAAAGCTTACACTAGACGAACTGTACTTGTTAACCGGAAGTAATTATTTACTGCTACACAGGGGAAGTTTTGGCATGTACAGTTTCGGCGCTTTATAACGACTTAACTCGCGTATAAAGGTTGGTCTCGCTTAAATACAATTAAATATCGATAGAAAATATTTAAGAAAAATCATATTTGTAATAATAGTGATATTTGGAATGTTCTCTTTAATGTTATTAAACTTCAAAGTCGTAACCAAGTTTGTTGTTTACCGATACGGTGTATATGTAAAATTGTCGCCCGTTAAATTTGCTATATTGTACAATATACCAACTTTGAATAACTGTATAAGCAAATCAGTGAGTGATTCAGTTGAATTATAGTTATTTTTTTGAAATGCAATACTTTGAAAATATCACATTTAGCAGACACAAATAATCAGAAGTATCAGATATTGTAAAAGACTCTCTCTGAGTGATTTAAACTTGGTTTTTTTACCTCGATTTGAAAAAGTTTTTTACACCCAGAGGCATATGTGTAATTTAGTCACTGTTACAACTTAGACAAATCATACTCGACGTCTTTCTGGGTAGAACACCTTGGCAGTTGGGCGCTACACATAGCCATAGTGGAGGGTCAAAGCCACTTTCCTCTGACTGGTCCAGGGTCCAATACTCTCACTGGACCAGACGCTGTGTTATTGACTAATGATTAAACATACAACAGGTCATATATTATACAATTTCATTGTGGTCTCCATTATATGTGATTATGTTAATAATTTAAGGGTTCAATAAAAGTTGATTGTGACAATCCTCAATCTGTGTTCTAAAATCAGTACCAATTAATTTTAGAATAATATTTTAAAGTACATTGCAAAGTGCATGTAAAATGTAATTGTTCATGTATAAATCATGTAAAATAAACAGTAAAAAACAACACATTTATTTAATGGAAACATAATCTTTAACCATGTGTCTCTGTATATTTGCCACTATTTAGATTGTGGTATTAGCATTCATGGACTCCTCGCAGAGATATCATGGTACTTTTCAGAGTCAAGGCATTAACCTAACCCTAACTCATTTTTTTCTATAAACAAAATAATTTATTATTGCATTTAATAAATAATTATTTCAGAATCAAATAATGAAAAAGTTTAGTTGTCCCAACAGTTTAATACAAAAAATGATCAAGCCATAAATTTTGGATTTCCAGGGCCCTTCCTTCACTTTGAAGTTCGTCTTTGGGGGAATGAAGCTAGGGCTCTCTGTGGGGGATTATTTGTCTCATTTTCATGGGAAAGTGGAATTCTTTCTTGTAAAGTACCGCTGGTCACAAGATATGAACAACTATAATAATTGTTAACAGACTTCTTTATTCCAGTATTTGATATAGTATTTGCTATAGAAGGCATATTATAAACAGTATGAAAAAACATTACTTTTTTTTCCAAATAGTTTTTTTATCAGTGGTGATTTTCAGTAAATTGGAGAAAAAATATATTCCAGGGCAGGGGGAATGGGTTTGAATTTCGGCCCCAGAATTATACAAATGAGGGTCCTGACATCCATGAGTTTATACCTTTAAATTATCTTCTGTGCATGTTATCTAATTACAAAAGGCCATTTGATCCATTAACTCAAAATTGTGTGCTCTCATAAAATTATTTATCAATCATCAGTTTTCATTGTCATTAAGCATTATAAATATCCCATACTTTTTTTAGGTTAATATCTATTTTTGTCATTGTTATAATATTATTCAATGTTATTTTACAAAATAATTGCAATATTTGATTTTATACAATGTTTTATGTTAGTAATTGCTTGGTAGACATTTTTTTTCTTATGTAAGACATAACTTTAAACATGGTTGATGTGATCATACTGGTAATTTGTCCATCATTTTCTGTCATTTATTATGTTTAACCCATTAATAGATTTGTTATATCTATCATTATAATTGTTTTGTTATAAATTTCATGATAAATTATTACAAATCATAAAGATATCCTGGTTTTAACACACCATAAATATGACTGAAAATGATTGAACTGCTTGAATAATGTATTAATAAAAATGCAACTTGGCCAATTTATATAATTTTATGTTTACATATCCTAAACTGATGTTCAGTTTTTGTACTCCATAAAAAAGTTATTTTCTTGATGTCTCAGTGATGATTGATATTCAACATTGCTTCTCTTTATCATTCAGCTCTCATTGCTGATTCAAATGGGAAAGGTATCAGTTTCTTGTGGGGACAGTTGTGCTTGAGTACTGGTTAACCTACCTGGATACCAGGAAAGAGTGGTTAGGTAAACTGCTTGTCTGTTAGCCCTTGATGGCATAAGAAGGATGCTTAATATTCAAACAATTAAGTCTTATTTGTTCAGTCACATTTGAGTCGACACACAGCTTGTATTTATTATATTTAGCCTAGAATCATATCACAAACCCTAAGAATGAAAACTCTTGATATGGCGAAGTTTTGTTTGTCTGGATCTTTGTGAGGTCAAAGATATGAACATTTTTGCAAGATCATACATGTTGTCTGATTTTATGTTCACGATCTTGATTGATGTTTGGACGGTGATTAGAAATAATCTGAGTTTATAGCTCTCAATGTATACAAGTGTTACCAGAGTAAATAGAACTCAGATAGTTACTGTGACTCGGTGGTGGGATATGTTGACAAAGGAGCATTTTCAAATACTATAATATTCAGTCAATAAATAACATTTATGTATGTTTATCAGTATACAGACAACGGGTGATGATGTTTTATAGCAGGGAATGGGGCCTGGTGTGTTCACAAGGGGTGGGGATGTTGAGCAGGGGCTGGGGCCTTGTGGGTGTTCACAGTGGATGGAGATATTGAGCATGGGTTTGGGTCTGGGAGTGTTCACAATGGGTGGGGATGTTGAGCAAGGACTGGGGCCTGGGGGTGTTCACAATGGGTGGAGATGTTGAGCATGGCTTTGGACCTGGGGTTTTCACAATGGGGGAGGGGGTTGTTGAGCAGGGGCAGGGGCTTGGGGGTGTTCACAATGGGTGGGGATGTTGAGCAGGGGCTGGGGCCTGGGAGTGTTCACAATTGGTGGGGATGTTTAGCAGGGGTTGGGGCCTGGGAGTGTTTACAATGGGTGGGGATGTTGAGCAGAGGCTGGGGCCTGGGAGTGTTCACATGGATGGGGATGTTGAGCAGGGGCTGGGGCCTGGGAGTGTTCACAATTGGTGGGGATGTTTAGCAGGGGTTGGGGCCTGGGAGTGTTCACAATGGGTGGGGATGTTGAGCAGGGGCTGGGGCCTGGGAGTGTTCACATGGATGGGGATGTTGAGCAGGGGCTGGGGCCTGGGAGTGTTCACATGGATGAGGATGTTTAGCCGGGGCATGGGCCTGGGGTGTTCACAGTGGTCGGGGATGTTGAGCAGGGACTGGGCCCTTGGGATGTTCACAATGGGTGGCGATGATGAGCAGCCTGGGTTTGGGACTGGAGTGATCACATGGGTGGGGATGTTGAAAAGGGAATGGAACTGGGGGTGTTCACAAACTGGGTGTGGGGCCTACAGTGGTTACAATTGGCAGGGATGTTGAGAAGGGGTTGGGGCTTGGGGGATAATGGGTTGGCATATTGAGCAGGGGTGGTGATCTGGGCGTTCACAATAGGTGGAGATGTTGAGCATAATTTGGGGCTTGAGGTTCATAATGGGTGGGGATGTTGAGCAAGGGTTGGGTCCGGGGGTGTTCACATTAAATGGGAACGTTTGAGCAAGGGTTTTGGCCTGAGGGTGTTCAAAATAGGTGGGGATGTTGAGCAGGGGTTGGGGCCTTAGGGTGTTCACTTTCGTGAGTATCCCTCATTAGGATACATGGGAAAGTAGACAGTGACTTGCAAAGGTAAGGTGTGTCTAGTGTTTATTTACTGCGTAATGGATCCTAGGAAAAATTTAAGTTTGCACAGTGTTGTTTAATAACTAAAATACTTATAAAAAAAAGGTGTAAAATGCAGAAACAAACAAACAAAAGCAACAACGTCAATGTAGAGACACGTAGCCAGATTCAAATATACAACGAGGTGGGTTCAGTGGTATTGTACTAGTTTTATGCCCCTGAATGCCAGTTTGAGTAGCAAGTTGATTTTCGATGCAAAACTGCTAAAGGTGTTAATGTTTATAAATACTATTTAGTGTGATACTATAAACAATATGTGTAATAAAAGTACAGGTATAATTATCACGAGATGTAAGTAAAATTGATTTACAAGCTTATGTGTTTCCTTTTATTTCAAAGCTTTTATATCTGTACTTTTACAAGCCTTTGGGTCATTAATTTTAAATCAGATCCGAGCTGAACATTTGTCACATTTATATTAAATATTTAAAAGCATCGGTCAGTGTTATTTCAGCTCAATTGCACACTTTTCTTGGTTAATTCCCCTTATCTCCACTTCTGTCACCGAGTAATTACATTGTCACAGTGAGTAATTGACTAATTGGACATTAACTATTTATAACACGGTCATTGCCAAGGTGGTATTGAACTATTGATCTTCCAGCAAACACATCGGTTCAATAAAACTCTCGATCAATCAGTTCAGGTGAAATGATAGGCATTGCATTAAATGTGTTCTAACTTTACAGCCCATAATCCCCTTTTTTTAACAATTAACTTTATAGTTGTTACTAGTGCATGGGTGAAACGTTGACTCAAAATTTCATTTCATTGCCTTTTTATTACTTCAGTTCACTTCCATTAGTTCATTCCTTCGTTCGTTCATTTGTTCGTTCGTTCGTTCGTTCGTTCGTTCGTTCGTTCGTTCGTTCGTTCGTTCGTTCGTTCATTCATTCATTGCCTGGCTCATACTTTTAGTTCAGTTCAGCTCCAGCTCCAGCTCCAGTTCCAGTTCCAGTTCAGTTCAATCATTATGTCTGTCTTTGTATCTCCGTCATTCCCTGTCTCTGCCTTAAGTGAAAAGACTGAGATACAAAGCTTGTACATGTCTATACACTGTCACTCTCCCTCCCATTATCTCTCTCCAAATACTGCCCTGCTATAATATTACGTCAGTTCTGTAGTCTCTTTTCAATAATAAAAAGTTCTTTTTTATATTATTATATAACAAAGCATCAGCTTTCCAAGAAATCCTGCTTATTTATTCGGACTCGGATATTTATTTTCCATCAACTGATTGTTCCAGGAGTGACTATTGTCCCGTAAAAATTCCGTTGTATTGAAATTCAATAAATGGGAAATAAAACCTGCGTTGGTGACGTGATTAGGTCAATTACCGCGTTTCTAAGGAAAAGTCGCAAACACAAAGCATCCTCGCAACGCCATGTGACATTTTACTTTTAATATATTTTTGTGTTCGAAAGCTTTTATTATATTGAGTTGTCGTAGTGATCTTTTAAGTTAAGGATGTGCAAACCTGGATAAGATTTCGCATAATTAGTGATATGGAGCCTGGATGTTTAGATATGCTTGTGATGCTTTTGAAGTTTTTGTTTACAGGACTTATTTAGTTGATTGGATTAATTGTATCATTTTGAAACAATCATTGATTTGTACATAAATACTGTAGTTCTTGTTCGACACTGCTTTGTAGTTTCAGTGCAGTGAATATAATCTATAATGCATCTGAACTGAATATATAGTGTTGGTAAATGCGGTTTATTTTTGTCGCCAGAAAAAAACAGACAAATGTAACATTACAAAACTAAAGCAAAACACTTTTTTTAGCTCATTTATTTACAAAAGAGATTTATGGAAAGCTTGGTATATTGCTTATATGGAAATGAATCTTTTTTTGAGAATAGCATTTTTAAATAATTTGTGTTTATGAGGACAACAGTTATATGCTAATAGATGCACTGCTTACTACACACATGTCGGGGTTTTGCATTTTTTTCGGAAAAGCTTGATCCGATTGAGATAAAATTAAATGGATGAAAAAAATTAAGAACGTATAACGTATTTTACAAACTTCATTCAGAAACAGTTACTACTTTTTAAACAGTACTAATGCCATTATAACCTGAAATGTGTTGAAAATGGTGTTAAACCCCATTCATAAAAAAAAATTAAAATATTTTGAAAAAAATAAACCATACTAGTATTAATGTTACCTTTGTTAACACCCCAACATGCTACACTATGAGGGTTGTCTTTAAAAAATGTGAATTTTTAGTTTTACCCTCGTTAAGTTTACAATGCCATTTAAAAAGTTTTAACTGGTTCCAGATGAAAATATATTAATACAATTTATTATGCCCGATATTTTTGTTGTCAAAATGTTATGTCAATCAGTACAGGCTTTTCCTAAAAAATACAGAAAAATGCAAATGTGAGGTTAATTGACAGTCCCTCTTAGTGTATGTACATAATACAAACATATTATAGTTACAGAAATGCAATTTTTGTAAATAGCATTCAAGAAATGCAATGAAATTTCAATACATGTTGTAGTTAACATTACATTAGACTAAAACAGAACGATGAATTTTACTGGCTTAGAAGTGGGTAAAAAGTTTGTACTCGCAGATATAGTGAGAAAACTTTGCGCTAAAGAAAGAGACAAAATCAATGATTCTGAGAATGACAAAACTGCTTCGCCAAGAGTTTATAAAACTCGCGACAAATGGGTGCAGCTGACAACTCAGCTGCCACAGGCTGTGTTTCATTGTATGCAAGGTGAGGTGTTGCATTTTTTATGGATGTGGTTTGAATTTGGATATTTTAGCATTCGATTTGTTTTGTTTGTTTGAATATTAGCATAATTTATATGCTATCGAAGGCTAACGGAGGATCAGTTAACCTCACTACTCTTTCCTAGGGTCCTTGAAGGTTTATCAGTACTAAAGCACCCTTTTTACCAAGTAACTGATAACTTTCTGGCAATTAGATACGATGTCGTACGTCAATAATCATATACATGTAGCCTGTTGCTGTGTGGAGATTTAAACTCGAGACCTCTGAATTGAAAAGCAGACAAGCTACTGGCTGAGCTAACAGGGCTTGGCTGAAGTATTATGTAGAACATGGACTAAATTTTGTTAGAATGAATACTTTTTTAGTATTGTACAATTGTTCAAATTTAAAAATGTAAGTTTAAATCTTAATTGTTATAAATTGATATAAAATAAGTACATGTACAAGGGTATAGTGTTTAGTCAAAAGACAAAAATGAAGGTAGGATATAGTTAATGCTCGGTTACAATGCCAGGTACAAAAATCTCTAAAGTCTTTTCACACCATGAAGGGTCCTCTGTTGTCTAGTGGTCTAAGGTTCTGTTGTCTAATGATCACAACCTTTTAGGTCATTGGTTTGAACCTCGTCTTGATACAAAAACTTGTAAGAAAGTTTGCCAGTTTCCTGCAGGACAATGCTGGTTCCACTCAGAGTCGTTCTTCGGTCTTCCTCCAGCAATAAAACTTGATTTGCCATATAGGTATGACCGGTTATGCATTAACCCCCATTGCACAAAAACAGTACAAAGTAAATTACTGACTTCAAAGGTATGTTAAAAGGCAATGTATCAGAAAAAAAAATCACATTAAATGTCGAAAAAAATTAGATAAAAATGTAATATAAAACCTGCTACAATATGACAAAAAAAAAATAATGGTTATAAGCAGAGAAGTGAAATCACAGCAGATTTCCATTTCTAAAAATAGATACATATATATCACACAAAATGTCATGTACTCCCTTAAAGAAAAGTTAAGAAATAATACCTTTTCAGTATAATATTAAGACATGCTATAAAATAATTATATCCTCAGGACGATACAGGTTCAGTGAGTATAAGCTGAGTCACCTCCCTTCCCCCTCCCCCCAAAAAAGAAAACACAACAACACAGCAACATGAAAACAGCAACAACCCTGCCATATATAAAATTTTGAAAAAAAAGTGACATACATGTACTTTAAGACCATGTAAGGGAATCCATTTTCAATATATTATTTTTGGCATTTTTAAATATAGCTAATCTTATGACAATACAGGATCTGCAGTGAGTATTATAAATTCTAAAACAATGATTAAAATGATATGCTGCAAAGAAACATGGCTTGTTTTATGTATTTATAATATATAAAACATGGCATATCTCTTTTATTTAATTAATGGTAACCCATTCAGTTACCTTATTGTTGTATAAAAAATTATGTAACAGTCCTTCATAATTCTTGAAAAGAATAGATTGTGTACTTTGCTCTAAGCCTTTTATAAGTTGTAATGTAAGGATTATACATTTGAATAAATGACTCAAATTAACAGATTGTTGAACTATTGATTAGTATTGAATGCATTCTGATTGCAGATCATTGCGATTAACAATAATAGATAGTAGATAATACTATTTGTGGCAACAAATTGCCCATCCCTGATTTATTACAGATAGTAGGTTATTTTATTTGTGGCGACACATAAAGCGTTTATGTTTGAGTGTCAAGTAGATTTATTAATTCATGTAATACCCTTTACGCATGCCGTTGTTTATACCCCACACTTCAATTGGGTGACCTGTAACCTTTATTGACTTATCAATGGAAAGTATTTATAAAGGTGTTCGGTTTCACATATAGGTATATGAGTATAAGGACTCGTTGACTAAATGGGCAATGCACATTACTTTAAGGTAATCGTTTGTTTGCTCTGTGGATTTCAATTTGTCAAAGCTTGTGAAGAAGTTAATTTTGTCTGTGGAGATTTATTTGTATGTTTATGTACATGTATAATTGAGTTGTGATATTTGGAAGCGGTCTTGATATAGTCGGGTACCAGTACATTGAGAAGGGAAAGTGTTTGGTTTAAACTTATAAATTGTAAGTTAACATTGATTGTGGAACAAGTTCTTAATTAGTTTTAAATGAATCGAGTTTGACTTCTTCTTCTGTGGAATTAGTGACGGTATTGAAAATTTTAAGTGTTTTGCTCATGGAGAATATCTGTGATACTGGTGGGGAATTATTAGTAATCTGTCCAACGGTGCAGCACACCAAGGTTAAGTATTGGTGAGGTTTTAGGTGCAATTGTTTGGTAGGTTTTTGTTTTGTTTGTTTGGTGTTTAGCATAGCTCTCATCAATTTTTTAGTTATATTGCGACGATGCCTACTTGAAACAGTATTCTAAGCGCTGCCACACTGGAGTATCATGCCATAGACACATGGTATGATACCCCCCACCTATTCACATTATTTTGTCATTGGGCTGTCCAGACCTAGAACTATCCTCCAATTGCTGAGCACCAACCAAGGAAGCTTCTAGTACCATTTTTCAAGTCTTTGGTATGACCCAGCCGGTGATTGAACCCATAACCTTTTGCATGCGGGGCAGACTGTCTACCTCAAGACCACCGCTGTGATATTTGTATGGTTGGGATCAGCTTTTATTCTAAAGGCATACTTGCTGTTTGCTGTTTGGATGGACCTTTGTTGCAGTTTGTACATGTACAGCTTGATTATTTTGTTCATGGAGATGCATGTTTGAGCTTTGTTAAAGTTTGGCTGTATCTAATAATTATAGAATGGGTAATTATAAATTTATTAATTGAGGTAAGTGAAAGTATTTATGTGACAAAGACATTTGCTTCAGTTTCCAAGGACATACATGTTGCTAAAGCCCAAACATTTCACGACGTATCTGAATAATTTTTATACCCCTTATTTTTATGCGTATAGAAATTGCAGTGTTCGTTGGTCCGTTCATTTGTTTGTTTGTCCATCTGAGATTTCGTGTTCATTTGTAACTTTGTCATACATAGATGGATTTTTACAAGTTTGGCAAAAATGATCAACATGACGGTGTGTCGCTGATAAGACCCAGACCTATACCTCAAATGTCAAGGTCACAGTTTGGGTCTGTCTGACAACATTTTTAGTTTGTTTGAGATATCGTGTCCAGTCTGTAACTTTGTCATACATGGATGGAGTTCAAAACACTCATCTCAGTTGATCAACATAACATGAAGGCATGTCTCGTGAAAGTCCCAGAACCATACCAGAAAGGTCAATGTCATCCTTACAGTCTGTTTGAGATTTCGTGTCAGACCTGTCTTACATGGGGGTATTTTAAAATAACTCCATTCAAAAACAGTTTGTCAGTTACTTAGCTTAAACTCATTTATTTTACTCTGATTTTGAAACAAGTTCTTACAACCTAGACAAATCTCGCTCTAAGTCTTTCTAGGTAGAACCAGAACTTAGCATATGTGGAAAAGGTGTCTTGCTCAAGGACATCACACATAGCCGTGGTGGAGGATCGAACCCACAACCCTCCGATCATGGGTTCTATGCTCTACCACTGGACCACGTGCACATGGAAGGAGGGTGGTTCTACTCAGAATCATTTCGAGTTCTTCCTTCGCGAATAAAACTTAAAATGCCATATATAAACTGAAATATGTCGAAATGAGTTTAAACCCTGTTTAAAAAAACTAACAAAAAAAAAAGCACAAAGTATTAAAACATAACAGGTTATTGTGTATACATTTACTGTAACCCTGTTCAGACCTGATGTGTGCAATCATCCAAATACATGTTTATATTTTTTTACCAATCCAACACCTGAATGCTAGTTTTAATAGAAAATATAGATAGAAGATAAAAAACCTTTATGGTGAATGCATTTTTAACTTAAAACTACCAAACGCATATAAAGTGCACCTCAAGTTTATGAAGAGAAATCTCATGTAAAATCTTTCCCTGTTAGATTGTAGATAAAGTGTACAAAATTTGAATATATTATTCAAAGCTTAGTTCAGGCTAACCAATGAACCAAAGAATATAATGTATTTGCCAATATTGATTTATAAATACACGTTTTATGTCCATATTGATATTACCATATTCGCGGGTATTGTCACGTTACTGCAGGTATATTGACAAACGTTGATTATATCTGCTGTGCTTTTGGTTAGCTGTCAAAAGATTAATTTGTTTGTTTTATATGTGGTAATTAATTCTTTAAAACTTGTTTCCCTGAGTGCGTTCATACATGAGTTGTCATTTCTTTTAAAAGAATATTATACCGTAGTGTTTACAAGCTTCAGTTGTGTGGTGGTGATGTAGTGGATGAAATGTTTGCTGCTGATGCTAAAGTTTGCTAGTTCCATAGCTATATGGCTGACAACATGATGGTAACTCATGTAATGACTACACCCAGTCTTGGTGCTTGTTACCTAGGCTATGTGCTTACTTCACAATCAAGCTAAAATAAATTACTTAGTAAGGCCATAATAGATTAATTTCTTGATTATCATCTCCCCCCCCCCCCCCCCCCCCCCCCCTTATTTTCATGCTGCCTTGATCCTTATTATTTTCATAAGAAAAATATATATATATAAAAATATGACGAAAAAATATCTAAATAAAGAATAGAATTCTCCCCTCCTCCTTTTTAAGAATTGTTAGGATGAGAAGTTAGCAATGAATTTATAATGCTCTTATATAAACTATAAAGTTTCATTAATTTGAGCATAATGGCTTAGTGAGTCTTATTTTATAACCATGACAAAGCAATCTGTCAACTAAATTACCATACTAGAATATAAGTTTGACTGGATAATTTTGTTTCACTTAAAAAACCCATTTAATTTATCATATTTAAGTTGGTTAAATGTATGTATACTGGTTATATCAAATTGTCCACGTCAGACTAAATTAAATAAGATTTTATATTTTGCTCTTTTTGTTTTGGTTACAATATGAAATGTATTTGAAATATATAACTTCAGTATACATTGTTATGGGGTGCTTGGTCTGGTGGTAGAACATCGGCCCCAGGATTGAAGGGTTTGATCCTCCATCATGGCTTAGACAGTTTTTCCGCATATATGCATATATAGTTCTGGTTCAACCCAGGAAGACTTCGAGCGGGAGTTGACTAAGTAGTAATATAAATAAGTTTTAGCTATTAACTCTCTTATATGAGCTATATAAATTGACACTTTTGGATGACCTCATGATTTCCTGTATTTAATAATGTTAACTGAGCAAATGAAAGATATTGAAAAAATATTATATATTATTCTTTTTATTGTGTGTTTGGATAAGGCCATTATAAATTAATTGCTAGATTATCATCCAAATTTTTTTTTTAAAACAGGGAGGGCAGGAGGATTTTTTTTGTTTTTTATTTTGATTTTTTTTTTTATGAAAATAAAAGGGTCGGTCCGGCATGAAAATTAGGAAGTGGCCGGGTATGATAATCTTGCAATTAATTTATTATGGCCTAAGGTGTAAATGTGTTATCTATTTTATTATTTAACCTTCACAAACTGACATCCACTCCCAAAATCAATTCTGCACTATGAAGATCATGTTTAAGTATAGTGTGCCAAATTTCTCAGTAGGAAAACAAATACTAGACCAGTCCACTGAAATTGGAGTTATCTGACTTAATTTGATAAGCCAAGCCTAGTTTTAATTGTGATAAAGATATGGTGCAGCTTGTCATAACAATTGTTGTATGGTGTTTAGTGTCGCTTTAAACAAATATATATTGCGACGTTGTCCACTTGAGACAGTATTCTGAGCGCTGTCACACTGAAGTATCATGCCACAGACAACAAGGTATGATACCCCACCCAGTCACATTATACTGACATTGGGTTGACCAGACCTAGAACTTTCCTCTAAATGCTGAGTGCCAAGCGAGGAAGCTTCTAGTACTATCTTTAAAGACTTTGGTATTGTCATAACAAATACATCTTTTTCACGACTCGGGCATTCAAAGTTTCTGACAAATCAATGGGCAATTTAAGTTATTTATCGCACCAAAGGGAATATTTATTTGTTTTAAGATTAATACTTTAAGTGTGCTGTTCCCATCATTGATATTTTTACAAACAAGTTTGACCCAGATCAACCTATTTTCTACACGGTTTAGCCCTCAGTCAGTCAGTCAGTCCTACTCAGGAAGACGACCCTATTTAAGCACTGAGCTTTCATCGCAATTAAAGTAAAATAAATAAGTATATTAAATCTAAACTAATTTATTCAAAATATGGATAACAGTTAAACCTATTAGCAACAGTATTGATGTTAATACAGTCAAACTTGTCTTAAGCAGCCAGTCAATTTGGAAGGAGCAAAAGTGTCTGGTACTAGCAACCTAATTTCTAAATATACTCCCCACAAGACTTTATCAGTTATGATTGACTTGTAATCCACATGGAAATCAATAATTTATACAGATCTTATTTGTCAAGTTATGTTTGTCATAACATTTAAGGCTTTAACTTCTATTGAACCATAACTGTGATTGAAAATTGTATCAAAACAAAATACACTTTACCTAAGTGTGGATTCCCATTTGTTTATAGCAGTTTGGGTTGTGTTGGTATTGCTGAAAATGTAATAATGGCATTCACAATGGCTGAGATCTATTTTGTATTGTTCAGTTTAACAGTGTATCCCCCCAAACAAAATAGTTCTGCAGTCCTGAGTATCTTGTCTTTAAAGTCGATTTGGTTTTTTACCTTTAGAAGTTTATTATATGTCGTAAACTTTGAAGTTTATGCTTTTGAGATCAATTTAAAACTGTTGTAAAGTAATTGAATGAAGGATTGTGTGTTTGGATATGTTTAAAGAGTATGTCTGTAACAAGTGCACTTAAAATGTCGAGTAAAAAAGTGATTTTTTCAGGGACTTCGTTTTGTAAGTAATATTAATTGTTTTACCAATATTTTAGCATTATCTTCTGTTATCTTGCCTGGTTACATTGCAAGACAAAGTCCCAGATGGTGAAACTATAGTCAGTGTTATAAGTACCAGGTAGCTGGTTTTCACTTATTAGTTGTTATTTGATTAATGTTAATTTGATGATGTACCGTATTTACCCTATGTATTGCGACACCCAAGGTTGTGAGACCTTTTTTTTTCTCAGGAAAACAGTTATTGTTTTGATAATATAAGTTGGGACACATCTAACTGAGCCAAGATCAATTTAGATATTTAGGTAACATGCAGGTAGCTATACATGTATTTTATTCTAATATATATGTTGAAGTTCATATATTAGCAAAACATTTATTTCCGCATAATTATTTTTTTTTTGTATATATATATATCATTGCAATCCATCAGGATTTATAACTTGACAGATAGTTTCATCTTTTTTCAGATATTATTGAAGATGAGGCACAGAAAACTGGCGTTGCCAAAGCTGAAGAATTTGTAAAGCAGAAAAATCACCAGAACGGCAGTGAAACAGGGTCTTACAAAGATATTGGCACTAGTTATACCCCGACCAGGGCCACAAGTTATACATACTCAGCCGCCAGGTCCAGAATGGAGGCAGAGCCACCATCACCATCCACATCAGCTGACCATCCTGCAAGTGAAGGAAGTATACACTTAACAAATAAGTACGAGGAACTTGTAAGAACACAAATGTCTCAAACTAAAAGTGCTTTAGTAGATAGCAATGACTCTGAAGGAGAGGTGAGCAACTCAGTGAAATCTGACTATTCTGGTTTGAATGGCAGACGAAGCCCTGTCGGAGATGATGGGATTAAACAGTACCAAGATGGTGATGCACTGCAGACTCTAGACATGGGACTGTCTTTCAAATCTAATGAAGATGTAAGTTATCAAAAAGAGAACTTCAACATTTCGTTAGTTGAAGATGATGTCGAAAGATGGAGTGTACAGTCGAATACAAGTAAGGCGTCTGATAGACTGACCCCGCAGGCTATTATAGACGATGTATTAGGTAATGGTCATAACAGAACTCCCATTTATAGCACTGAAAGTCCAGTGCATTCTAAGCACAGTTCAGCACATAGTTCTGCCCGGCAGACACCAACCGCAGCAGATCCTAATGAACCAAGTAGACCAGACTCTGTCAATTCTGTGAGTTCGGCCAGTTCTTTAAGTCGTCGTATGACGGATCCCCGTGAACCAGTCAGACCTGAATCTGTCAGTTCTGTGAATTCTGCCAATTCTGCAACTCGACATGTACTAAGTGATTTAATTGACAATGCATTAGATACACGTGAAGCTTCTCCTAAGATGGCATCAAGAGAGAGTTCCCGAAGCGGATCTGTTCGACACACTCCACCTGCAGAGCAAATATCAGATGTCTTGAACCCAGCAGACAGACATTCACCAATAAGGCGGGAATATTTGACTGGATCTCCGAATATAGCAAATTCATCTGGTCGCAATTCTGCTCAAAGTTCAGCTAACAGTTCTCAGCGTCAAACTCCGACATCTGGCTCGCAGCGTCACACTCCACAAAAGGAACTGATATCTGGCTCATTAAGAGACAGTCATGAAAAGCTATACAGTCCACAAGATATTCAACGGCAAACATCGCAAAATAGTTCTCAGCGTCAAACCCCACAAAAGGATATTTTATCTGATTCTTTGAGAGCAAGTCATGAAAAGTTGTATAGTCCACTAGACATCCGTACAAATGGTGGTGCTTTATTTGGTAGCCATAATGGCAGCAGTGCTGGCTCTCGGCCTCAGAGTCTGACAAGTGAACAGGAACTCACACAATATTATGAAAACAAATCAGAAACTCGCGGGACACCAGTTATTGGCGAAGGTCTAGGAAGCAAAACTGGAAGTGCATCCAGTTTACCTGCAATAGGAACAAGTCCACGCTACGGTGCAGAAAAGAGAAGCATGACTCCTGACAACCATATAAGGGTGCCAGCATCTGGGACCATTGGATCGGTCACCAAGGGATCACTTTTACCAAGCAGAACACCTCCGAGGACGCCCGTGTCAACACCTGCATCTAATGCCAGCAGTAGAACTGTCACACCTGTCAATGTCTCTGACGCACAAGAAATGAGAGAAAATGAGGTTTGAATTTGATTTTAATAATAACTCGAAATAACAAATTATTTTTCTTTTATTTATTTAAACTTACCTCTCACTAGCTCTCACTGCTGAAGCCATAAGTTTGAGCCAATAAGCTTGCTCCAAGAACTTTATGTGGGAAAGTTTACCAGTTACATGCGGTTCTATTCAGATTCATTCACGCTTAAGGTCTTCCTTAATTGTATTAAAAATTGCGTTAAACCACATTCAAAACTAAAACATCTAACTGAATATGGAATTTATCTTAGTGATATATATTCTCACAAAATTTCCAGGCACATTTCACTTTTATCATCTAAAAGTGATATTTTCAGGACCCAATCTGTTAATTTTGTGAATATGCAAAAATAAGGGAGGGTTATTTTTATAGTATTTAGTATTTTATATATAAAATATGTGATTATAAACACACGGAAGACCATGGGTTTTTCCCGGGCTGGGTCATATCAAAGATTTAAAAAAATGTACCAGAAGCTTTCCTGTTGGGTGCTCAGCATTTAAAAGATAGTTCTAGTTGATACAACCAATCATAAACAAAATATCAATACAATGCTTTCATTGAGTGTCACCTAAATTTTCAGCAAATAAAAGACCTACAAAGCACCGTTTCGAACCTGCGTCAGTTATTGGCAACCCGCAATCAGGAAGTGGTAGAGTTGAAGGGACAGTTTGACGAGATCAAGGACATCAATCGCAAGCTCCAGGGTGACCTTGATCGTCATCGTGCACGAGCATCCCCAGGACCACAGATTGCTGAGGTACATAACTTTATATATCATTGTCCACACTCCATAGTGCCAACCCGTGGACTTAACTAAAGATGATTTGGTGATCTGACTAAAAACATTAAAAGCACACACAGTTTTGCCCAGACAGGTATAAGAGACATAAGTTGATGTTGTAGATTAATTATTTTAATGTAAAAGTAAGTGTTCATATCATCATATGCATAAGATTTATAAGTGATTTACAAGGCAAATATCAATAAACTTCATACTGCATGTTATGGTCGAGATCTTTAGGTGAAAAAAGGCTAGCTATACTTCTAAATTTATATAAATATAATACAGGTCATATTACATGAGTGCTTACTTATCATTGAATTAATTAAGTGTGTTTTCAAGAATATTTTGTGGTGCTCATATACACATATTATATAATTTTTACCAATGAGTTTGATACCTGTGAGCAGAAATGTAAGATCCTTTTTATCACATAACTCTGAAAAATGGTACATTTCCATTTATTTGACCCATCACATCTATAATAAACAAGAATGAATTGGCCATATTTCTTTCCTTCAGTCATTGTATGACGTAATGTCTAAAAAAAAACATTTCATTTTACCATGACAGAATTCATTAATATATTAGGGCAAGCCGGAAATTAGTTGGGTAATTTATATATGAAAGCCGAGTTATATGGAAAACACTGAACTATGAATTGGAAGTGATGTTACACACCAGGTTTTCATAAAAAAAATGTCTTAGGTTGGGGATTGGTTTCTCTACATTCTTGTTCTGTAAATTATGTGATAAGTTAAAATTTAATATAACAAAAATGTATGTTATAGGTCATACACGTCGATATGTTGGTTAGAGAGAAGACTAGCATGTTATTGTATGTTTTTACATTTATTTCGATATAAAACAAACTGGCTATTATTTTACTGTTTTATACAATTTCCAATTTATTAGCTCGAAAGGAAATATCGCGAGGCTCTAGATGACAGGGAGAAGATGAATTCAGAAGTGTGCCGGCTGACTGAGGAGTTGAAGCTTAAGGATGAGCCAGGACTCAACAGTTTTAATCCTAACAGCCCATCTGCACTGCAGCGCCAAATCGGTAAAATTTATTACAAATATGTAAAGATTTATTTTTTTTTGATTAAATGTGAGTTTAAACAAAGGGAACAGCTTGTCTTGAGAGATAATCTATTGGGTACAAAACTGTAAGGGGTAATAACTCTTGCAGAAATTAGCGGATCATGACCCACTTGTCCTGTTTCCATAGCTCTTCTTACATACCACATGCCCAGCTTTAGAAATTTTAGAAAACTTTTTATTTTTAAATACCAGAACAGAAAACCTGAAAGTTTGCCAGGGTTAGATATTTCTATCTCACCCTGTAGGGCTGAGATAAAGTTCTCGTGCTGTGACTTTGGGACCATCTACAATGATGTAGCATATAAAATATAAGTACACAGGTAAAAATGCCACATATGTTAAACATATATTGGACAAAACATATGTTAAACATATGTTTAACATGTATTTTGATTAACATTTGTTTCAAAACATACATTTAACATACATAATTTAACATATGATAGTTAGAAATGCATTTTAAACATATGTTTATAGAAACATATGTTAAAAGTGTGTGGTACTTTTAACATGAGAAATGTACATTTTGGCACATACATTTGTACATCTAAATTATGTTAAAGAAATGTCTAGCATGCGTGACATTTTTACCTGTGATACAATTTGCATCTCACTGAAAACTTGAAATCGTGATTCAGCAATATTCTAAGACCAACAGAGTTTGTGGCCAAGTGGTACTTAGGATTGAAAGTTCATCATTCCTTACGTTCAGGCTATTCTTGAGAATGACACTATATCTTCATATGCATAGTAATAATTCTACTCTGGCAGGAAAACTTTGAATGTGATTTGTCTTAGAGTTGTAAGCACTTATTTTATTAGGCATTTAAAATAAATCAATTTTTAACTAAACTCTACATGAGAAAATATTTTGGCTTCATTCTCACTACACGCTAGTAACAATATTCATGTTGTACAGGCTTATGGTCTGTTTCATAATCATGAATGGTGTATAAATACAAGGTAAATACATTAAAGTGGTGTAGTGGATAGAGCGCTGGATAGAGAGGTAAATGCATGTTCGATCCCCAGCCTCTCATAAAACAACACTCAGTACTGGCTTTACCCAGGAAGCAGACCCGAGAGAGGTTCATATAATCTTCAAGCTTTCTTTGCAGTTTTAAAATCTAAAATTAACAAGTATGAATTAACCCTTTACTTCATATAGACGCTTTTGGACACCTCTAATATAGACGCCTTTGGACACCTCTAATATAGACGCCTTTGGACACCTCTAATATAGATGCCTTTGGACACCTACTATAGAAGGCTTTTGAATTATTAGGTGAATTATGTTTATATTAACTGACAGAGTGGAAAACAGTGCAGGAAGTGTTCAGATTGCTCGTGACGAGCAATCTGAACTCTTCCTGCACTGTTTTCAAAGGGCTTCTGTGATTGGTGCGGGAAAACGTGTATCTATTGAGTAAAGGGTTAAATACAATGTAATTAAATAATTCAATAAAGATGATACTTTTGTATTAAAGATGACTTGACCAGTCAGATCCAGGATTTGCATGAAGCTAATGAGGCATCAGTTGGGGAGATTACTGCAGCAGAGAAGAAAGTGAAGGAACTGGCGGTGGAGAATGAGACACTTCGCATCACACAAGCCGACAGACAGAGGGATATTCTGGATGAAAACAGACATCTCAAGTCCGAGGTTTGTACATAGGTGGTGATCGCACTCTTCAATTAGTTATTCCACGGGCTTTAGAATATGACTGAGGGTTCTCCATGGTCGAGTGGTTAAAGGCGCTGTCTTGAGACAACTTACATCTCACTTCTGAGGTCATGGGCTCGATACCAGGACTGCATTCAGCACAGTTAAACATGTTTACTGAAATTGGTTTACTCGGCTTCGCCCCTCCACTTCCCATTAAGTCATGTGATTAAATACAAGCAAACAGCTTGCGGAGGTGTTTAATCTGTTAGCAACGTTTAAAGTGAACATGTCGTGCAGTTCACTTCTGTTATCAAACGTTTGCAAAGAAATTAAATTTTTAAGTGAATGGAACGCAGCCCTGCTTGCTTTGAGAGATAGTTTTCCAGTTAATTGCAGAAGAATGGTGGTTCTACTTGGATATATTTTTACTTTTTACACCACTTATAAACTGGATGCCATATAAAACCGGTCATGTTAAAATTTAATGGCGTAAATCATATTCAAATAATTGGTAGCCAAACAGACCAGGATCTGTCAGGTTTTTTTTTACCCAGTATGAAACAATAAGCAAACTATTATAACAATGTTTTTGTTACCTAATTTATAATCACCAATACAATCATTGTCGTTATGCTCATATCATAATTTATCTAATTTTTCCAGGTAATGCGACTCCAGGAAAGTCATTCGAGCCATTCGGACGCCACTGACTACCGGTTAAAAATAGAACTACAGCAAATTAAGGATGATAATCGCAATCTAAGGGAGAGAAACTACCAATTACATGATGACAATATCAGATTGAAGGAAGAGTTACATGACCTGAGGAAATCCTTGGAGATGGTGGACAGTACAAGAAAATCACTGCGAGACGAACGGAGAATTTCTAAGAATCTTGATGCCTATGACAGGACTGGTATGTGAAACGTCAAAATTTATTTTTATGTTCTGCTATTTGAAGAATGGCGAAGGGTCATTAAGTGTTACCCAAGTTTGTCTGTTCGTTTGTCCGCACACACAAATTGGTATTTAATTGTCTAGGGTTTAGGGTTAGTAATTTTTTTGGATGTTTGAAAAACAGTTGAAAACAAATTATGTACCTGTTTCTAGACTCTTAAAAAAAAATGCTTTCATGTGGTTAAAATATGTGTGGCTCAAATTTAGCCACACTAGTTATCAGCTAGGCACAAAGAAGCCACTTAAATGTCCATTTATTAGAATGTCTGTGGTTTCTGAATTATATCTTCTGATGGATCTATGCATTTAATTAATATTTCATTTGTATCTGTATGATAATAAATTAGGAGAGGAATTCTACAAGCTTGTCTCTCATTCCAATCTTTTTGACAAAATTGTTGGTAAATATGTAGTATTGTAAGATATTTGAAAAATGTTTTAATTAGATTAATGATACAGTACTGGTCAAGTTTGATATTTATTAACATATATTATGTTTTAAAGGAAAAATAACGTATTAAAGCACATGACCGTTTGAAATATTGTTGATTATAATATTATGGATTTTTATTTCTTTACGTAAATGTAAAAAAATAGATACTTTCTTACAGTTGAGCTTAATTGGTTATGCTTTCTATTGCAGAAAAGGAGAAATCTTTAGAACCTAGTTACCATAGTGATCATAGTAGTCATGACTACAGACTGTCTGACAAGGACACAACTTCATATGGGGATACATACAAAACCGCATACTCAAGGGCAACTTATGAGACAAAGTTGAAATACAAAACTGTAGACGATGCTGTGAGATATGATGCTAGGACAGATGGTCCTCGCACAGATGATGTTCGTCATGACAAACGGACAGATGGCGTCGGATATGACACATTAACTGATGTTGTGAGAGATGAGAAAGATTATGACACAGATAGATTTATCAAATCAGAAGCTTCCAGGTAAGGCTGTAGTTTAAAAGTGGTTTGAAAAGTTGTGTCATGTGTACATGAACACGAACAGGGAATAAAATGTAAACCGTCTGCCAATCTGTCTGTCTGTCAACACATTCATAATATAATGTAAACCATATGCCTGACTGTCAACACATTCAAAATATAATGTAAACCATCTGCCTGTCTGTCAACACATTCAAAATATAACGTAAACCATCTGCCTGTCTGTCAACACATTCAAAATATAACGTAAACCATCTGCCTGTCTGTCAACACATTCAAAATATAATGTAAACCATCTGCCTGTCTGTCAACACATTCAAAATATAATGTAAACCATCTGCCTGTCTGTCAACACATTCAAAATATAATGTAAACCATCTTCCTGTCTGTCTGTCAACACATTCAAAATATAATGTAATCCATCTGTCTGTCTGTCAACACATTCAGAATATAATGTAAACCATCTATCTGTCTGTCTGTCAATGCTTTCAGGATATTTTTACCTGTGTTATAGATTTAAATGTTTATGTATACTTATTATCTTTCATTGATACAATGATTTGGTACAAAACGATGGTAGATGTGAGTGACCTTGACTGTTATACTTGTATCTCAATTTGTGATTGGTTTATGGACTTAACATCAAGATTACTTCTCAATTTGTTTATATACCATATACACACTTTCAGGTATGAAAGCTATAGGTCAGTACCAGATGGTGGCTCATCAGAGAAGCCTACACGCCCTTTACCCCACTATGATCAACGACCTTCGACTCCAGAGAGGGTAGCTAAAAAGGATTACACCACTCTCACCCGCCAAAAGATTGAAAGTTATGAAAGAAATGACCTTGACAGAGGTCATAGAAATGACCTTGTCAGAGGTCGTAGGGAGAGAAGTAGAACAAGCTCAGCAGATGTGGACTTCAGGTCAATGCCCCTATATGCAGCGGATCTTTCCAAGACTCCATCATTGAGTGGCAGGTCAAAAGGTGAATTTGAATTATTTTTTATTTCTTAATTGACGAGCCCTGAGTAATAGACTAAGGGCATATATTGAGGTAGTCTTGATCATCTGTGACGCTTGTTTTTCTAAAAGACAAATGTCTTGACACTTTGTGCAGATTAAAAATTTGAATCTGGAAGTAAGATCTGTTTGGCTTGAAAAAACACCTTTCTGAAACGGTTTTGTTTAAATAAAATAAAAAAAATATTTATTTGGACTAAAAGTAATCTTGTATCTTGTCCAAAATATTTGTCAAACAGAATATTATCTAGTTATAAAACTGAATACACAAATAAAAATCTAAAGTTTATTAAATACTATGGAAATCACCAAGGTAGTCGAGTTGTTTGAATCAACCAATCAGAAATTTTAGCTGAAAACCGTTACATTTTTGTTCCATGTAGAACCTTTAAAGATGTTTGACTTTTAAAAAAGTAAGCACTGCAGATGATAAAGACTAATATTGGGGGCTTTTGCAAAACTACTCAGTTTAGACAAAGAAGAGCATATAGACTATTTAGAAGCTAAACTGTCAAAATATTGACCTACTGGTGTAGCTCTGTTTAATTACTGTAGGATTTTTAAAATACTCACTTTACATGTAGTTTGATGTATGTATGCAATATCTGCTCTTTTTTAAAGATCGAATTCACCAAGATAATGTAAAGATTATACAGTAGAAATGTTAAAAAAACATTTTCACACATTCATTCAATCATAGGCTTATTACCAAATTACTTTATAGTTACAGTCAAACCTGTCTTTAGCAGCCAGTCATGGAAAGGATCAAAAGTAGCCTTTTAACCCTTTACTCCATAGAAACGCATTTTCCTGCACCAATCACAGAAGGCCTTTGGAAACAGTGCAGGAAGAGTTCAGATTGCTCGTGACGAGCAATCTGAACACTTCCTGCACTGTTTTTCACTCTGTCAGTTAATATAAACATAATTCACCCATTGCTGATACGTGGTGATTTAATGCTTTCAGTATTAGACGTGTCCAAAGGTGTCTTTATGAAGTAAAGGGTTAAGACAGGTTATTGCTTTAAACAAGCTAATTTAGTCTGAAAGTATAGAAATGGGAAATAGAAAATGTGGATGCTTAAGATAAATATAGACAGGTTTGACTGTATTTAAAATACTTGAGTTTTAGCAGCAAGTTTATAATATTACATTAAAGAAGTTCTTCCTGTGTTTGTACTGTCAATCTAAACTTTGTTTATAATGCTTTTTAGCAATTTACACAGAAATATCTGATTTGCGGTCAAGAACTCGATCTAAATCATCTGGCAGCATGTACAGACAATACTGTGAGTCTGATGAAAATTACCCAGAATCCCATGAGCGAAACCCAACTAATAACTTCTCTGTCTCATCCAAAGTATTTAAAAATCGATACGTTCCACAAAACAAAGGCAACCCTGGAAACCTTGGTATGTGAATGTGGCGGTGACACACGCGCATGGTTTTGGAGGATTTATTATCATATTTATGTTGCTGTGGAAATCTTTGTTTTGGTTATTAGAGTATAATTTTTGTGTGATATTTGTATTATATATTTATGGTAGAGGTGTTTTTCTTTTGTTTTTGACTTTCCAATTATCAACTGGTATAATAAATGTGTAGCCATCTTTATTTCAAAAGCTTTGGCCAAGTATTTGGCTCAGTCATTAGCATGCATTTATGAATTTATTTGAATTAAATTTCACTGCTTAGTTTCACCACTGTTTAGTTTTACTTCTGCTAAGTTTCACCACTATTTAGATTCACCACTGCTTTTTAAGGTTTCACTACCATTTAGTGTCACTAGTGCTTTTGCCATGTACTCTCTTGAAGTCTTTGTTATTCAATTTTTCATTGGTCTGTAACAGTAACCAGGCTTTTGACCACCACCTGTATTGGAGTCTTTGTAATTCATTTTTTCATTGGTCTGTAACAGTTACCAGGCTTTTGACCACCACCTGTATTGGAGTCTTTGTAATTCATTTTTTCATTGGTCTGTAACAGTTACCAGACTTTGATCTTCACCTGTATTGGAGTCTTTGTTATTCAATTTTTCATTGGTCTGTAACAGTAACCAGGCTTTTGACCTTCACCTGTATTAGAGTCTTTCATGAGCACATCATTTTGATGACATTTTAAACTGAATTCTTGTGTCATAAAAAGTTCTATATTTTCGTTGCAATTCTAGAACTAATGCATGTGTTTGTAAAGTCTTACATAAGAATTTGTACCTGGTATATTACTAGTATCCTGTAAGATGTCACTGAAACAGAAACAAAATTTGTTTGAGATACCTTTGTTGAATTGCTTTGTTTTGAAGATTCGGTATTATAACCCATAAGCACATTTTACAGCTCAAAGAAGGAGAACCGTATCCTGGCAAGTTAAGTGAACTCTGCAATTTGTGGCTATGATAATAATATTTTATTCTAGCTTTTTGTAAGAATGAAAATTCTAATACTAAGCTTTTTTTCAAAGCTCTCTTTTTTCTATTTGCCTCTTGTGTTGCAGTTTGGATGAAAATATTTTGGATGAATTGAGTGCTTAGTTGTGTCGTTTTAAGTGTCTACATGTATTATAGTTAACTTCTAACTTTATTGTGAAATTTTGTGAAACTGTCAATATGTTACTCGTGTGCTATCTAATTACATTAAAATTTACCAGAACTGAAACTCAAATGTAACCAAACGGCAATAATTTGTGTGTTTTTAACACTCCATATGAGCAGATCTACTGGGTGGGTAGGAGCACATTTATCATGTGTCAAATATTAACTTCAAAGAAGAGGAATTCACTGAAATTGACCTGAGGCGGGCTGTCAATAATCTAATCAGCGATCAATATTTGAACTACCATTTTCCTTATACAAGCTAATGATTTCCAAGTTAATACTTCATTGTATTTGCATCAACAAACAGTGGGCAGAGTGATAATCAGTCTTGTGTCAGTTCCATTACCCCTACCCTTCCAAAAATAGGAAATCAGAATATTAGTTAGTTATTAGTTTGGGGCGATATAAGGCCCCTATTATAAACTTTAATTTCTAATATCTCCCATGGCCGGGAGTCTAAGACATCATTTAAAGCTAACTTACTTCTTACTGCTGAGGTTGTGGGTCTGGCTGGATCCAACACTTTATGCGAGAAAGTTTTCAAATTACTTGCGGAAGGAATATCTTCTACAAAGATTCATGTATATACCTCATTTTATGCCATCATGAATCTTGCTCCCTCAATAAAACTGGTTGCTATATGATCTATAATGTGTTGAAAAGAGTAGTTAACCACATTAACTTCCCCACTTCCTCCCTCAAAATCTTTAATTTATGGATACGCCCCTGCCTGAAGCACAATGTCATGCATTTTAATATGTAGTTGTTATAAGTTGTGAGCTAACCCCAATATATAGTTTTGTCTGATATTATAATTATAACACACAACCTATATCAGTCCACTTCCTATGTGTAACCAGGTGCATTACAGTATATATATATATATATATATATATATAGATATGGAGATAATTATTTGTGAATAACCAAGACATAAATGTACAGACCAGACTATGGCGAGTGCGCCTAGCTACAATGCAAACCATAGATACAATATCAAGGCCTCTGCCAAGCCAATAAATTTGGTGTCGTCCATGACTTATATACTATGGAATTACATGCAACACATCTGGACAGGGTGGACAAATTTACATACATGAAGTGATAGCTTTATATGAGTAGGATCCAGTTAAGGATTCATGACTACTCACATGCTATATAAAGGACAGATTTATAAACCCGTTGGATCATATAGATACAGTGAATTCATATATATTTAATTTCATAAAGGGAGATAATTAAATTCACAAAAACGGAATTTACGATTTTTGGGATCTTTTTAGATGCTCATTCACAATGCATGATATATATATGGAGATAATTATTGTGAATAACCAAGACATAAATGTACAGACCAGACTATGGCGAGTGCGCCTAGCTACAATGCAAACCATAGATACAATATCAAGGCCTCTGCCAAACCAATAAATTTGGTGTCAACCATGACTTATATACTATGGAATTACATGCAACACATCTGGACAGGGTGGACATAAATGAAGTGATAGCTTTATATGAGTAGGATCCAGTTAAGGATTCATGACTACTCACATGCTATATAAAGGACAGATTTATAAATATATATATATATCCAGATATATATACCCAGAGTGTGTGTGCATGGAAAACAAGCAAATGGAAAATGATGATATGGTTAGAGCAAATCAGATTAAAATTATTGAATATTTGAACATAATTAAAAGCAGTAAGTCTGAAAATGAAAATACTTCATAGTCAAAATATTTTCAGTTGCATGTTTTAAACAATTTTCGATGTACAGTCAGGTTTCTGAAAATTTTTTTTAAAAAAGATTCTTTTACATTAGCTTTAATAAATTAAACTTTGAGTCAAACTTCGATTTTATTTCCTGGACAAAGAAGAGATTTGCTCATGTGAGTCAACTTTAATTAAATTAATCATAAGCTCAAATGTGACTATGCTCAAATCTAACAAATGATTGTTTAGGTTTTAAAAAACTTAATGTAATCAAGGAAACTTTTAATAATGACTCATGAATTCTGTTCTAATGAAAGCAACAAGCAATATATATTTTATGTCAATGTTTTTTTAATGTTTTAGGTCTCAAAACATAAACTTTGAATGTTTTTACTAATGACCTACATCTTGATTTTATGGCTTATTTACCATTACCAATACAATTCATGTAAAATGTTTTTGAAATTTAACTCTGTAAGTTTTAAAGCATTGATTATGCTTTGATGCATTTGACGTGTTTATCCAAGTTGCCGGAAACTATATGTGTGTTTATCTCTCAAAACCATGCATTATTGGTCCATGTGACCTTGACCTTTCTTAAAAAAAATTATCAGTTGAAACATGGACTTGTGTAGAAGGATAGGAAACTTGCATCTCTTGACTAAATGTTGATGAAACAGCACACGAAGGATTCATTTTTTGCAAATTAATCATTCTTAATTCACAGGCAACTGATTTCTTGTACATAAACTGTAAGTTATATGTAATCTTAGATGTTTACATATGTTTCGATTACGCAAAATGATCTTGAATCATTAGTGCTTGTAAAACTTCTATTTTTGGTACCTAAATAAACGTACCCCACCACCTCCTCCCCCCCCCCCCCCCCCCCCCCCCCCCCCCACCCCTCTTTTGAAAAATGCATCACTTCCCGGTGTGTTTATTTGGGAGAATACGGTAAGAGTTTGGTATGATAGACATCAATAAACTATTAGTCTTTACAAGTTATTTTTCACTTTTCTATCCCACTTATGGTAAAGCAATAAATAAAACACCTGGCCTGAATGCAGTCAGCCATTTCTGTCTTTTCCATTATATTCAAAATTAAACAAATGTTTACACATCACAAAGTCTGTTTTATTATTGCTGAGTTGTCAAAGCGTGAAAATGTCAATAAATTCTTTCTACATTTAAAAGTGTTTGTCGACCTTAACTACTAAAAATATTTATAGTTGTTGTTGATTATTGATTAATTTGAAGGCTATTCTGTGATGTTCTGTGATATCTTTTGAATTTGAACACAGTTGACAAAGTTAAATATAAATAATTAAACACAATTATCAATGACAATGGGATGGGAAAATGAAGTGTTCCTTTTTTATGACAAGTTTATTGAAGAATTGTACATTGGCCATTGTGGGAGGTTGTTTAATTTTACTTTTATGAGAAATCAATCCAAACTAATCCTATCCAATGCAGTTCAGTCCAAACCAACCAAATGCAGTGCAGTGCAGTCCAATCCAATATAATGCAGTTCAGTACAACCCAATGCAATACAGTTCAGTCCAGTCCAATCAATTCAATCCAAACCAATCCAATCCAATCCAATCCAATCCAATCCAATCCAATCCAATCCAATCCAATCCATTCCAGTCCATTCCAGTCCATTTCAGTCCAATCAAATGCAGTCCAGTCCAATCAAATAAATCATGAGTGAATCCAACCCCACCGAATCATTGTATAGTATTACAATATATAGATATTCGTACATGAGTGCTCATTTTACAGTAACTGCTGAATTTATTAAATGCATTTGACAAACATATATAAGGTTCTGAGCATTTAACCCTTTGCTCAATAAGCATTTTCTTGGACTCTTCCAAATTGAAAGCATTAATTCACCACATATCAGCAATGGGTGAATTATGTTTATATTTAACTGACAGAGTGGAAAACCGTGAAGGAAGTGTTCAGATTGCTCGTTACGAGCAATCTGAACTCTTTCTGCACTGTTTTCAAAGGCCTTCTGTGATTGGTGTGGGAAAATACGTATCTATGGAGTAAAGGGTTAAATATCATTTTTGCCGACAAGATGAAAAAATAATAACATGAGCATGGATGTAATATTTCTGTTATTGCATAACTCAGAAGAGTACATATACCATTTCTTTATAGCTCACTTGAGCAGCATTGGGGGCCAGCAGGGCTCCAAAATGAAATGAAATTGTGAATTTTCCAAAAAATCTTCCTCTCAGAATCTAAAGTTAGCCAAATTTGTTCATGATTTGGTATAAATTATACATACATGTAAGAGAGAAGGTTTTAAGTTTGTTCAAAAAAAGGGTTGAGGGCCTATTTGGGTCCTGTAAATGAACTTTTACATGGAAATGCTATGGGAAAACTTTTTTCATCTATAAGTTCTTCAAAGACTTGGCTAGGCAGAAGTTCAGTTGATAAAGTGTTGCCTACTCACACTAGAGGTTAGATGTTTGATCCACAGCTTGATTGATCCATTGGCCTCTCCAAAACATCATAAAGCGGACTCAGAAGTGGTTCATATAAGTTCGGAACTTACTTTGCAATTGAGCTAAAATAAATTAGAATAAACTGAAGGCTTTAGTCCATTCAGAATTTGAAAAGAAGAGACAGGTTAGATTAGGTGAGCGACTTAGACCAAAATGGGCCTACTCTCCTCTTGCTTCAGTTTATCTCTATAAGAAACAAGGTTTTCCAAGATACTATAAATATCGCTTTGTATATATTAGTTTCCGTCATTGATCATATGATGCCAGTGTCTCACTATTAGATCATTTAGATTAGATTAACGAGATTACAGGGAGTATATCAGAATTTTTCAATATTGGTTAAAAAAAAATACATGTTACTTACCGGTTTACAAGTTCAACTTAAAAAGAGTCTAAATGGCGATGTGAAGGTCGTCAAGCAACATTTAAATGCTATCTATTTTAACAAAAGGGATTTCATTTCAAGTTTGCAGCTCCTATTGTCACATTGATTTTGTCACATTTTTACAGATTTATTTATTTATGATAATGAGATGCTTTTTATCCTATTTTAAAATAACATTATTTTTTGAGACATTAACAGCATTTTCCATGATATACTCCCTTTAATTAATATC
Organism: Panopea generosa; assembly: GCA_029582155.1. Taxonomy (NCBI): domain Eukaryota; kingdom Metazoa; phylum Mollusca; class Bivalvia; order Adapedonta; family Hiatellidae; genus Panopea; species Panopea generosa. The sequence continues at coordinate 35,301,354 of CM055898.1, read as the reverse complement.
ATTTAGCTGCTGGAAAGCGGCATTTTACGTGTGAGGACCGAGTTATATGGGAGGTAATATTACACTAGGTTAAGAATATTTCATGGGTTCACTGCACAGTTTATTATATGGGAAAATACAACTTACATTCTTATTATGTAGTTTATGTTCATGCCTTTACACTTTCGATGATTAATCATAAACATAAACATTTTATTATGGTATAAATTGCGACTCTCATCTTTCTTTTTACCTTTTATATAACTTTTTCTCAAATATGATACGGTTTTGATAATTTAATTTTTTTATTTCGTCTACATTGTTTATATACTAATTTATTTTAGCTTGATTGCTAACTAAGTATATGCTCAGAGGTTATGAGCTGCTCGCAAGTCGGCTTTCTGGTGATAGAATGAGTACTGAGTTTTGTTTTTGAGAGGCCATCGGATAGAGCTGGGTATCAAACTTGAGCTGGGTATCAAACTTGAGCTGGGTATCAAACTTGAGCTGGTTATTAAACTTGAGTATCAAACTTGAGCTGGGTATCAAACTTGAGCTGGGCATCAAACTTGAGCTGGGTATCAAATTTGAGCTGGGTATCAAACTTGAGCTGGGTATCAAACTTGAGCTGGGCATCAAACTTGAGCTGGGTAGCAAATAGCAACCTCTAGAAGGAGCAGTTAACACTTGGTCACTGTGCTACTGCCCTCAAATACACTAATTATGGTGTAGGCATTGGCAATGTGTCATTTATTTTTTTTCTCCTTTTATTAATAAAATTTTGCTGTATCTTTATATTATTTACACAAATGATCAATAGAAAATAAATGTAAATACACATGTAATAAACTGGTATCTTAAATATTTCCAGTAGGTGTTAAAATTTCTGCATTTTAATTCATTTGGAAAATACATTAATTTTAATAGGACAAAATTGCTTCAAGATGGTCATATGCTTTTTTTATTATGTTTTTTTTTCTATATTATGTTCATCAAGTTTGTGTTATTGGATCTATTATCTGGCATCCATTATAAAATATTGTTCAATTTTGATGAAATTTTGTATATAGTTATACACACACATTTAAACGATGGGCACATATTAATTTACAGTATTCTGTTGTCTTGTTTTCTTTCATATTGTACTTGAATGCTTACTTTTGAGTACATGGCATTGTCACGGAAGTTATAGTATAGTCACACTTTTGAGGAAGTATATTTCTGAAAATACAAAATGTATACACATTTATATTTTTTTTTATTCTGTTTACAGATGATGGTATGAGGCTGGGCGCGGAACGTGTTGCTGACCTGTATGCCAGGACAACCTCACCACTGAATACACCTCCATCCATCCACACTACTAGGAGTGCCCCTCCCGCAACGCTCAGTAGACACGTGGTGTCAGATAGAGAGGACAAAGGTAATAATGTGGGGTGGTAGTGCAGTGGATAGGGTGTTGGCAGCTAATGTCAGAGGTTGGGGGTTCGATCCCCAAGCTTGACCAGTTGTCTCTCAACAAACAACACTCAGTACTGGTTCTACCCAGGAACTGAGCTCGAGAGCATTCATAATTATAAGCTTTAAGCTTTCTTCGCAATCCAATCAGCTTAAATAAATAAGTATAAACTAAAACTAATAACACTCTGTTGACAGGTTTGATGTGATGATTCACAGATCTTCAAACATCAAAAGCAGTACTGTCATTTAACTCTTTACTTCATATAGACGCCTTTGGACACCTCTTATATAGACGCCTTTGGACAACTAATATAGAAGGCTTTTGAATTATTGGGAAGATTATGTTTATATTAACTGACAGAGTGGAAAACAGTGCAGGAAGTGTTCAGATTGCTTGTTACGAACAATCTGAACTCTTCCAGCACTGTTTTCAAAGGCCTTCTGTGATTGGTGCGGGAAAAGGCGTATCTATGGAGTGAAGGGTTAAAAAGAAATGCCATCTCAGAACCAAAAAAACTATCTCCACATTTTTTTTTCATATGAGAGTGACTGGTTAGAAGAGATGTCTAATTTGAATAAAACTTTCTGCAATTCTAACCTCAGAAATAATATATGAATTAAGACAAAACAAATTCAGCTCATTCATTATATTTATTCAATGTTATTTTACATAAATTAAGAATTGAAAGTTTTATGGTTGTCTCAGTGGAAGTATGATTCCTTTGATTAACGTACCGTAAACAAACAGTTATAGACGTTTGATTTATATTTGGCATTGCGTTGTTAAATAGGTTATTGTTAACTGAACCCCAGGTTAAGGGTCAGGTGTTCGGCAAATCAATAGTTTTTACAGATTATATTCGTGTGCATGGTTGTGTATGTTCGTAAGTAGCTCAAGATTAGGAAAATGACGTTTGATATTGCTACATGCCTTAATGTGGGGATTTCGTTGTAATAATCTCTAGATTTATGTAGGATTAGTTACGCTCAGGTTTATCTGCTTGGGCTACAGATATAATTGTTCTTTGGAGAGAGGTAATATATATGTTTGCATCAAACTTTTCTATACGTTTGTAGATTCCATGATATAGCAATTTATTTATTTTGGTTTGTTTGTTTTTATTTTAGTTAATGTTTGATTGATCAGTATTGAATTAATAATTGTGTGTTATATTATTTGAGGTGTTTAATTCAATGATTGATTGAATGATTTGATGGTCAACTGATGCATATGTTTATAGATTAATTAAACATCATTTCATACATTTATTCATTGTATTTGATTTTTGGAATTGATTTTAATTCGTCAAGCAGTGAGCAGTGATGTTTGAGATCCTAATGATTAAGATAAATTATTACGTTTTTTTTTATGAAATATCATCTGCTTATAATGTGCTGCCTCGGGTGCAGAGACTGTGACATGCCAGTATATTTCTAAACGAAATCTTAATAGTTCTTTTTTCAACTACATTCCTTTAAGTCATTTTACCATCATTTGCGTATAATGTGAAGTCATACTAGGGAGGTGAAATGTACTCTTTCTAGGATTTGGACTTTAAGGAATGTGGTCTGAATCAAAAGGTTACCTTATATTGCTACCTCCAGTTATGACCTCAGGATGAGTCTAAGTAGAACCACCAGCCTTCCACAAGTAACTGGCAAACTTTCTCACCTAAAGATTTTTGGACAGAGCTGGACTCGAACCCATTACCTCTGTGATGAGAGGTAAATGGTGGTAAGACAACAGTGTCTTAGACCACTCGGTCTTGCGGGACCCAGGCATAAATCAAATGTAATTTCATATAATTTCATTCAAATAAAGAAAATCTGACTTGCACAGTGACCATTTTGATACCAGCTTCAGTTACAATTTTTTCCTGCCGTAGCATCCTTACATGTAACACTTGGTCAAGTTAGCTGAGTCGGTAGTACATCTGACTCATGAGTGAATGATCCCGTCTGGCCACTGTCTCTGTGATGTTTGATATACAATATTGTGCCACATTCTCATTTGTCTCTCTCTCACCACTGATTCAAATGACAAAGTTATCAGTTACCCTTGATGGCATAAAAATGATGCTAAATATTCAAACAAAACAAATAACTTTTTATGTAACACACAATGTCATGACAAATTATAACATGCTGCTACATCCATTCAATTGTTTGTATGTTTCAGGGTATGAGCTGCGTGCCTCTAATGTCTATCAGGATGATGGTGAGATGAGCGATACTGCCACTGACATCCTCGTTAATGCTCAACCTCTCGATAAGGTAGCTGCATCAACATGGAATAGGGGGCGCCACCGTCGCGGTTCTGTAGGATCTGATGGTTCTGACTCGTCTTTTAGCGATATAGATGAACAGTTGACAGCTTCTGTAAGAAAAAGATCAAAATCAGCTGATAGCAGAGGTGTGTATTTTTTACCTTCTATAATATGAATGCTTCAGTGAGTCTTAATAACCAAGTGGTGGATGTGGGTGGGTCGGTGATGTAGGAGTGGGGGGGGGGGGTCTCTGCTGGGTGTAAACCTATAACTGGTAATTCACCAAGATATTACAGATAAAATATATTTCACATGTAAAGAATAATTGAATAAATGATTATAAAGAGCACAAACTGCTGGTAGAGAATCAGACCCAGGATTGGTGGATTATTGGTTCAGTCCATCACCACAGCCATGTGTTGTGTCCTCGAGCCAGACTGTGGCCTTCTCATTATCTGCACATTTTTAGTACCTGGTTCAGCACAGAAAGACATCAAGCCTGAGTTTTGAATAAGTTTATTAAAAAGGTGTATTGTTATTGACAGATATGTCCGCTGTATGTATTAATGTAACATTGAAGGAGATACACAGCATTCAGATTTATTGGTTGGGGAAATCCTCAGAATGAATCTGAATAGAACCTTCGTTCTTCAGCAAGTAACTGGCAAGCTTTTCCTCTTATACTGGACTGTGCTGGGCTTGAACCATCTTCAACAGTAAGTGATCTTGAGATAGTGCCTTAGACAGCTCAGCTAGGAATGAAATGGATGTTTAATAGCCTACTGAACAAAACAATAATATTCTTCTAACGCTGGTATTTGCTATCTCAGTTGGTAGCCCATCTGACTGTTAATACAGGGGTTCCAAATCCTCACCTGGCCGCAGTTTCTGTGATGATTGATATACGACATTGCATCTCATTATCATTTGTCACTCACCGCTGATTCAAATGGGAAAGTTATTAGATATTTGCAGAGAGTGTGTATGACTTGTTAATCTTCAAGAATCCAAGGAAAGAGTGGTTAGGTTAACTGAACCTTTGTTAGCCCTCCATAGCATAAAAATGATGCTAAAAGTAAAATTCTTAGAATTTATTTGTTTTTGTTTCCTGTAGAAATATTACGCAGAATGGCACCTACTGGAAGCACAACAGTAAAGGGAGACAGAACCCTGTCGAGGACTATGTCCCCGGTACCACAAGCTGGCCTCAGAACAGTTACCCCTCGGCCAATAGCTACACAGCATAATAAAACAACTTTATCACTCTCATCAAGGTAAGTAATTTAGTTGTCATGGCAACACCTATCATGATTCTCAGTCAAAAGAATTTTATACTTTTTGTTAGGAACATGCTCATCTCATATGACATGAATGGCTATACAAAATCTACTGGGCCAGTTGAAAAAAAAAACAATTTATAGGAACTGGAACTGGGCCAATAAAGCTATTTCTGTTTGCTAATTAATTTTATAGCTACTAAATTAGCAATTTTCATATTGGCTCAGCTACTGAGTATTTGTCATAGGACAGTCATAATTGATTAAAAACATAAATTTGTTTTTCATTATAAAATTTTGATGTGCTATTGCTCCAGATATTGGTCCTTAGTGGATAGTCGTATTGGGCAGTGAACTATCAGCTTGGGCCAACATGACACTCATTTGACCAATAATTTGACCTATATGAAATGAATCGATTAATAACATTGCACCATTAAATACCTTGTTTGAATAGAGATTGCATGTTTTAAGCCGGGCCAGATTAATAGCTCAGTAGTGATTCTGACTATCAGTCAAGGGCGCAGCTACAGTCTCTGTTATGATTGATAAAAGACATTGTGTCTCATTATGATTGGTCTCTCACCACTGATTCAAGTGGGAAAGTTGTTAGTTACTTGCGCAGATGGATGTGCTCGAGTACTGGTTAACTTTCAAGGATCCCAGGAAAAAGTGGTTAGGTTAATTAAATGATTGTCTGTTAGCCTCGATGGCATGAATTTATTCTAAATATTCGAATAAATCAAACAAAACTATAGTCTGTTATTACAATACAGAGTTACTTTTAACTGAAATGATTTTATTCTGTTCAACAGTGGGTCACTCACACATGGTCTCCGACCATTTGCCCCAAGAAGTCCCGGGGATCTCCAAGTGAATGATGTCATTAAGTTCTCCAGGCAGGGAGGAAAACTTAGTCAGGGAACCATCAAGTTCATAGGTCATCTTCCAGGTCGTGGGGATATCTACTTGGGTGTGGAGCTTGACAAAGAAGGTAACTATGTTTGACCTTTTGTTGACCTTTAAAAGTGTGATTTTTACTAAACGCCTTTTCTTTAAATTACTTATCTGCATGATGCCCCAGGAGGTGTACGGCTATAAGCTTCATTTCTTCCTTTTTTTTTAAATTTGTATATCTGTAGTAGATGGTTATGAGGCATCCGGTTACATATATTTATGTATCTTTGACAAAATGTTTAAAAGATGTTGGCATTGAATTAGATTTTACTGGTATAATTGAGAAAAATCTAAGGAAATATTAATTTTTTTTTTTTAACAAATTTTTCTCATATTTTCAAGACTTGAGTGACCATACTTTTACAAAATATGTAAGTTTTTCATAAACGAGGCTTCAGGGAGGTCCTCCATGACTGAGAGGTCCAATGTGCTGCCATCTAATGACCACTAAGTCTTTACCACTGAGAGGTACTGGGTTCGAACCAATTATGTTTAAAAACTTTATGTGAGAAAGTTTGCCAGATGGACTTACAGTCAGGTCTGATTCTTCTCAGATTCATCCTGAGGTCTGCCTCCACCAATAAAACCGAGATACCATAATTACATAACCTTAGATAGGTTGAAAATGGCATTAAATCCCCTTAAAAAAGAAAGAAGAACAATTCTATGAAAACCATAATTTTATCATTATTGAGTTGTCTCCCTTCAAGTGTATTTTTCCTGCAATAATTTAAAAATGTTGTTGGTGAGACGGAGGGAAAACAATTTATCAATACAGGACAGGCTTCTAACTTGTTATTGAAGTTGTAAAATGAAAGGTCTTGTAATTAACATTTGAATTAAATGGGGATCTGAAGTTGAACTTTGTGATTCTTTTTTATCCACAGCAATTCTATGTTCATTAAATGTTCATTTTTTTGTCATGATAAACCAAAATGACGCTTGTGTTTAGAAAGAGATTCAGTGATTCATTCAGTCCTGCATTTAAACAATGCAATGAAACCATGCAGCTGTTATAATTGTTTTCCATCGAAAGCTTTATTAACTCTCTTTGTTTTGTTTTTTTCAGATGGCAAACATGACGGTGTGTTTGAAGGAATTAGATATTTCAAATGGTAAGGGGAGTTAAATTAGCAGGGCGTGAAGATCATAATAAATTAATAGCTAGATTCTTAACCTCATTCTGCCTTAATTTCCATGCTGCCCCGGCCCTTTTTATTTTCATTAAAATAAACGAAAGAAAAAAAAAATAAATAAAATAGTCTCCGTCCCCTTTGAAAATTTTGGATGGTAATCTTGCAATTAGTTTATAATGGCCTACACAATATTGTTATATGCAAAGAGCTGGTATAAGAGAATAGCTCTCCATGGCTGGTTGATCTAAGGCACTGTCTTAAGGTCGCTGAGGTTGGTGTTAGAGCTTAGCTCAGTTCAAAAACTTTTCGCGAGAAAAGTTACTTCTGGGAGAATAATGTTCATGAGACTGAGTTGCCTGTAAAAGCTTGTTGCTATAGCAATATGTTAAAAAATAGATTTAACCACATCTAAAAGATAATGTAGTAAACAAATTTAGTTGAAGTTAAGGTTGTATAATTAAACAATTATTTTGCTAAAGCATTTTGCTTAAAAATATTTAGTTAGAAATGATTGTGATTGAAGAGTTTTTGCTATTTAAAGTAAATTAGTACTGCATCAAACTATTATGTGGATCACATTGTCAAGTGGTAGAGCATCTGGCCTTAGATCAGAGGAATAATGTGACTATGTATGATGTCCTTGAGCAAGACATTTTATATTGATATACGACATTGTGTCTCATAATCATTCGTTTCTCACCAGTGATTCAAGTGGGAAAGTTATCAGTTACTTGCAGAGACGGGGTGTGCTCGAGTACTGGTTAATCCCAGGAAACGGTGGTTAGGTTAACTGATCGTCTGTTAGCCCTCAATGGCATAAAAATGACGCTAAATATTCAATCAATCAATCAATTATAATGTTTAATACTGGTTGAGCATGATTTGTTTTAAGTTGTGAGAACTTGTTCCACAACTGATCTAAAACAAAGTGAGTTTAAAACAATTCACTTAAAATAATATGCTATTGGAAAGTTTTTACTATATAAAGTATATTATATCTGGATCTAATCATTATGTTTATTGTAATATTGAATTTTGGTAAATGTTTATTTACATATATATGAGGTGGGTGATAAAAGCATGTACACACTTTACGTATAAGCTTTTATTTACCCTCAAGATTAGAACTGATCATTTTGATGAATGCTTCACACATTACATGTCAATTAATGTATTGTGTTTTACAGCAAACCAAACAAAGGTGTGTTTGTGGCATACAACAAGGTGGTGATGGCTTGGACATCATATTGATGATGACATCAACTAGTTAACAGTAGTCAGCAGAGGTTAGCAGAGGTCATCGGAGGTCAACCAGGAGTAGGCATATGTAACAGCAACATGAAACATATGTAATAGCAACATGAAGCATATGTAACAGCAACATAAAGTATATGTAACAGCAGCATGAAATATATGTAATAGCAACATGAAGCATATGTAACAGTAACATGAAGTATATGTAACAGCAGCATGAAATATATGTTATAGCAACATGAAGTATGTAATAGCGACATGAAGTATATGTAATAGCGACATGAAGCATATGTTATAGCAACATGAAGTATATGTAATAGCAACATGAAATATATGTAAAAGCAACATGAAGTATATGTAATAGCAATATGAAGTATATGTAATAGCAACATGAAATATATGTAATAGCAACATGAAATATATGTAATAGCAACATGAAGTATATGTAATAGCAACATTTCTAGTTCAAGTTGCAGTTGTGGGCTTCAGATTTTTTCAGTTTAAGTGTCTTTGACATTTATTCTTTTGTTAGAAAATAAAATTATTTTTTTGTAAAACTAATTAATTGCGAATTACACATTTTGACTTTTATAGTTATTCTGACTTTATTGTGATGAATGCCAAAGACCCTTTGTGGTTAATGGGATATTAAATGGTACCACATATATCAACAAAAAGTAAATAAAGAAATATGCAGGTTTTTTTTCTATACAAGGTGGATAAATAGGAATCGATATTTAAAATAATTTTGTACTCTCATCATATTGTGAGTGTATTATTATTAAGCCCGTGTGGTTCCGGCTAAGAATAGAATCACTGTCAATATGCAACCTCAAATATAAGCGACAAGTTCTCTATCCACCACATTACTGCGCCATTTATTATTAATATTCTTTATTTATTATTAGTAATTTTATTAATTTAATTTCTGATGCCATTATTAATATCACTGATTACAAGTATTTTGGTAGGTTTACTGTTATGATTGTAATCTTTGTTCCGGTATCTTTTCATCATTATTTTTTATATATATTCAGTCCGTCCATATTTAATTCAATGGTTATGTGATATGTTTCTCATTTTTTGATGAATTGTTTTCAATTTGTTTATTTATTTTTTCTTGCTGTTAGTTTATTGAAGTAAACAAGCTAGATATTGTTTGTTTACATTTATGTACGAAGGGGGATCTTTTGTCTCAGATGTGTAAGTTTCATAGTTAGTTAGATTTAATTTTAAGATTTCTTTTTTTATTTTTGAAACTAGACTAATTTTTTTATCAAATATTTGGTACATTTATATAAACAGAGTTTATTATTTATTTGTTTTATTGAAATGTAAGTAAAATGTACATTTAGTGTATCTTGATGTACCTTATGCATCTAAACTTAATACATGATGTACATTAATTTTTATGTATCTTAAATCATGTACATATTATGTATCTTAACTTACATTGTGGATCTTTATTTACGATTTGCTCTTTAATGTATATTAACTTACATTAAGTACATTCAGTTTAATTTATCTTAATTTACATTAACTATATTTACTTTCATTACATTCATTTAATGTATCTCAACTTACATTATGTACATTTAATGTATCTTAACTTGCATTATGTACATAAAATATATCTCAACTCGCATTATGTACATTTAATGTATCTTAACTTGCATTATGTACATTAAATATATCTCAACTTGCATTATGTACACTAAATATATCTCAACTTGCATGATGTACATTAAATATATCTTAACTTGCATTATGTACATTAAATGTATCTCAGCTTGCATTATGTACATTAAATGTATCTGAACTTGCATTATGTACATTAAATGTATCTGCACTTGCATTATATACATTAGATGTTTCTTAACTAACACAATGTATTTAATGTATCTGAACTTGTATAATGTACATTAAATGTATCTGAACTTGCATTTCGAACATTAAATGTATTTGCACTTGCAATATGCACATTTAATGTATCTCAACTTGCATTATGTACATTGAGTGTATCTCAACTTGCATTATGTACATTAAATGTATCTTAACTTAAACTTGTATTATGTACATTAAATGTATCTTAACTTAAACTTGCATTATGTAAATTAAATGTATCTTAACTTACATTATATATCTCAACTTGCATTATCTTCAGTCCTTGAAAATTGTAGTTGTATTTTAATTCTAACGTATATTGTCTACATTGTTATTGATTGCCCAAAAAAGAGATCTGTGATATGTTATTTCATCAATTCTAATAAATATGATGGATATACAGATGTTTTATTATTTGGAGTTGCATTTTCTGGGTTTAACAGTTAACTTTGATCTTTAAACATGATCACTATATTGAAATCTATTACTAGATATAAAACTGTTGATGGTGATAAATTTGTATAAAAATGCAATAAGTGATTTGAATAATTTCAATATGATAACTATGGTTACCTACCTATTTAAGCAGTAAATTGTATACCCCCTTAAAGTTTTTGTATGACCTTAAAAGTTACATGGTCTGTAATAAGCAGACACCTGTATAATAGACCAGTTCTTTTTCTATGGTGGTAATCAGGTTGCTTAGGACAGGTTTTATGATGCTATACCTGATTTAGGGGTCTGTTACAATACAGGACATTGCATCTCATTGTAATTCGTCTTGCATCGCTCATTCAAGTGGGAAAGTTGTCAGTTACTTGTGGAGAAAGGCATGCTCCAGTACTTGTTAACCTTCTGGGATCCCAGGAAAGAGTTGTTAGGTGAACTGATTGTCTGTTAGCCCTTAATGGCATAAAAAAGATGCTAATATAAAAAATGAAAATAATACAGGGATGGTTTAATGAATTTATATAAATATAAACTTTATTTATGTCACATAAATTATAAAATAATTCACAAAACTTAAATAAATCATTTACACGTTCATATATTATGGACTCAGTGTCGTTATGGTATGTGTCAACCAATGGTTGGGTGGGGAGGGGACTTGCCTGTTGTGTTAGTGAACAGATGGTGTGGCAGAGTGAGGGAGGGCACTCACTTGCCTGATTGGATGACCTTTGTGCTCATTTACAATGCAGAATATGAATTTGTAAATATTTTTTAAAAAAAAACAACAACACCAAAACAACAACAAACCAAGATGTATGTCATTTTGCAATGTTTATGACTTAGAGAATATGATTTTATCATTCCTATTAATGTATAATGTGTACTTAACAATTAAATATTTCAATAAATAAATGTTTGTTGATCAATCAACACTGAATGTTATTATTAAATGAAATAGATGCAAATTACATATTTTTATAATCATCTATTTATTTATATTTTTATGTATATACAGGTCTTTAATAGGTCTTTAAATATTTATTTATAATAAAAACATGTTTGTATATTTATATATATCTATGGCATAAATATCTATCTAGATATATTTTATGTTTACTACTTAAATACTAAATCAAGTACATGTACTTTAATGATTCTATGCAAATGAAGTCACATACCTGTAATTATGCAAATTTCAAACAAGTTCTCTTTTAATTTCATGAGAATATCAAACAAGTTCTCTTTTAATTTTATGAGAATTTCAAAAGAGTTCTCTTTAAATTATATGAAAATATCGATGAGGTCTATTCTGAAAAGTGAGTTCACCTATGCAGTTGAAAAATGGACTATCAAAAATGCAGATTACAAACTGATTTTCTTAATAGTATGCAAATGAATTCACATATATTCAAATGAACCCACATATTATGCAAATGATACAATTAATAGCAAATAGATTCCTTTCCATATCTTAAAGTATCTGATGTCACATTCTCCAAACAGACACTTTGGTGTAACTTTTACCTGACTTGAAGTGTACTACTTATACATAACATGTTCATAATGTTGTTCTTTGGATTTCACATAACAATTTTGACAACGCATTTAAAATTGTTTGTTTTTTCTCTTAGAGATTTTTTTATTTAACATTTTTGTCTGTTTGACATCTTCAACATTTTTAACAAGTGTTTTTACATATTGGTACTTTTAACATATTTACATAAAGATGTCATACTGTAGGAGGCTCGTGTATATAATGTCATACTGTAGGAGGCTTGTGTTCTGTGATAAACAGTGTTTGAAATTACATTGAATATTAAAGATTAGAACAGCTTTACTTTGAAATTGTTTTCATTTTTTACCAAGATAGATTGTTAACCTGCAAACAGATATAATGTAATGCTATTGAGACATATTTATATATTAGTCTTACAGTATGCTGTAATGGTATAGGTCCATATTTATCTACTAGTTTTACAGATATGCTGTAATGGTATAGGCCCATATATTATCGAGATGTATAAACGCTATCATGTATGTATCTCATCTCCCCAAAAACCAGTGTCCTTATGAATGTAGTGTTCGAGATGTATAAACCATATCATGTATGTATCTCGTCTCCACAAATACCAATGTCCTTATAAATGTAGTGTTCAAGATGTATAAACCGTATCATGTATGTATCTCGTCTCCACAAATACCAGTGTCCTTATAAATGTAGTGTTCGAGATGTATAAACGCTATCATGTATGTATCTCATCTCCACAAAAACCAGTGTCCTTATGAATGTAGTGTTCGATATGTATAAACCGTATCATGTATGTATCTCATCTCCACAAATACCAATGTCCTTATAAATGTAGTGTTCAAGATGTATAAACCCTATCATGTATGTATCTCGTCTCCACAAATACCAGTGTCCTTATAAATGTAGTGTTCGAGATGTATAAACCCTATCATGTATGTATCTCGTCTCCACAAATACCAGTGTCCTTATAAATGTAGTGTTTGAGATGTATAAACGCTATCATGTATGTATCTCGTCTCCACAAATACCAGTGTCCTTATAAATGTAGTGTTCGAGATGTATAAACCCTATCATGTATGTATCTCGTCTCCACAAATACCAGTGTCCTTATAAATGTAGTGTTCGAGATGTATAAACCCTATCATGTATGTATCTCGTCTCCACAAATACCAGTGTCCTTATAAATGTAGTGTTTGAGATGTATAAACGCTATCATGTATGTATCTCGTCTCCACAAATACCAGTGTCCTTATAAATGTAGTGTTCGAGATGTACAAACCCTAGCATGTATGTATCTCGTCTCCACAAATACCAGTGTCCTTATAAAATGTAGTGTTTGAGATGTATAAACGCTATCATGTATGTATCTCATCACCACAAAAACCAGTGTCCTTATGAATGTAGTGTTCGAGATGTATAAGCCGTATCATGTATGTATCTCGTCTCCACAAATACCATTGTCCTTATAAATGTAGTGTTCGAGATGTATAAACCATATCATGTATGTATCTCATCTCCACAAATACCAGTGTCCTTATAAATGTAGTGTTCGAGATGTATAAACCCTATCATGTATGTATCTCATCTCCACAAATACCAGTGTCTTTATAAATGTAGTGTTCGAGATGTATAAACGCTATCATGTATGTATCTCATCTCCACAAAAACCAGTGTCCTTATGGATGTAGTGTTCGAGATGTATAAACCGTATCATGTATGTATATCGTCTCCACAAATACCAGTGTCCTTATAAATGTAGTGTTTGAGATGTATAAACCCTATCATGTATGTATCTCGTCTCCACAAATACCAGTGTCCTTATAAATGTAGTGTTCGAGATGTATAAATGCTATCATGGATGTATCTCGTCTCCACAAATACCAGTGTCCTTATAAATGTAGTGTTCGAGATGTATACACGCTATCATGCATGTATCTCGTCTCAACAAATAACAGTGTCTTTATAAATGGAGTGTTCGAGATGTATACATGCTATCATGTACGTATCTCGTCTCCACAAATACCAATGTCCTTATAAATGTAGTGTTCCATATGTATAAATGCTATCATGTATGTATATCGTCTCCACAACTACCAATGTCCTTATAAATGTAGTGTTCAAGATGTATAAATGCTGTCTATATGAATCTCGTCTCCACAAATACCAATAGCCTTATAAATTTACTGTCCACATATACCAGTGTCCTTATAAATGTAGTGTTCAAGATGTATACACGCTATCATGTATGTATCTCGTCTCCACAAATACCAGTGTCCTTATAAATGTAGTGTTTGAGATGTATAAACCCTATCATGTATGTACTTTGTCTTCACAAATACCAGTGTCCTTATAAATGTAGTGTTCGAGATGTATAAACGCTATCATGTATGTACTTTGTCTTCACAAATACCAGTGTCCTTATTAATGTAGTGTTCGAGATGTATAAATGCTATCATGTATGTATCTCGTCTCCACAAATACCAGTGTCCTTATAAATGCAGTGTTCGAGATGTATAAACGCTATCATGTATGTATCTCGTCTCCACAAATACCAGTGTCCTTATAAATGTAGTGTTCGAGATGTAAAACGCTATCATGTATGTATCTCGTCTCCACAAATACCAGTGTTCTTATAGATGTAGTGTTCGAGATGTATAAACGCTATCATGTATGTATCTCATCTCCACAAATACCAGTGTCCTTATAAATATAGTGTTCGAGATGTATTTATGCTATCATGTATGTATCTCATCTCCACAAATACCAGTGTCCTTATAGATGTAGTGTTCGAGATGTATAAACCCTATCATGTATGTATCTCGTTTACATTGATACCAGTGTCCTTATAAATGTAATGTGCGAGATGTATAAACGCTATCATGTATGTATCTCGTTTTGACAAATACCAGTGTCCTTATAAATGTAGTGTTCGAGATGTATAAACCCTATCAAGTATGTATCTCGTCTCCACAAATACCAGGGTCCTTATAAATGTAGTGTTCGAGATGTATAAACCCTATCATGTATGTATCTCATCTCCACAAATACCAGTGTCCTTATAAATGTAGTGTTCGAGATGTATAAACGCTATCATGTATGTATCTCATCTCCACAAATACCAGTGTCCTTATAAATATAGTGTTCGAGATGTATAAACCCTATCATGTATGTATCTCGTCTCCACAAATACCAGGGTCCTTATAAATGTAGTGTTCGAGATGTATAAACCCTATCATGTATGTATCTCATCTCCACAAATACCAGTGTCCTTATAAATGTAGTGTTCGAGATGTATAAACGCTATCATGTATGTATCTCATCTCCACAAATCCCAGTGTCCTTATAAATATAGTGTTCGAGATGTATTTATGCTATCATGTATGTATCTCATCTCCACAAATACCAGTGTCCTTATAAATGTAGTGTTCGAGATGTATAAATGTTATCATGTATGTATCTTATCTCAACAAATATCAAATTCAATGTCCTTATAAATGTAGTGTTCGAGATGTATAAACGCCATCATGTATGTATCTCGTCTCCACAAAAACCATTGTCCTTATAAATGTAGTGTTCGAGATTTATAAACGCTATTATGTATCTTTCTCGTCTCCACAAATACCAGTGTCCTTATAATTGTAGTGTTCGAGATGTATAAACGCTATGTTTCTCACCTGCGCAAATACCAATGACGTAAAAGGATTGGTTCGTACCACAGTGTGTTCCAGATTTGCAGGCCAACTGTTTACCTTGTATCTAGAAATTATCTTAACTGTGTGATGTCCGATATTTATACACACTGTGGATCTCCACATATACCAATGACGTAACTTAGTTCGTACCACAGTGTGTTCCAGATTTGCAAGCCAACTGTTTACCTCGTATCTAGCAATGCCATTATATGTGTAATGTTTGAGTTGTATACACACTATGTATCTCCACTCTTGTTTACCTCAACAACAGTCATTACCAAATGATTTTATGTGTGTGGTGTATCAGAGATGCAGACCCACAGGTTACCACCATCATCTACCAATATCCATTGTTGACTTGGTCGTTAGTGAATTGTGTTCCAATTCCAGAGTTGCAGGCCAACAGCGTTCTCCAAGTGTTTCAAGCTCTATGTATATCTAAACATCTACAAATGCTATTATAAACTTCACACGTAGTGCAGTTGCTGTGTTCCATAGTTGCATACAAACTGTTTCACTTCACACCATCGCATCTACCGGATGATTTTGTTATCTTGGTCCGTAGTGTATTGTGTTCCAGAGTTGCAGGTCAAATGTTGATTGCAACGTCTGCCAATGCAGTACCAGAGTTGACGACCAACTGTTTTCACATCTACCATTGAATTTTAAGCTTGGTCCGTAGTGCTCTTGTACCAGAGTTATAAATCAACTGTTTTCCTCAACAGGTAACATTGTGCTCTGAGTATTAGAGTTACTGATCAACTGCTTACCATCTTGTCTGCCAATGACTTGGTCCATCGCGCCACTCTGTGTATCCCAGACATACCTTCCTACACAAGTCCACACGTACCATTGACATTTGAAGCTTGGTGCTTAGTGCTCTGTGAACCAGGTACATGTAACGGATCAACTGTTTACCTTCACGTCTGTAAGATCTACAAGCGAACTGTTTACTTTCACGTCTACTGTTGACTTTATAAGCTTGCTACGTTGAGATCTGTATATCACATTTACAAGCAGCGAATCGTTTATATTCACATCTACCATTGACTTTATAAGCTTGGTTTGTGCTGATCTGTGTACCAGATTTGTAGGCGAACTGTTTACTTTAACATCCATTTTTTACTTTATAAGCTTGGTTTGTGCTGATCTATGTACCGAATTTGTAGGCAAACTGTTTACTTTCACATCCACTTTTGACTTTATAAGCTTGGTTTGTGCTGATCTGTGTACCAGATCTACATGCGAACTGTTTACTTTCACATTTACTTTTATCTATATAAGCTTGGTCTGGATGATCTGTGTACCAGATCTAAATGCGAACTGTTTACCTTCACATCCACTTTTGATTTTATATGCTTGGTCTGTGCTGATCCGTGTATCAGATTTACATGTGAACTGTTTACCTTCACATCTGCTATTGGCTTTATAAGTTTGGTCCGTGGTGATCTGTGTACCAGATCTACATGCGAACTGTTTACTTTCGCATCTGCTTTTGACTTTATAAGCGTGGTCCTTGGTGATCTGTGTACCAGATCTACATGCGAACTGTTTACTTTTACATCTGCTATTGACTTTATAAGCTTGGTCCGTGGTGATCTCTGTACCAGATCTACATGCGAACTGTTTACTTTCGCATCTACTATTGACTTTATAAGCTTTGTCCGTGGTGATCTGTGTACCAGATCTACATGCGAACTGTTTACTTTTATATCTGCTATTGACTTTATAAGCTTGGTCCGTGGTGATCTGTGTACCAGATCTACATGCGAACTGTTTACTTTCACATCTGCTATTGACTTTATAAGTTTGGTCCGTGGTGATCTGTGTACCAGATCTACATGCGAACTGTTTACTTTTACATCTGCTATTGACTTTATAAACTTGGTCCGTGGTGATCTGTGTACCAGATCTACATGCGAACTGTTTACTTTTACATCTGCTATTGACTTTATAAGCTTGGTCCGTGGTGATCTGTGTACCAGATCTACATGCGAACTGTTTACTTTTACATCTGCTATTGACTTTATAAGTTTGGTCCGTGGTGATCTGTGTACCAGATCTACATGCGAACTTTTTACTTTTACCTCTGCTATTGACTTTATAAGTTTGGTCTGTGGTGACCTGTGTACCAGATCTACATGCGAACTGTTTACTTTCACATCTGCTATTGACTTTATAAGCTTGGTCCGTGGCAATATGTGTACAAGGTTTACAGGCGAACTGGTTACTTTCACTTGTATCTATATAAGCTTGATCTGTGTACCAGATCAGATTTGTAGGCGAACTGTGGACCTCTTTATCTACTAAGGACACTGTATACTAGATTCGTACTGCACTGTTCTCAGAAATTTCTGTAAACAGCCTTGTAAGTTTGACGAACGATACAGTATAAAATATAGACTCATAATATAAAAAAAAATACGTTTTCAAGAGCAAGAACAATTTCAACAACAATTTATGTCACACATACTTGTTTACTATTATTAAGAATATAATATTACACTCTCGAGACTAATGGCTTATAAAGATAGAAATACCTTTCAGGAGTAGATTATTATATAGTCGTATTTAGTTGTAGTTCTTAATGTCTTTCTAAATTGCCGGTCGATTTGAACACGTGTCGTTTTTTTAGCTTCATATATTTTTCTTTGGTTACGGTTATCATGAGATTTGTTTACCACGGAATGGCGATGTGAGGGGCCATGCGTAAACAGTGAGCAGAGCAGAGTCTAAATTTATTAATGATTTGAGTCTGAGAATTGGTCTCAGGCTCAATTCTTACATTTTTATAAAACACTGTAAATATACACTTATTGTGGTGATATTGTAATATTTTCTGTTAAATAATCATTACAACTGATTGATTCTGCTAATATATATTATGATTTGTTTGTTTAATAAATGTTATTTTTTTTGACAATTTGAGTCCGACTCGGAGTCTGAATCTCAGACTCAAAATACTGACGAGTTCGGGTCCAGAGCATGTTTGAAGGACATAAATCAGTTTGTAAGATGTGAGCCAGTTTTCCGGTAGTTATCCAGTATGTTGAAGTATCAATCAATATAATTAAGCCGGTTTTTAGCCATTGAGATATTTCTGATGTCAATTTACCGAAACATTATTAGTTCAGTCTATTACATCTGCTTCAATGTTTGAAGGGAGGTAACTCGAGCAAATATAGGTCGAACGTTCTCGCGAAACAAACTTGACCGGCAGTACAATGTACAATTAAGCCTATCCGATCACACGTTCGTTAAATTTACAAGGTTATTGTAATTTAGGATTAAACGAATGTGTTACGTTTACCAAATTTAGAGCAAGGCAGTTAGTATATTCTTTTACAAAGTTCATATAATTTAGCACTAAGCATTAGTTTTACTTTCACATTACACTTGTAATTGTGAATCTTTTACATTTTTGTTGCAGTTCAGCACTGGCCAGTTTGTTACTTTTACGAGTTTCTTATAATTCAGCACTAGCCAGTTTGTTACTTTTACGAGTTTATTATAATTTAGCACTAGCTAATTTGTTGTTTTTACGAGTTTCTTAAAATAAAGTACTAGCCAGTTTGTTACTTTTACGAGTTTCTTATAATTTAGCACTAGCCAGTTTGTTGTTTTTACGAGTTTCTTAAAATCAAGTATAGTCAGTTTGTTATTTTTACGAGTTTCTTATAATTCAGCACTAGCCAGTTTGTTACTTTTACGAGTTTATTATAATTTAGCACTAGCTAATTTGTTGTTTTTACGAGTTTCTCAAAATTTAGCACTAGCCAGTTTGTTGTTTTTACGAGTTTCTTATAATTTAGCACTAGCCAGTTTGTAGTTTTTACGAGTTAAATAAAATTTAGAACAAAGAAGTTTGTATATACTTTTACAAAATTCTTATAATTTAGCCCTAGCCAGTATGTTGTTTTTACGAGTTTCTTTTAATTTAGCCCTAGCCAGTTTGTTATTTTAATGAGTTTCTTGAAATTTAGAACAAGGCAGTTTGTATATACTTTTACAAAATTCTTATAATTTAGCACTAGCCAGTTTGTTGTTTTTATGAGTTTCTTAAAATTTTCACTAGCCAGTTTGTTATTTATACAAAATTAATTTTATTTAGCACTAGCCAGTTTGTTGTTTTTACGAGTTTCTTAAACTTGAGCACGAGCCAGTTTGTTGTTTTTACGAGTTTCTAAAACTTTAGCACTAGCCAGTTTGTTATTTTTACAAAATTCATTTTATTTAGCACTAGCCAGTTTGTTGATTTTACGAGTTTCTTATAATTAAGCACTAGCCAGTTTATTGTTTTTACGAGTTTCTTAAGTTTAGCACTAGCCAGTTTGTTATTTACCAGGATTCTTGTTTGTGTCTTAACATTCATTTGGGCAGTTTGTTGCTTTTACGAGTTTTAGTTATTTAGCAATAGGCTAATATTCGTGACATTGCACATTGGGCAGTGTGTTACTTTTATGTAACATTCTTATAATTGAACACTTAGCAGTGTGTTACTTTTATGTAACATTCTAGTAATTTACACTATCCAGACCGCGGCGTGGTCTAGTGGTAGAGCGTCCGCCTCGCATGCGGAAGGTCGTAGGTTCAATCCCCAGCCGGGTCATACCAAATACTTTAAAAATGGTACTAGCAGCTTCTTCGCTTTACGCTCAGCATTTAGAGGAGAGTTCTAGTTCTGGTCGGCCAGGTGTCAGTATAATGTGACTGGGTGGGGTATCATACCATGTGTCTGCGGCATGATACCCAAGTGTGACAGCGCTTAGAATACTGTCTCAAGTAAACACCGTCGCGATATGACTGAAAAATTGTTGAAAGCGACGCTAAACACCATACAACAACAACAACTTCACTATTTATATTGTTACTTAATTTATTACACAGCAGAGTGTAACTTTAAGGAACAATAACTACCTTAATGAGTACTGTGTTTATACAACATCAATGTATAACATTACTCGATTTTGATTGCCGGTGTCGTATAATAATTTGACCCCCGTTGTAATATGACCCCGGGGTCACTTTACCGCTATAGTAAAATGACCCCCACTATAGTAAATTGACCCCCATCCCCCGATTTATCACCAGTAAAGTTACTTTCATCATAGTTTAAAGACAAATTATTGTTTATGGATACATCTTTTAAAAAGAAAAATAACACAAAAAAAAATAATAATAAAAAAATACATTTGAGATTTGGGATGAGTCTCCCACCTCTGAATATGTGGGGAAAAATCATATATGTTCCACCTCTGAATATGTGCGGAAGAATTCATGACTGTTCCAACTTTGAATATGTGGGGAAGTAGTCACGAATCTCCCAACTCTGAATATGAGGGGAAGTAGTCATGGATCTCCCACCTCTGAATTTGTTGGGAAGAAGTCATGAGGTTTCCACCTCTTATTTTTGCGGGAAAGTAGTCATGAATCTACCTACTCTTAATTTGTGGGGAATAATTAGGAATGTTCCACCTCTGAATATGCGGGGAAGAAGTCATGAATGCTACACCTCCGAATACGTGGGGATGTAGTCATGAATCTCCCACTTCTGAACAAATGGGGATGTAGTCTTGAATTTCCCACTTCTGAATATGAGGGGAAGTAACCTCAGAATGTCATGAATCTTAAACCTCTGAATATGTGGGTAAGAAGTCATGATTATTCCACCCCTGAATATGTGGGGAAGTAGTCATGACTCTCCCACCTCTGAATATGTGGGTAAGAAGTCATGACTTTTTCACCTCTTAATATGTGGGGATGTTGTCATGAATCTCCCACCTCTGAATATGTCGGGGGAAATCATGAATATCCCACCTCTGAATATGTGGGAAAGAAGTCATGAATCTCCCGCCTCTGAATATTTTGGGAAATACTCATTTATCTACAACTTCTGAATTTTCGGGGAAAAAAGGCAGGAATGTTCCATCTCTGAGTATGTTGGGAAGAAGTCATGCATGTTCCACCTCTGATTCATGACTGCTTCCCTACGTACTCAGGGGTTGAAGATTCATGACTTCCTCCCTACATATTCAGAGGTGGGAGATTCATGACTACTTCCGCACATATTCAGAGATGGAAGATTCATGGCTACTTCCCCAAATATTCAGGGGTGGGAGATTCATGACTACTACCCATATATTAAGAAGCGGGATATTCATGACTTCTTCCCAACAAATTCAAAGGTGGGAGATTCATGACTTCTTCCCCACATATTCAGAGGTGGAACATTCCTGACTTCTTCTCCTCAAATTCAGAGGTGGGAGATTCATGACTATTTCCCCACATATTCAGAGGTGGGAGATTCATGACTTCTTTCCCACATATTCAGAGGTCAGAGACTCATGTCTACTTCTCCTAATAATTCGAGGTGGGAGGTACATGACTATTTCCTTGCATTTTCAGAAGTCGGACTTCCATGACTTCTTCCCCACATATTCAGAAGTGGAAGATTCATGACTACTTCCCCACATATTCAGAGGTGGAAAATTCATGATTTTTTCCCCAGAGGTGGAAGATTCATGACTACTTCCCCTTATAAACAGATGTTGGAGATTCATGACTACTTCCTCATATATTCAGAGTTGGGAGACATATTCAGAGCTAGAAAAGTTATGACTTCTTCCCCTCATATTTAGAGGTGAAAAATTCATGATTTCTTCCCCACATATTCAGAGCTGGGAGATTAATGACTACTTTTCCACAAATTAAGAGGTGGAAATGTCATGACTTCTTCCCCACATATTCATAGGTGGAAAATTCATGACATATTCAGAGTTTGGAGATTCATGACTACTTCCTCACTATTATTGTTACCTTGAACTTTGAAGTGGGATTCTTGGTGTAACGCACGACACATCGTCATGTTATTTTGATCATTTGTAGCAAGTATCAGCAAAGTCCATATATGCAAGATAAAGTTTCAGACCGGACAGGAAATACCGGACATAAGGACGGACGGACGGACGCTGCGATTACTATATGCCACCACAAAACTTTTTGAGGGGGGCATAAAAATAATTTGGGGGAGTTGTAATTTGTAAAGTGATCCCACTTCCCCTCATCTTTTTATGCTTAGCGATTATCGCATTCAACATGACTGTGTTTTGTGGTCATAATTTGTTTTAGCATTCATGAATCTAGAAGAAATTCAGCATAACTGTTTTATTTAAAAAAATGGGGGCCATTGTATGTTGACCCCCCCCCCCCCCCCCCCCAATCTCTTTATGTTTAGTTATTATTACATGAAACACTTTTTATGTGATTATAATTTGTTTTAGAATTCATGGATCTACAAAACTTTCATCATACCAGTTAAATCTAAAATGATCATAAATTTTGGGGGAGTGGGTCACTTTACCGTGACCATTGTATATTGATTCCCTCTCCACGTCATCTCTTCTTGTTTATTGATTATCACATTATAAATGTGTTATATGTTTATGATTTGTTTAAGCATTCAAGAATAATCAAGATATTCTGCATAGAAGATAAGTTTTAATAATAAGAATTTGGGAGGAAGGAGGACAGGGGGGGGGGGGGGGGGGGGGGGGATGATTTACACACTCACCAATCCTCTCTCCAGGTTTAGTTGCTAAAGCTTGATAATCATAATTTGTAATTTGTTGTTGCACAAATACTGCTTCAAGCACTTTTAGATGTTATGTGTAAGACATTATTTATTCTTTGCATGATTTATTGGAAAATAAATGTTTATAGCAAATATTTTTTTTTTTTAAAATCCTGATAACTTCCCGTTGTGCCAATTTGGTAAATATATCATGTTTTTAACGGTAACGGCCACAAGTAAATATTTACATATAATTATGTTTTACTCAGAGTGTACCAGACAATGATCAAAATAAATGTCTTACAAAAAAATGCCTTCATTATCAAAAACTTAAATGCCAATATAGGACAAAATTGAGCTATTTTAACCTCTCTGTTTGTCTATAAATAGAAAAAATAAAATATACATATTTAAAAAAGTACAAGCTTTATTGACAAATAAAAACAATTCATTTTAAAGGGCCGCTATTTGTGATTAGTGAACATGTTCCTTTGCATCCCAGGGATTCACCAGTTTTCCTTTGTTTACATAATTATATGTAAATATTTTGTTGTGGCCTTTACCGTTAAAAACATGATATATTTACCAAATAGGCACAACGGGAATTTATCAGGATTTTCAAAAAAAAAAATTGCTATAAACATTTTTTTCCCAATAAATCATGCCTATATACACACACTGAACCCGTATTGCTATAACAATATTTATTTAAACATGCCGAAGTAATATAATGAAAAGGAATTTCCTAACTTGGGCTACGGTCCTAGGTTAGACTAAAATAGATTAAAAATTGCAACATATTTTGTGATGTGTTAAATGGGTCACTGTTTTCATTTGATTTTAATTTGATATGTTTTACAGGTTTACACATACTAAACAATGTTGCATCTTATAAAAAAAATCCGAATGAGGACAAAAAGGTTGGCAAACAGTATTTAAGTGTTTTCTATTTATAGAATGGGGATTTCGTTTCAAGGTTACCAATCTAATTTAAATATCAATTTTGCCGGTGGGTTTTCATACAAAACCATCGGGATTGTCTTTATTTATGATAACCTGATGCATTTAAAAAAAAATAATTTTTTTTTATACATTTATTACATTTTTATCTGATATACTCCCTTTAAAATGCAGTAAAATTGCATAATTTAACTGTAAATTTATAGTGTTATGATATTGTATTGTATTTTATTTGAAACATTTATGATCCAAATTACAATTACTCAAATAAAAATAATAGTATGGAACATATAAATAAAACAAATATACTGTTGGTCATTTCACAATCACTAAAGCAATGCACCTCTTCATAATGTGATAACTTCTCATCAAGTCCAAAATTTAACTGTATAGATGAACGTGTTGTAAATTAACAAATGCTAGGTCAAAGGATCGCATACCACATTTATAACGAAACATGAAAAGATTGGGAAAATGTGAAGGTGGGTGTCACTTTACAATGGCCATAGTAAAGTGATCCCCTCCCACCAACCTTTTTTTTAAAACATTTAACTTATGATGATATTTTTGTAGATTCATGAATGCTCAAACATATTATGATCACATAACATATGTTTAATGTGATAATCACTGTACATAAACAATTGTGTGTGTGTGTGTGTGTGTGTGTGTGTGTGTGTGTGTGTAGTGGGGGGAGTGTGTGTGTGTGTGTGTGGGGGGGGGGGGGGGGGGTCACTATACAATGACCATAGTAAAGGTCATTGTAAAGTCCTTCAATTTTTTTTTTAAATTTCAACTGTTATGTTGATTGTCATGAAGATTCATGAATGCTAAAACAAATTATAATCACATACAATGTGTATAATGTGAAAATATCTAAATATAAAGAGACGACGATTGGGGGGGGGGGGGGGGGGGGGGGGGGGTCAATATACAATGGCTATGGTAAAGTGACCCCGCTCCCCCAGAATTTATTTTATTACAATTTAACTGTTATGTTATGATAAAGTTCTTGTAGATTCATGAATACTAAAACAAATTATGATCACAAAACACATGTTTATTGTGATAATCACTAAGCATAAAAAGATGGTGGGAGAAATTATTCACAACAATTAAGTTTTAAAAAAATAAATTTTGGGGGAGAGGGGTCACTTTACCATGGCCATAGTAAAGCGACTCCCCTCCCCCAAAATTCATTACTTTAGTATGCAACTGTTGTGATTAATTTCTTGTAGATTCATGAATGCTAAAACAAATTATGATCACAAAACACATGTTTAATGTGATAATAACTTAATATAAAAAAGATAGGGGGTGGGGGAGGGGTCACTTTACAATGCCCATGGTAAAGTGACCCTCCCTCCCCCAAATTAATTTTCTTCACTCTACAACGGTCATAGTAAAGGGACCCCCATCCCTCCCACTCCCACCGCACTAATTATTCTTTAATGATTATAATGATGTGGACAAATATCCAATAAGTTTACTTTCCCAGCAAAGGGATATAGGTATAATCAAACAATAATAACAGCTATAGAGCATACCTAGATATCTAGACAATAGAATGGTCTTGTTTTACAAGTGTGAGTGTTTTCTTTGTGTATTTTTTTTTTTTATTATTTTTTAAATTATTTATCAAGAGATGTATCCATAAACAATAATTAGTCCTTAAGTTAAGATGAAAGTAACTTTATTGATAAATCAGGGGGATCAATTTACCATAGAAGAGGGGGGGGGGTCATTTTACTATAGCGGTAAAATGACCCCGGGATCGTTTTACTATATAGTAATTTGACCCCGGGGTCATTTCACAGAGGGGTCAAAGCACTATACACCACCGGGTCTGATATTCACTTAGTAGCACGTCTGGATATTAATCAAGGGGGCGTGAATTCAAATCCTCGCCCTGCTACTATCTCCGTGAGGATTTATATACACTCAAACGACATCGTGTCTCCTTTACATTCGTATCTCACCGCTCGTTCAAGTGGGAAAGTTATAAGTCACTAATGAATGTGCTTGATTACTGGTTAACCTTTCAGGATCCCAGGAAATAGTGGTCAGTTTAACTGATAGTGTGTTCGCCTACGATGGCATAAAATGATGCTTTAAATATTCAAACAACCAATCAACCGTTTGTAATAAAAGTGTATTGCGAATAATTTATAGAAGAGAGACAAAAAAAAAAGGTGTGATGATAAACTGATCAAAAAAGCATGTTTTCACCGAACTGTTATTGAGTGTTATTATATAGCTGTTATTCACGATGGGTATTCCGGTATAATAGTTACATGGGTGTGTACTTAATCAATAAAAAAACATCAGTTTAGTTTTAAATTGAAAATGACGTGCTATTAGAATTTTAGAGTGACACACGAAAACGCTGGAATCGATATTTACATTTGTTTACGCATTAAAACAATTTAAACAAACACATGAAGAAATTATCAACAGTTTTTTTTAAATAAAGCTGCGGTCTGAACACATGACTAAACAAATCTTAAATTTCAATCAATAGCTTTCCTTAGAATACCATTAAAAACGGACACAACTAAATTACATGCACATACTACATGTATATACACTTTAGTATTGTTATAGATGGACACAAAAGGAATCTATCACGGTTACTTGAATGATACTCCCTTTCTAAAACAAAAAACAACAACAACACCGCAGCGCTGGTTCAGTGGTAGCGCGTTCGCCTCGCATGCGGAAGGTCACTAGCCAGTTTATACCAAATACTTGCCATAAGAGGATAGTGCTAGGTGTGGTCGGACCGGCGTCAGTTTAATGTGACTGGGTTGGGTACCATACCACGTGTTTGTGGTATGATATTCCAGTTAGGCAGCACTTAGCACTGTCTCGAGTATATGCACCGTCGCAATATGACTGAAAAATGTTTTAAAGTGACGATGTACATCATACAAGAACAACTAGCATTAAAACACAACATAGTGTCAATATACTTGCTGGCGTTTTTTTTATATCAAATTTACTTCATTTTAATTCATTTTTTTCTAGAAATAACGTTAAGTGGAAAAGCATCAAAATTGTCTTTTGTCCCTTTAAAAAAGTCCTTTAATCTTAAACGATATGCTGCAGTGTTTTATCTCATCATTACAAATTCCGTTTTATTGAAATCGATAGGTAACATCAATAAATGAGTTTTTGATACGATTTTGGTTTTTAAAATAAATTACGTTTTTAAAACTTCTTATCTACGCGAAGGAAGGTTTTACATAGCATTTCAATGTTGTCTTTACAATCTCACACTTCTATTTACACAGGCCGAATTTTCAATCCGTGTATTGGAAATTTTCAAGTTTTGACAGCGGAGAAATAATCTTTTCAATAAACTTTGTACGTGTAACCTCAATTAAGGTACATATAGATATAATGCAGTTTATAAAGGTGGTTTATATATTTCTATATAGTTATGTTTTTAAGTTATACCAAATCTGTTTTTGTATAGGACA